>JAWWLV010000144.1:67179766-67238117 GCA_035041135.1 Platyrinchus mystaceus | reverse complement strand
CTGATTCCTAATTTAATTTATACTGGATTTCTAGGGAGAGAAAGAATTTTCTCCAGTTCAAACCCTTATGTATTTGCTCAAGGCACTTAAGGTTAGAAAATTACATTTTGCAAAGGTTAATTGGTACTTTATAAAGGAGTGACTTTGACTTAGGAAACAAATGATAAAATATTAGGAATCTTTTAGCTCCCTCTGCTGCCCTAATCCTTCACTAAGCAGCCTTCTAAAGTCTGTCAAAGGCACCAAGCAACTAGGCAGCCCATTAATCCCCTTTTTCAAGAAACATTTGGCATATTTAGTGTGCCTAGTACTAAGATCAGTCAGCATAAAGAAAATTTGTCTGCACATTTTATTATTTCCTTTCTTTCTCTGGTATCTGTAGCAAGTGAGGCAATGAAGATCATTTCCAAATTTGGATGTCAGTTAAGAAAATTGATATTTCCTTCTCCAAAGAACTTAACATCTGCAATTCTCAGGTATGTAAGAAAGAGCTAAGGGCACTCACTGCCTGCAAACCTTTATTCCTCCTTCCTTTTATTTACAGATCAACTTGCACAGTACATACCAACTTCCATAAAAAGCCTTTTTCAGATTCAGGGAAAACCCAGACCTTGCCAAAGTAGGCCACCTCCCTTATTAATATGCAGAAAACTTAACTGCCTAATTTCACAACTGCAAGAGGTCAAATCACAGTTTACACCAGCCAGACAGGATCCAGCAGTGGTCATGAAAAAAACACTTGGTATTTGTCAATCCGGTACTTTCCACTTGTTAAGAAGCCAAGCTATTACATGCACAAGCAAAAAAAAAAAAAAAAAAAAAAAAACAGGAAAGATAATGCATTTAAGTCACTCTGTATTTCAAGATTTCTTTATCAATTTGGAAAGACAACCAAATTCAATTCATACCTGCTTTTTTTTTCTCTCCATTCTTCCTGGAACCATCAACGTACTGGATCAACTATGAGGTGGATTCATCTTATTGAATCTCATGCAATATAGCACAACAAGCAGAAAAAAAGAAGCTCTAAAAACATAGATGTTTTCTTACAAGGAAAGAAAGCCTAGGCCATATCCTTGAAAAGAAACTATTTGTGCACTTTTACTGTCCTTCAAAGTGCGTCACACTTGGGTATTTGCCAGTAATCAAACGTTCCCAAAGAAAGGCTGCCCTTCACAGAAGCAAAGATGAGAGATTTTATCTGAAATTTCAGAAATTCATCCCATTAATATGCACTTTATTTTCCAATTCATGATCCTGGCCAACTCCTCTTTCTTTAGGTAACAAAGCAGCACTGTTAAAATAGCTAAAAAACATTTCAGGTTTTCTTCTGGGCACTTTTAAAAAGGAGCAGGCAACATGTGTATAAAGAATAACCTGAAGATGAATACTAGTGCTGCATAAAAAGGACAAAGAAAAGACTTGAAATGATTGTTTGAGCATTCTCAGGTGTGCTAAGATGTTCTTTGCCTCTTCAAAAGCAGAATTAGAAAAAAAAAATTAAAAAGAACATCTGTCTGGGGGCAGATAGCGTCTTCACAGACTTGTACTTGCGTATGCTGCAGTCTTTGCTGTACAAACATCACATGAGGTGCTCTGGGAAGAAATTCCTGGTTTCAAGCAATTATCAAACTGGAAAAGTCACTCTCAATTTTGCAGTTACATTTCCAGTATTGTGCTGCAGTTTAATCTCTAATACCTGTGTAAACAAGCAAGATGAAATGAGAGAGGAGACGCTCCTTTCCTCCTCCCAGTTCCACCAGTGTCCCTAAGCTCCCCCCCGTAAAGAGTTCCCAAAAGCTTGGAGACCCACCAAAAGCAGTGGCTGCCTAAGCACTATAAATTATACAATATGATGTATTTAGAGAAAACTCACTGTGCTCAACAAGCCCCTTCACAGACAATTCAGACAAGGCAAAATTTTCCCCTCATGCAGCCACCTCCTGTTCTTTCCTGCTTCATCTATTAGTGCCCAGCAAATGCAACAGAGGTCAGACATCCCAAGGGAACTTCCAAGGAAGGGTCAGTGAAACATACACGCATTTAATTAAGGATTTCTAGAATATAAGCAAATACACAGCATTGTTTACAGTTTGCTACAATATAAAGCACAATAATACCTTAATTAGAGATAACAACTTTTCAAAATGCCAAAAACATTTTGAATTTTTCAAATTACCCACAAAATGAACACATTTTATTTTTGCACTGTGACACTTCCAACTGTTCTGCCAAATGTATACTACTATAATTATGCTTTGCAATCACCAGCATCACCGGAGAGGGGGACAAAGAACAATATAATCAGTAACTAATTAAGCTTTCACATGCCTTGATACCATTTATCTTCAAGGGAAGAATCCTAAATGTTATTTTATAAATTGTGAAGTGAGATTAATATTAGCATCTCAGAGTGCCTCAAATCATGTCCTTATGCCTAAGCATAATTCACAGCTACTGGTGGAAGTTAGAAACCAGAATTTAACACCTGGCTTTTTCAAGGGACAGTCTTCAACAGCACTGAAATGTGCATGAAAATATAATTGCAAACAGCTTTGGGATTAAAAGCAAATATTCAATTTCATATTTAAGAAATCATTGAAGGGAATCACAGGTACCTCAGAGACAAAATCACTTACTCAGCTCCATTAAGAGAGGACTAATTGCTCCCAAAGTAATAGAAACACAGGTTTTTTTCTGCATTGAGTATCAACTGAAATTTATCAGTACTACTCCCATACTATCATTAGCTCACAAGGTAATAGTAAATTCAGAGCTGCCTGTTCAATTTGCTTAATTTGCATGATTAGTTATACAAAGCAAGTGTGCAAATTACCTAAAGGCACAGGAAAGCAGATCAGCTCAAATAACACAGTACCTGCACAGTTATCCAACTTCCCAGAGCATTTGTGGTAACCCACTAACCCCACAGAAAAAGCTCTGTGCAATCCTGTGTCATGCTCCCAACGTGAGCATTTCAGTTTGGGGATCTGGTCCACATCACTCATTTTTCAAAACCTGAACTTCAACTCATTATCATCCCCTCCTCCAAGAGGGGTGCAGACAGTGATGAAGTGCTAAATAGCACCACCAGAATGGCACTAGTGTTTCTTTATGGACAAAATAATATATTAGTGTCTGCCCAGCACGTTATGTTCAACCATTTGTAAAAAAATACATAGTTAGTAGTAGTTAGCAAATTATTGCAGCCTATTTTTACGTGAACTTGCAATAAAAATAAAATGCACCTTAAAAATAATTTTCTTCTGAGGGAAAGTTCAAGAGAAGAAAGCTATGTACAAACTGATGAACAAAAAAGCTGATAGAGAAGATAAACCACCTATAACAGCTCATTTAATTTCCTGAACTTCATAAAACATTATGTATATTTCCAAAATATAGAATATTTAGGTTGTGTTATCAAAGGCACATACGTTAGAGAACTATTCTGAATATTTAATTTTTAAACCTGAACAGGACCGTATGTATAAAAAAAGACATTCTATAACAAATTAGCCCCCTAGCTTTTATCCCACTTGACACAATTGCAGGGATAGCAATTTAAACTCATCAACCAGAGAAACGTGCTTACAAGCCTCAAAGAACATTTGAGCACACAAACACTCAAGAGTAGCACACAGCTCAAACACTTTAAAGAGCCAAACTGGGTACCCATAACCATAAAATTCCAAGCATGTTTCCATACCTATTGTTTCACCCCTTCTCATCCTGATCATATTCTGCCTGGTCTTCCCACTCTCTTTTTCCAACCTGTTTGTCTACGACATGGTAAATGGGATTAGGAAGCAGAGGTGGCTAAAACAACTCTTTTCCCTACGTTATTTTTCCAACTGGATCAATTCCCTACACTGCATGGCCGCACAGATTTCACCGTAGGATGCAGTGAATTGTGCAGGGCTGGGAAAAACAAGCCAGACAAAAGGCGCTGATTAAACAACATCACTAGATGTGAGCACGAAGCCTGGGGGAAGCCACTGCTATTTCAGTCACAGCGGCTGCTGGTCTGTCACCTCTGTCCCTGGCAACGTCCCTTCCCGTATCATCACAGCCTTTCTTGCCCTCTTAAGTTGTTCTGCTGCTCAGTGTGAGCCCACGAGGAGGCTGAAATTGCACCGAGCGGGTTGAGCTGATCTGACTGCTGGTTGCCATCAAAAGGGACAGGTTTCTCATTCCTCTTCACAATTTGCTGATTCAGCTGACTAACACAGGCCAAAAGCAACCAAACAAAAACGGTTAATATTCTCCATTTTTTTTATTGAACAGTCAGGTACAGAGAGTCTGGGATGAGGACCTGGGCCTGGGAGCAGAGAAGCTGACCATGCATTGCATCAGCAGTCTCCTTGATCATTTCTAGCTGATCCAACTGTAGACCTGCCCAGAAAGTGGCTCAGCTTTCACAATTTCCCTGTCCTCAGCAGTCAGTTCCCCATTTCTCTGAGCAGGGATTAGTATCCAGTGAGCAGATTCAACTGGCCACTTGGCCAACCAGTCTAGGTGGGACCTGGCAACCATGGTCGGGCTTGGCCAGTTTTAGAAGAGACTAACAAGGAGATTAATCACCCAAACCCAGTGTGGAACTGCACCCTTTGATACTTGGATAAAATGTCTCTTTCTCTGGCCACGATAGGCTAAACAGTCCCAGCAACCCCCACTGATGTTTTCCAATGGCCCCTTCCATGCAACTGCTTTGTCAGCAGAACAGTGACCTGCATTGAGGAGTTTACCTAAATGGAAAATATACCAACAAAAAAGGGTGTTTTCAGTATGAGTCACCTCCTCAGCGTAGCTCATTATATGGTCACGCTCATATTGGCACAAAGGAAGGGGAAAAGACAAGGACAGAAGCCATCTGTCAGGGACTGCTCACACGACAAGGCTGCCAGGAGAGTCTCAAGACCAATGTGTGGAGGAGCAAATGTTTCACCTGCTTCGGCATTAGACATGATACAGACACCACGTGCCCACAAGTCTGTACACTGTCCCCCCACTTGTCAAAATGAAATTACCTATTTTCTTGCATTTTGAAGAGGATCTAAGATTCTAATATAAAAATTTAGTCCAAATCATTAATGTATACTATTAAAAATAGTACACCTTATCCCTCGACCTGCTTTCACACCAGCTCTAAAAGCATATTTGCAGAGAATACCAGAAATATAAAATTTGTCATTTGTGACTTAAGGTTAAATGACGTACCCAAATGATTGCCTTCCTTTCACTAGAATTCAGGCTATTTTTATTAATATCCATTAAAGTTTGGGGGCCTTTGCAATTTTTTTTTTTGTGTTTTGCTTTCCCTTGATTTTTTTACTTCCATTCAAGGATCAAATACAGACTGTTAAGTCAATCTATATGGAGCAAGCCTGTAGATAAAGACCCTTGAGAGCACTATGTGGTCATCTTAGCCTTTTAAGATTGTTATGTTCTATAAAACCACAATCTTTCACAATGTCTGAACAGAATGTTGCAAAACACTAGGATGAAAGCAAACTCAGCTGCAGAATAGTTCACACTCTACTTGCTTTTATTTGCCTAGATCTGTTTTCAGCATTTGTGCACAGTCAATATCATCTCAACAGGAACTGCAACTCAATTAAAAATACACTGAATGACCCATAGAAAAGAGTTCCACTCTTCAGAAATATCAGTAATCCACAAAATTAACACAGTTAACGTCAGAAATTGAAATGTCCAACCTTCAAATATGCGATCCAGACGTTGCCGCTTCACTTTGTGTTTGTCCATTAGAGACATAAGAGTGGAAGCTCAAAGAACGTCCCCACACAGCTTGGTGATGATCTCCTCACACCAGCCACCAGTCAGAAATGCTCAGTCTTTTATAAACTTATTTTCACCTGTGAACAGAAAGATTAAATTATTAAACTTTAAAATACACTTTTTTTTTATTTTTTTTTTTTGGCACCTCTTTCCAGAAAGACGATCTACACATTCTAAAGAACTTAAAAAAAAAAAAATCAAACCTCATGAAGTTCTTAAATCATATTGGGTAACGTGGTATTTCACAACAAACTGCTTTTTAAGCACAGAGAGATGCAAAGCACGGGGCACAGCTCAGACAAGCCGGTGTAGAAATGCTCCAAGACAGCTGCTGTTTTCTGCCTTTTGACTGTCAAATACTTCTTTGCCCTTTCACTGAAAAACCCCCCTCCCCAGCCAACACAGGTATCCTGGACGGGGCACAGGTACGTGATTCCTATAAAATGACAGAAATGTGTTCACCTGAAATGAAGCTTAAAAGCCACAATTTTGCACCCCAAAGCTCGCAGCGAAAGTGTTCTTTTCGTTCTTAACTTTTAAGCTCTCGATGATGAAGGAAAGAAACCAGAGTTTCAACTTGGGAGTTGAAGGAAACAGGTCAAGGGGCACAGACACGAGGAAATGCATCACGGAGACAACGCAGAATGCCAACATCTATATCAACCAAATGGCATTTAAAGCAGGTTTATGCATGACTAGGCAAGCTCTTTGGCAGCAAATACAGCTAAGCACTTCTCAGATCCCGTGTAGCTGGGCAAGACAGCGTGAGGGTATTGCAACAAGCAGTCTGCATTTCAAGCCAAACCACTGAGAAGCAGGAAGGGGGGATGGGGAGAGAGGGAGGAAAAAAAAAATCCCTCAATGACAGTCCAATCACAGCATTAGAATATAAAATACACATGAGCAAGTGGATGGCATAAAACGATCCAGATCCTCTAAAAAGCATAGTCAGAGCACCACTGTTATCTGCCTTTAAATGTCTCAGTAGCCTTTGAGAAACAAACTCAGACCACACTGTATTACAAGCACAGTGCACACTAAAATGAGCCAAATAATCCACCTCCCTGTTCCTTTTTATTCCTGTTCAACAGCTTTCAACATCAGTGGATAGGATTAAATGGCCTTACAAGTGACTGAACCTAGAAATCTGCTTGTTTGTTTCTAGAGGCTGAGCTCTACTAAAACCAAACACAGGCACACTTCTTCAACATATGATCAAGACTCATGCACTCTGAGTGAAATGATAAAAATATTTTGAATATCAAGAACTGCAAATTTGCATTAAAATAAGTATCTTTATCAGAGCTACCTGGCTTGGTGCATTTGGACTTCCATGCAGTTCTTTTCTTTGTGGGTTTGGGATTTATTCTCATTTAAAATAGAGTTAATGTGCAACATTCACCATGCTTTTAACACTTCATTCAGCCTCATCCTCCACTTCACTTTCCCTCCACACCTCTTTTTCTTTATCTTCAAATTCAAGATTCTTCTGCTGTTTTGCATAATGTCTGACTATAGCTGAATATAACATCCCATCATGTATAGAGGAAAAAAAGTTGATGAAGAATGCAGAACCCGATTTTTTTTACTCTTTAAAAAACAAAAAGAATACTGCCATTTTTGAAATTTTCTCTTATATTTCCCAACATTTATATTCTTCTAAAATACAACATCCTTCAATATTCAATGTGGCTCTGGAGCATTACATCAAATCTAACATGGATTTTAAAACCTTAAAAACCAACAATATAACCACCAGTCATTGCTTAAGCCAACAACCCAAACTTGTACAGAGGATCAGTCCTAAAATAGTCTTTAATTTATTTGCTTATCACTTCAATAACCACATAGAAAGATCTAAGGGATAAAAACCAAACCAGAGCATAATGAACATTTTAAACACTAGTCTTGGTTTAAATTTTTATAGCTTATTTAATTTCCCCTCTTGTAGAAACATATATGCCTGCTGGCCTCCTTGTGCTGTTTTGTTTATTCATTCAGCAAAAGATTTTTCCACTGTAGTCACTCTGCATGCAAAGCTGGATGACAGCTGTAAAAAACAGACCATCTGTAACTATTGACCTACCACTGAATGTGTCACCAGATGTTTTCTATCTGTCTACAGTAGCTTCAAAGCATACCATATTAATCAAGTAGGGTTTTTTTTTTCTTTTAAACATTGTTTAAAAAATATTTTATTGATAGTAAGTTGTCATAAGTTTAAAAAAAAAATTGAGCAAAAAATTAAATTAACATGTTAACACCACTCTGAGTGGAACCCTCATACAGTTTTATTGTACATCATGTTCCAACACAAAGAGCAGATGATGATATGGGAAGCATTTCCCAGCAAAACAAAAGCCTTATAATTATGGAAGCTTTAGTTACTGCAATTACCAAACCACAACATGAATAATTGTATTTGAGAAATTCACTAAAAATATAAGCACACTGCCTAATAAATTAAAAATCTGAACACCAAATACCAAAGAGTATTTAACATCAGACTTCTGTAGTTCAGTGTTTTTGGATAAAGTGAGAATCCAAGTGATTTAAGAATGTATAGTTCTTAGCATGTAAGTCAGGTAGTAGCTGAGATACCACCAATGCACAGAACTCTTCTAAGCAGTAGACATTTTAGATTAAAATATACACTGTTGAAAACAATATTAGAGTTTTTTCTTTCAGTTAAGCAGATGATTCCAGTGTATTTTTAAAGGGAAGATGCCTCTGGGCATTGCAGTCTGGAGCATTTCGCTCTTTCTTAGGAAAGGAAGAGCTTTACTCTTTCTGAGACACCAAGATAAAAGGAAAGGGGATTCTCCAACACGTTTCTAGGGGAGTGAGCAAATCCTACAGGCTAAAACAGAAGTGAGACAAATAAGTCAACTTTGATTTCAGTTTTCAAAACAGGTAACACTGGTAATGAGTATAGGATAAACATCAGCTGTGGCTGAGAAGATTTGAAGGTCCATTCAAAACCCATGATCTTGGGTGATCAGAGGATGAAAAGGAAGCAAACTAAGATTTTTTTCTTTTTCTTTTTTTTTTTTTTTAAGAAAAGCAAACCAGACTAATTACACACACAGAACACATACGTGGGTTGAGACAAACTCCACATTATCAGGGAAAGAACCCCCTCTCAAACCCAAAAGGTTGCATCGGTCTAATGGGAGAATTTTTCATGGACCAGATTGTGTTTCCACTGGATCTGAACAAGTGGGGAAAGCCTAACAGAAAAAACTAGAGTGGGTAATTCATCACCTCACTCACAAAAATATTCAGAGTATAAACACATCTGAGCAGACTTTCACCTACAGAGCCACGCACTACAAAAGACGGATTTCTACCTTTGCCTCACTGCCAGTTGCAGGCAGATATTTGTAGGCCATCTCAAATCAGATGATGAAGCATAAGAAATGCAAAACAGAAATGAAATTCACTGGCAGATCATTAATGCATTGAGAATAAGGTCAGGAAGATTTGTGTTACCCTTGGGAATCCCAACCTTCACATAATTTAGCCATTCTAGTACACACTCCTTGGTCTGAAACTATATTGAGTTATTGAAATATTTTTCCTTTCTACTAACAGTATCAAAAAGTATAATATAAGGCTATTATGAGTTTATATTCCAAATTGCAGTGCCATCAGTTTTGATGATCAAAAATTAGATAATTTTCCAAGACAACCCACACTAACGCTTTGCTCCCACCCAAACCATTAACATCTCTATTTTCCATGACCCCTCAGAAGCCTTGAAATGGTCACTCTGCACAGCCCTGGAAGCAATAAGTAAATACAATCCAAGTGTTGACCTTCATGTTATAAATATTTTAATTATCCTAAAGAATTACACATTTTGAAGTAACTGTTTTTTACAATTAGTAAACAGAGCATCCAGTTCCAACCCTCCTGCCATGGGGCTGTGGGCAGGGAGACCTTCCCCTAAACCAGGTTGCTCAAATCCCCATCAAACCTGGTCTTGAACACTTCCAATAAAAAAGTCTCCATAACTTCTCTAGACAACTGTTCCAGTTCCTCATCACCCTCACTATAAAAATGTCTTCTTAATATCCAAGTCAACCATACCTAAGATTTCATGGTTAAACAGTCACAGTCATCAGAGATATTCTGTGAGATAATCTCTGTTCCCCAGCTTGTGCAGCTGAAAGCAGAGCACCAGAGTACAAGTTTTAAGCCACACACTCTGAAATTCTGAACTCCATTTTAGGGACTCTGCTCTTCCCAAAGCATGAAGTAGCAAGCTTTTCTGCCAACCTAACTCCCTGTACAACCCACAAATGAGAATTACTCTCTCTATAACAATTATTGATGTTCCCTAAAAGTTAAGTTTCAGGTTTCAGGTTTTCTCCTTTCTCTGGGAAAACGACAGGCTATGACTTATGCCAAAGAAGGCTTTCTTACAGTCAAAGTTTTTACTGAGAAATGGAAATTTATCTAAATTTCAGATTATTTCTCTAGTACAAAACAAAGTACCTTGTTTTTGGCAAAAGAGAGGATATCATCAAGTTGATGAACAGCGGGAAGTAAAACTATGCAAATATTCTGAGAGATTTGTTTTATTTGAACATTAACTTAAAGATGCCTTTACATAGTGAAGAGGTGAACTTTGCAAGGCTATGGCAAGAGATGGGCTCTAACTTAGAAAAGGAAAAACAGAGCTGATGATGTAAGAGAAAAATGCTCTACTTGAAAAAGCTCTACAATTTGTAGTTGAACCTTTCTAATGTCAATAATTGGTTGTGTATAAGACAAATCTTGGATCAGAGGAATGGTGTTTCATAATGGAAGTTAAGTGATGCTTATGTCTCAAAGTTATACAATGTACTACAGCTAAACATAGAATATAACTGAAAGATCAAGATCTGAACTAATTTTTTTTCCTTCCTGTATTCCATTTCTAAAAGTATTATTACACGGTACTTATCAATAGAAGTTTGAAAAATGCCCTATTAAAGATATGGAAGAACCTCAAACAGGAAGATGAGAAAAAGAGGACAAATACTTTTATTTGGGTGTTTCTTCAAAATGCAACAAAAATTAGACTGTTACAACAACACTGGAACAACCTATTCTGAAGTTCTGCAGGACACTTTTGTTCTCACATTTTATATCCTTTTCTGAAGATCCTGTGATTTACATTAAAAACTTCTGCAATACAAAACCATCACTTCACTTTCACTTTACTCAGAGCTGTTCTTGCAAAGATTTAAGCTACACTTAAAAATAAGTATGGCCCATTGAGCAGAACAAAAAGAGATTAATTACCAGAAGAAAAAGAATATGTCAGACTTTCTGTGCAAAAATTCAAGTTATTCCATCTTGTCTTACAAAAACTAATACCGAATTAAGAAGGAAATATCTAATTATATTTGTCTGTCAGACAATTTATCTTGCCATTAAGTATGGCTAAGCCACTTTGCCTTACCATTAGATGTCAGCACAGTCTAAGAGAAACTGTACAGGGAGCTTCAAGAACAATAAATTAATCACAAAAACGAAGCCACGACTGAATTAGACATGAAAAAGCAAGTTAGATACTCAGAAAAGGACTAAACCCCCGAACATTCTAATGGCATTACCTAAAACTAAGATGCATTTATCTCCAAAAAGATGGAGGACTAGGAAAAGTGCCTGAAAGGGCAGTAAGTATGGTCCAAGGCATGGAACAGCTTGCTGAAAGATCCCCCCAGCCTGAAGCTGATACAACTGTGGAAAATACAACAAATACATATAAAATACACACTATGTCTCAACTCAATGTCTAGGGAGCACACAGTGAAATAGCAAGCCAGAATATTAAAAACAACAGGAATCTTCGTCATGGAGTATGTAATTAAATTGTAACATCTGGTGTCACGGGTACTGTGGATGCCAAAGCTTTAAGTGGTTCTTAAAAGGGATAAGACAAGTTTATGGAAAACCCATACTGATAATAACAGCCACAACAGCAACCCAGATCAGAAATCCATAAGCTGGTAAATGCCAAAGGCAGGGAGAATGTCAGTGTGTGCTTTGTTCTCATACACAGCTCTGTGTTCCACTGCCCAAATGTCCCTTTAGCTCAGCACCCAACATTTGCCAAGAAATCAGATGCTTCACTAAGAGCAAGAGCAGAACAAACACAATGCTTTCTTTAATCATAACCCAATGGCCACTTTTGGAGCCAGGACACAGGGCAGATGGACCTGCAGCCCCTTCTGACACACAGGCACCCCTTACATTCTTAGGAAATGCAGAGATACTCCACAAAATGGACTGATGCAGCCATGCAGAAAGTGAGGTCCCCAGCTCACAGGGATGCAAAAAAAATATCCTAAGACAAAAAGAAAATTAGACAAGTTAGTGCTGCTGTGTCCAAAAGATACTGATGGAATCATCAAGCTGACAGTGTCCCCAGTATAGAGCCCAAGAGACATCTAGAAAATCAACATAATTAAACAACTGCCAGTGCCATAGACTCCACCCTAGTACATAGTGAGCTCTGGCAGCAACAAGTGCCCTTTACTACTGGCTTGTCTTACTTATCAGTGTAGCTTAAACTTCCAGCCATCACATTTCCTTGCACCTTTGCCTGACAGATGGAAGAACTCCTGACGTTCTTTGCACAGGTACCTCTTAGGTGTCACCAAGCCATCCTTTGACCTCTTTGCAGACACCAAGCTCCTCAATACTCTCCTAGAACATCAAGTTTCTGATCCTACATTGTGTCAAACCTGTGCATCTTTAAATTCACAAGCAAGTCACTACAGTACTGGTCTGCAAGTGTTAGAGCATGACAAAGCCTTTCAGGAGCAATTGCTTTAATATCCAGTGCAGAAGAACCTTTACCATCCTCCTTCACAATCCTTGGATACACTCTGGGATCACACCTAAGAAGAAAAGAGTTTGCATTTGTTTCAGCAGTTTTTTCATCACTAGTGCACAGCCAGTTCTTTTTTTTGGATGGGGTTCTCTGCCCCATGAGTACAGCCAATTTTGTACTCATTCTGTATTTATGACCTAAAATTTGAACACAATTTCACAGCCAGGTTGAAAGAGACTTTCATATCATTGAGACCGACTATCAACCCAACGTTACAATAATCACTCCTAAACCATACTCCCCAAGTGCCATATCCAGACAATTCTTGAAAACTTCCAGAGATTGTGACTCCACCACCTCCCGGAGCAACTTACTCCAATGCCTGACCTCTCTTTCAGTGACAAAATGTTTTCAAATATGTAAGTCTTCGTTGGTGCAACTTAAAGCCATTTCCTGTCATCTTTTCACTTGAGACACAGTAGAAGAGATCGAACCCCTTCACTACAACCTCCTTTCAGGGAGGTGTAAAGAGCATTGAGGTTCCCCCTGAGCTTCCTCTTCTCCAGACTAAACACTCCCAGTTTCCTCAGCTGCTCCTCTTAGAACATGTCTTCTAGGCCCTTCACCAGCTTTTCAAAGCAAACTTGATTGCTCTGAAGCACTTCTACCTCTTTTTTTTTTTTAACACATCAGCAGTTTTTACTCAATTTATGACTGAAGGTGTTTTTTCCTGTTGGTAAAAATGTTCAAGATAAGTCCAATAACACCCTTTGTCAGCCCGCCACTAAAAACAAAGGTTATGGGCTTTTGACCTATTGTCCATTATTTTTTAATACTGTGGATTACTTTTTGTACTATTCTGTCTTTAATTACTTTACCACCAAATAAAATGTCTTACAAAATTTAGTGTAATAAATAATAATCATAAGCCCTTATTTTTATGGCACGGGACTGTAAAACAGCCTTTTTGACAGGGAATATGGTGAAAACAGTTGAGGAGGTTGTGATAGTAATTCTGTCATTAGAAGCTTTTTATGAGGTATTTGTCTTCACCATAAGGTTTTTTTCCCAGAGCTTTTTTTCCTTAGCAGCATTCTCTCTCAATTATACATCTGTCCACAAGCCAAAAATTACTCACTGCTGAAAATGAATTACTGCAGATGTGTATGACTACAGACAGATGGGAAGCATCTCTGCTGTCTCAGATTTCTAGGTCATGAATAAAACTTTGTTGAAAAACTCAAGCTATTAGAAAATTATTAAAGGGTAGCAACCCTTTTTAAAGTAAAATTTTAAGTAAAATTGAAATTATATCGTTAGTGTCAGAAAACACTCACTTACTGAGCAATACTACAGCTATGCCGTTAACAAACAATATTTCTAAAAAATTCCATTTCAGGTACTCAGAACAAGCTTCTTCAGAAAGACCATTGTGAGAAGCCTCAGACTTGGTCATGGACAGCTTTAAAGGAAAGGGAAATGAAGAGACGGGTGTGATCTTTCTCAGATCATGAATCTGCTTCACTCACATGTCCAATTCCTGGCTTTGCCCCTCACTCTCTGACCTGAGGAATTCAACCTGATGGCTTCATATCCTCCATTTCACCCTCCACTGCTTTGGTTTGTAAAGGAACACAGATACACACACACCAGAGCCCGGAGATGCTGCCAGACCTACTGCTTTACAAAGTACTTTAAAACTGCCAAATGAAAACCATTTAAAAATGTCAAATAAGGGGGTTGTTGTGTCAGTGTTAGAGTAATCACCTCTGCATTTTTTGAAGTCTGAAATGAAAGAAAATTACGTTGAAAGAGGATCAATCTCCACTCATTTTTTGTGAACAGGCTGAAGAGCTGGAAGCCTTCTTCCTTTTTGGAGAGTTGGATAGAAGAGCCAGTAACTGTGTAAGGGAATGAAACACAGTCTTGGGGATTTTGAGAGACAACAGCAGTGAAACTGAATTGCCTCTAATTCAAAACTCAAGATTATCACTATTTGAATCAAACTCGAACGAATAATATATATTTAATATTTTAATGCACCTGAGAAAGCATAACAGGATGTAAAGTATTAGTCATCACTCATGACAATAAAAAGGCTAATGCCTTGCTTAATGAATTCTCTAGCAAAGGAAACAATTACTGGTGCATTTCATGAATCTCTATTGCCAGAAAGGATTCAAACCAGCAGGGAGAAAAGATTACTTTTAACCTTTTATTGATTTATTGACCCTTTTTTTTTGTCTCCAAGAAAGAAACAAACCCACATCAAAATGCCAGGCACATGGACTGAGTGCCTACTCCATGTGTGAAACTGGTTCCTCTGTCACAGTTCTACTATTAGAAGTAGCCCATGGATGTCCAAAAACTTGTGCTTTACAGATTTAAACTACTGATTTTTTAAAAAAAAAAATGTTTGTTCAGCAAAAAAGAAAGAAACATTTATTCTGAAAATAAATAGGAAATCACATCTAAAGGCATTTAGGTTAGAAATTTAGTTAAGGTTAATTAAGACATAGCAGGTCCTGTGTCGGGTTTTTTCTCTATACTAAAAAGATTAATATGTTGGATACTACAAGTCCAGAGGAAGCCACTAAAGTGATGAGAGGGCTGAAGCACATCTGCTGTGAAGGCAGGGTGAGAGAGCTGGGGTTGTTCAGCCTGGAGAAGGCTCTGGGGAGACCTTGGAGCACCTTCCAGTACCAAAAGGGGTTCCAAGAGAGCTGGAGAGAGACTTTTGACAAGGGCATAGAGGGACAAGACAAGGGGGAATGGCTTCAAACTGACAGAGGGTGGGGGGAGATTAGATTTTGGGAAGAAATTCTTTACTGTGAGGGTGGTGAGGCACTGGCACAGGGAAGCTGTGGCTGCCCCATCCCTGGAAGTGCTCAAGGCCAGGTTGGATGGGGCTTGAAGCAACCTGGTCTAGTGGAAGTTGTCCCTGCCCACAGCAGTAGGGATGCAATAAGATGCTCTTTAAGGTCCATTCCAATCCAACCCAGTCTATGATTCTATGGGCATGTGCACACGTGCTGCTGTAAGAAAGCACATTAAGAACTGGGAAAACACTACTGAGATTGAATACTTCCCACTTGAAGAGGAAGCTGTGTAATACTTTAATATTATGATTGTGCTTTATTTCTTCAAAACTACTTTTATACCTAAGAAGTATTCTAGTGAAGTAACTTCATGCAGATAAGGCAAATACGATTCTTGGTCACATTTTTCATTTTGCCCATATTACTGCCCGGTGGCAGCAACACACCACCAGCAGGATCAGTATCACAACAACCCTCAGAATACAAACTTTTATCCTATGAAAAGCTATGATGTGCAGCACTAGATCTATAGTGATGGATTGGATGCACCTGACGTTCCTCATGTAAGGCATCTTTAAGCCAAGTAAGTAAAAATTCTTCATGCAGTACTTTGTGTTAATTAGAATACTCATTATAGATTTTGAGAAAGGAAGTTTCACCCATTAGTTGCTGCTGATATTATAAGTTTTGCTCAGTTACTGGAAGAAGAAAGAACAAAACCAGACAGAGACACTTTGCATGATTAGACTTCCAGAGACTGAGTTTCCAGTAATGCTTTGAATGAAAACAGAAAATACCAAGGATAAAGCTTTGCTCCTACTTTGCAACTCATTCCAGCCAGAATAAAAGATACCTGGTCTGGATATTCATCTGTTGCCTGCTAAGGTGCCCAGATAAAATTAGATTTTTTTAGTAGCACACAAATAAAAAAATATTTTTAAAAAATTGTACATTGCTGTATATAAATTCCATGTGTTTGGTTTTGGGGGTTTTTTTGTTTGTTCTTTTTAATGCAGTATAAATGCTGGACCATTGCCTTCTCCCAGTTTAATGAGAAGATAATTTCCATCACCTAAACATAGTAAAATGGTAAATATCAAGTGCATTTCTCAGAAATCAATATTTAAAAGATTATAAATTGTGCAACTTATACCTGATCATTAATAATATTTAGTGACAGCACTTCCACATTTCTTTGACATTTCTAGTACATAATTCTACTGATATCTGGTACAAAAATACTTTGGAAGTTTGAGGAGTCAAAAAACTTAAATTTCTTTATGAATGGGTATAACTACACTAAGAATAAAAGAGATATTTCAAGTGTAACACTAGATATTGGCAAAATGTCTTCCCTCCATACTAAGCAATAAAGGCAATATAAGACAGAGAGACCAAACAACTGGCAAGTTCCATTTACACTCTTTATGTTTTAATTTAAGCCACCTTTGCCAAAATTTGCACCTTTACCTACAATCCTATAGACCACAGAATAGTTTGGTTTGGAAGGGACCTTTAAAGATCATTTAGTCCAACACACATATTCCCCCCCCCATGATGATGAGGGACACCTTGCACTACATGGGGTCACTCAAAGCCTCATCCAACCTGACCTAGAGCACCTCCAATGATGGAGCATCCATGGATGCAGAACCAAACCAAAGATATTGCATTTTATAGATCAAAACCAGTTTGCAAGTGCTGTAAATTGTAGCTGTACAACCATCAACTATTAGAATACCTATTTGGCAAAACAGAAAATACTACCAAAACTCTACAAAAATACCTGCCAGTTTAATTACCAGATTAATTCTCACTGTGGCTCCCTCCTCCTGGGACTCCTGGAAAGAGCTATCGAGCCTTGAAGGCATCACTGACCAACTTCCCACAATCAAACTTCATACTCGAGTAGGGAAATTGTTTAATTAGTAATTCTCCCCCTCCCACCCCCCTTTTTGGTGTCAGTCTCCATCACCTACCATGACCTTTCATTAAGAAGTTTCCAGCCAACTACACTCCCTTCTCTATCACAGTAATAACAGTCCACATCCACACCTTGCTAAATTCTATAAGCAATCTCCAGTGCAATGACAGGAATTGTTTATGCACAAGATGAATGCTAGTGGCCAGGATATTGTATTCCCCACACCATTAAATGTGGGGAAACAAAGAATTAAAAGCACAATTAGATAGTTCCACACATCTGAAACTGGCTGGCAGTTGTGTATGGTATCATGTATTGTAACCAACACCAGCATCCACTACTCATTTTCCAAACTGATTATGATTTGTCTCTATTCACCATTTAAGCTCATCCACTCATTCTTTTATTCAGCAGTGGGAAGGCAAAGAAGTCACTACAGGCTGCTTTGCTATGGAGTTCTGTAAAATTTGCTTTTAGATACAGAGTTTTTTAACGGGATTTTCCTCCCTTCTGTTCACACACAGTGCTGAGATGTTGTCTCTCTCAAGAGAAAGAACCTAAAAACTTATGCTTCAATGACAAACTTTGTCTTTCCGGTAAAACAAAACTGAAATTCACAGAAGGGGACAAGCAAGCACTGAGATCATTAGGTAGGTGTTAGAAAACTTAGAAAGCTGCTTCACACTCACATTAGAATGCAAGATCCCTACATTATGTAGGCATAGTAAGTCAGTCCAAATGCATCAAACTCTTTTGTTTTATCCCAAAAAGGTTTTAGTGCAACTACATTCATCACAGCATCTCAGTATCTTTCTGTGATATAACTGATGTAGCTATAAATTTTCACAGTTTATGCTTTCTCATATCTGGGAAGAGAGCTCTATGTGCAGCCTGATATTTTTAGTTTCCTTATTTGAACATATATGCTGGTTTGTATCTGTTACAGAAGAAAGATCAAGCAAGTGCATTTGGCAGCTGGTCTGGAAAGTGATAAGACTGTAACAGACTTCAACTGAAATTCATTTCAGTCCTATGCTACACCAGGAAACAAAATTTCCAGCCCACATTAACTTGAAGGTTGGCTCTTCTTGATTACTTAGAATGCTCCTGCTACTCAAGAGGGCAGTTTAAAACTTCCAGATAAAAAACGATTTCAAGTTCATAACATTTCACATCCTGAAGGTAAGGCCAAAGCTGTGAATATAATATTCTCTCAAAATCTAGGTAGAGACTTCAAAAAATATGTAAAAAGACTGAAAGCTAGACATGGTCAAAGCAGTTTGCATGCCTTGAGAATTGTGTTCCTTAGTTCTGGAAGAAAGCTGAAGATGTGAGACAGGAGAAGAATCACTGCACGTTATGTGCAGCACCCAAGCTACTGGTTCCATTCTCAAACCTTTTAACCCCTTATCAGGGACATGACTGTAACTGCAGAATTATTCCCTGTAGGAATCTTTGTAGAGGAGCTGTGGTGATGTCAAACTGTGTCAGTATATACTGAACATGCTTCCTTAAGGAACTCTCGAACCATTTGACTGTATTGATCTCCTGTCAGAGAGAAGAATGACATTTCTTGCCTATGAGAATGTCACACTGTCACCGAGAATGAGAGGAGACATCAACTCACCACCCATCAGCAGGTCCCTCAGTACCTGTGCTGCTTTTCCAAGGCACACTCTGCCATAATGCTGACTTTTGAAAAGGTCTGGATAAAAATTTACATAATTCAGATCAACTTCCCACTGATTCCTGGTATACTATGAGCACTTCCAGTAATGTCAAATGAATGATATTTGGCTGGAATCAGAGCACCTGGTGATAAACCAGAGTTTTGCAGTATTGCATCCATAATGATGCAATGAAAAACAGACATATTCTGAGAAAGACTCACTGTGCTGCTTTTGAGTATCAGCAGTACAAGCTGTTTGTAACTCTTCCACTAGCAAACTACTCCACAAATTTCCCTCACAGGGTGTTCATCAGAAGATCTGCAGGGATCACTGTGCAAAAATGCTGCTCTTGGAATCTGTTTTCATAGCTGGGAGACCTTAGTAATTCACATGTTCCTTACTTTTTGAGCTTCACAATACTTGATTCCTCTCTTCCCTGCACTACAACTTCCTCATCTACTCCTCAAGACGACTCCCAAACTTTCCACAGGGTATTGCTTACTCCTCCTTGCTCTCTTACAGTTCTTAAGTTTCTCAGTGAGGAAGAGAAAGCTCTTAAACCCTGCAAACTGCCTGGATTGTCCACTCAGTTCTCTGTAAGGAGATGTAAGAACTGAGTGAAACTTTGGTTCTCCTTTTAAATATGGGAGCTTGTATGGAAGTGACTCAGTACTGGTTACCAACTGCTTCTTATCCTTTCCTTCCATAGCATCAGCATCTCCACTAAAATACTTGGAACTGTTTCAAAGCTTAACATTAGACCCTAAACAGCCAGATGACATTTTCTTCACAAAACAAAGGAGAAAAACCCCAAAATGTGACTTTTTGAAAAACCAAATTCAAACTTCAGAAGAGACGGTCCCAATGCTCCCTCTAAAACAAATAGTAGGAGATGCTAAAATTACACTCCTACTAACAAAGAAAATACTTCTCTCCCTGATCTTCATAGTAATTAATTGTAATGCTCTACAAAAAGAAGGAAAAAATTACTTTCTAACTCCAAAAACGTATCTGCCATCCCTTTTACAGAGATCTCTGAATTGCCTAACCCCAACTTTCATGAACTGTTATGTGGGCCAAATAATATGAGTAACTGAAATACAGAGGTCAACAGCCACCAGACCAAGCGTGAAGAAAAACATAAAAGGCATCCATGGCTGAAGAGAGATTGAGGTAACTTTACTAAACCATATCTGGGCTACAGTTAAAATGGTAGAAATGCCAAAAAAATTCCTGTAAAAGATCTCCTGACTCAATAAAGGAAGCAAGTAGGCAACAAAGTAAGTCTTTGTTTTTAAAAACCCTCTTAAAACGAGTTGACTTAAAGAAAAATCAAGTGGTCTACAACATGACCACAGGATTTTCATATGTAAAGAACCAAGCATGCAGAGAACATCTTAACGGTCTCATTATTAACACCATGTTTTGTTTTCATGTTTTAATTTATTGTACATAAAGGACTTTTAAAATCTATTTAAAAGATATTAAAATATATTTAAAATACATTAAAATATATTTAATAGTTATGAAATCTGCATGTATGAGAAACACATGGGAACCAGGGCCTTGCTTTAGCTGCTGGTATTATTTCTTCAGAAGCAGTTCAAAGACTGCGCACAAAAGATAAAGACCCTGCAACCTTTTCTTGAATATTTGAATACCAGCTCTCCCTATACATAATTAGATTTGAAAACCTAAATGTCTTTTCTTTGAATAAATAACATCAGAAGTTCAAGACTCCAGGACGAGTATATTTGCAATTATATTACAGTTCAAAAACCAAATGAAAAATTGTTCTCTGAAAAATCAAGTCTTAAAATAGACCAAAGTACAGCATGTGCTTTTGTTTTATTAGACAGTGTTGCATATCTAGATTGAGATGGTTAGCTTCTCTGTGTCAAGATCTCGATGAAAATTATCTGTATGAAGGGAGTAAAATGTCAAATTCTGAATTATCTGACAATTCTACAACAGATGGCCTAAAATATTAGTGATTCAGTTGTTGTTGGCATTGGGTCAGTTCTTTACTTATTAATTAGGGACCTTAATTTTGAACTATTATTTTGCTAAAAAATGCCCATCAGGGCCAAAGAAAATTAGAAAATGCATAGCTAAAGATTTTAGAAAGCTTGCTCTCCATTGGTGCAAGAATTTCCATTCTGGCTGATTAATAAAATTCCAGGTTGGGAAAAAAACTTCGGCTTCCAGTTGTTTTAATAAGATCCAGATCTTGTCTTTAATGCATACTGCCAGTGAGCAAGAGCAGAAGTGCTCAACCCTCTCCATTTCACTGTGTTTTACAGTGTAAGACACTTAGAGAGCAAATGTTCAGCCTCTTTCTCCTAGAGTGCACAGTCTGGGTTTGGAAAGCAAGTCACAGAAGAGGTGACAACAGGTAGTTACTTTTGCTCTGCAAAAGAGATATCCAGAGTCAGTCCTTCTCCACCACAGACTGAAGCATCATTTATATCACAAAGCTGAGTTTGTCCTTCTCCTTCAGGCAGGACCTGCCTCCCTGTGTGCCACTGCTGCTTCTCCGTATCTCCTCTTCCCTACTGCAGCTGAAAAAAGAACATTTAATCTTGTCTAACTTCCAAGTCCACCACAAGTTGCCTCGGGCTGCTCAGGGCAGCTCTTGCACCCAGAGAAAGGTCCTTGTCATGCTCTCCCACATCCTGATTTGGGAACTGTCCCAGCAAGGAGGTGAAGGATTGCCATGCCACCGACTTCAAAAATGTTTAACACTTCTTAAATGGGCTACACACAAACAGAAACAGCTAGGGAATCAGCTACACTGGAATCAGCTAGGGAAAATGGAAGTGCCTGCAAGAGATAAAATCCAGTGTGCTTGCTCATTAAATCCAACATTATCCTAAATTATATTGAAGTTATTCTTTAACTGAGGAAAAACAAATATCAAGTAATAGCTGCTACACAACAACCACAACAATATCTCTCCATGGTATTTTCTTTCCATTGGCATGTCCTCTGTGTGGAAATACATTCCCCCAAATCCCTTCCTCTAAACCAGTCCACGTTCGTGCTGGTGACGAGACCTTCACCAGCACTTACCCCTGGGAAAAGTTCCACAAACAATTTGAAGCTAAAGATTGTTCCCTCCTGAAGCATCATTTTTTTTTTTTATCTGTTGCTTTGAAATCTATATGCAAGAACACATAAGGGTTGGCAATTATATAACTGGGTATTTATAAACTCTAAAAATGTTAACATATGTTAGAAAGCAAAAACAATTTGCACTAAATAAGCTTTAACTTCCCATTAGATGTACATTCCCTGAAAAAAATACAATTAGGCAGTAATCAACCCTGAAAATATATATTTAAATATAAGATAAAATTACTTTTTTTTAATAGAAAGAACTGAAATTTTGTGTGAGCATGAGATTTTCAAGTGCTTCTATGCAATGATAGATTTAAGAGTAGCCAGAAGATCCTTTCAAAGGAAATGGAAATATTGAGTTTAGAAATCTAACTTTTATAACTTCTTTACAGCTAAAGACCCAAACACTGCTCTGAAATACCGTGGAACACTGATTTGCTTTTAAATATTAGAGGTATCTTTGACTTCTGCATAAGGCAAACATACCAACTTCAGACCTTTTAAACCAAGCCTTGAGAAGTATTTCACTTCATTAGGAAGCTACAGTTATTGGCAGTTAAAATAAAACATTTTCATAAATACAACAATCGACTTTTTAAAATGTGCCCTTTTAAAATAAATCCTTCTTGACACATTGCATTTGGGTTTCTCTCCACGTAGAAGCAGTTAGCTGATGTTGTAACAACAGCTATCTAGAAGCAATTCTAGAAGGCACCTTGGTCAGACTTGGCAATGGATAAAATTGCTGTTTCCTTGAGTTTTGTTTGACATTTGATGGCCATTTCTAACGGGCTGTGCTTGCCCCAGTGGGCAAAGCTGGAGAAGGGCACAGCACACACACAATGGGTTCAGAAAGCAGCAAAGCATCTGCCACTGTTCCCAAAGTGAATCACAATTCTAGTTCTTAATATACTCTACTGCTGATTAAAAATATCAAAATTGATAATACTGGAAAAAAATAACAGAAAATTAAGAATCAATAAAACCTCTTATTATGCTGAAAACAAACAAGTGCCTACAGATTCAACACGCAGTTTTTGATTGCTGTTGTAGTTTTGATTGCTGGGTAGTTCTTACTGCAGCTCCTAAGGACTAAAAGAGCTATGGCATAAATTAATAATAGTGAGTCTATAAAGGTTGAATTGATACTGACATCTTGGATATTATTACTGTAAATGACAGATTAATGGACAAAGGAACAAGATCCCAAAAGCAGTCCTAGATATTTAATTACGAGGAAGTAACCAATAATCATATTAATTAGCACAGTTAAAAATCCCATAGAGCAGTAAATGATTTCAAAGGAAATTTTGGCTATAACAATGACAAGTTAAGTAATAACTTTGGCCGATGCCAGCACAGAATAAATGATTTAATGACCCCCACAGAAAGTTTTATTTTACTGAGATCAATATCTGACCCCTATTATACACTAAAAGCTATGCCTAAAACCAATTATAAGAACTATTCTTGGGCCTCTCAATTACAAAGAAATTTCCTTCTCGATTGTCATTCCATCAAAATTAAATAGATAATATGGAGCTAAATGCATCTTTTTTGGCATCTCAAGAGCAATAGTAACTACTGATATTTAAACATTTTACTAAAAAAGTACTTAAATCTTCAGTACTCGGCTCCCTGGATTATATAAAAAAAAAAAAAAAGAAAAAAAAAATCAAAGCATTTTTCAGCAGTATGCATTTCTAAATGCAACATATTATCATCACTAAGTGAATCACAGAATGGTTTGGGTTGGAAGGGACCTTAAAGATCTTCTCGTTCCAACCCCCTGCCATGGGCAGGGACACCTTCCACTAGAACATGTTGCTTCAAGCCCCATCCAGCCTGGCCTTGAACACTTCTAGGGATGGGGCATCCACAGCTTCTCTGGGCAACCTGTGCCAGGGCCTCACCACCCTCAAAGTAAGGATTTCTCCCATATATCTGACCTAAATTTCCCCTCTTTCAGCCTGAAGCTGTTACTCCCTGTCCTGTCACTACAGTCCCTGATCAATGAACATCAATGGCAAGAACGACTGAACACTGCACACGAAAATTAAAAGTTGTAAACTTAAGATTTCACATTATGGAGAGTGTGTTTTTAGAACATAATCACTTTCAAACTTGACTTCTATCAAATGTAACTGATACTTCATGCAAAATAAAAGGGTATGTGAAGAAAGGACACTTTTTATAGTAAAGCTGTAGAGTTATTCTCTACCTTTCTGTAACACAGGAAAAATGACTTCACTGAAAGGATGGGCAGGCACTGGAACAGGCTGCCCAGGGAACTGGTGGAAGTTCATCCCTGGAAGTGTTCAAAAGGTGTGTGGATGTGGCACTTGGGGACATTATTTGATGGTGATCACAGTGGGGCTGGGTTAATGGCCGGACACGACAATTCAATGATTTTGGAGGTCTTTTCCAACTTTAATGATTCTATGATTTTTAGAAACAATACTCCTAAGTCTGACTTTTGTAGAAACTGGATTTTTTTATCTAAAGATGATGGAAGGCTTTAACTGTAAAAAATTATTCCCATGTGCCAAAATCAATAATTTTTAATCAGTAAATTACTTTTTAAAATCTTATTTGCCAGTAAAACCGGATACAATATGTATAATTAAGAAAATATTCACAAAGTGAAAAAGGTTACTATTTAATTGCATTATAAGTTATTTGTATTCCGATTTTGCACTGTGTTTGCTTTGATCACATCCTGCTTGTGCACAAATCCTGCTTGTGGATGACACCAGGCAACAATATGGATATCAATCAAAATATCTATCAATCAAACACAACTTTAAAAAGCAGTTAAACTGACAGAATATGACCTGGATGATGGAATAGTCAATTAAAAATCGAGAAGTAATGGAAATAAGTCAAGTTAGTCAAGAATCTTATGTTTGCCATGATCTAAAAGCATGCTGAAGATACTTATTACTGATCAGTTGTTACAGTGTTAATCTAAAATAATCTAGTTTCATATATATTATACATATGTGTGTGTGCAAAAAGAGTCTAAATCTTCAAATATCTTCATTAAAATTTCCTACTGGGTTTAAGCAATAGGCACTTTTTAAAAATTACTGGCTATTTAAATCCCAAATCATTCTAATTTTAATGTTAGACCAGTAGATTCATGAGTTCATTCAAATGTATTAGTGTTTCTCGAGTTACACCTGCTACTCACAGAAGACAGGACAGAAAAGAACTATGTAAAAACAAAAGCAAAGAACATATACCTGCTTTTCATGTCAATATTCAATCTGTACTACTTACAGTATTGCTTTCCTTCAGTGAGCAATTCCCTTAAAAGCCCTATTTTTGAACCAAGTTTGTTTTCAGGAAATATAGCTTCCAGAAATTATTTGAGGAACAACTACTTATCTCTTTATTACTAGGAAGTGTAGTTACAAACTAGACATTAACCTGTAAATACACTAGACAAACATTACGGAAATAAGTGAACATTTAAGGTAGCACATCCCTTGATAGAAAGACTTTAAAAATGAATGCAGAATTAATGGGAAAGTTCTCCAGTTCCATTGCAAAATTGAAATTTAAACCAAAGGCAAAATTATAATGAATTTCTGGAAAAGACTTTCCTACAGCAAGAGCATTAATTGCTTTTTTAAATAGACAAAAGAATAAAACATTCATATAAAGCATAACTGTAACTGTAAAAATCCTTTGTTATCAAAAGAAACGTGCAGCAATTAATCCAGACAGTTCTCACTCTAATGTCATTTTATGACTATCAAGGTTAAAAAAATGGGATCATGAAATGGAGAAGATTCATTTCACAGAAGTTTTTACAGCTGAAAGTGGATGACTACAGATTAACTACAAAGACAAGAAATCTAGACCCTACAATGATGAGAAATTTATACCATCTGTATTACATCAAGTATTAGACTGTGCATTATTCTTGGATTTCCATCAAACTCTGGTCCTTAAAAAAAACACCCTTTTGTTTAAAGCTTCAAAGACTACAGCTGCTCTTATTACTGGTTTTGGAAATCACTACTTAAAACCTTTAAAATAGAACATATCTGAAAAGACTCAGTAAAAATTATATTTACAAAAAAGCTTGTAACTAAAGTAAACTTTCAACATTCTGAAGATGAAAATAGCAAGAGCAAATAATCAGGATGAACACAACTGGTTTAAAAAACTTCAGGAAGAAACTAAGAAATATGGAAAAATTATTTAAAGAATTATAGGGGATACTGAATACTGGTTATTACTGAATATTGGAATGTAAAGCACAGAAAGCTGAAATCATGTTCTTAAAGGAAGGATCTGTATATTGGATTTGAATTTATCATACCTGCTGCTTACTCTGAAAGTTAAATTAGAATGAACAATTTACAATTCAAAAATAACTTGGAACAACCAGTTACAAAATTACAATAAGAAAACGTTGGCATTAATTTAATTCCTCTGTTCCAACCTTTTTAATAAAGTAGTAGAACAAAGTTCATGCAAAGGTCTTTGTTCTAAAAACAGCAATAAAGAAAATACACTGTATAGATTCTGAATAAGTACATGTATCAGAAAATGCAAAGGATTTTCTATAGCTACAAATTAGCAGCCTCCCCTCCTCCACACATTTTTTTTGTTTTAATTCTCAAATATATAATAACAAATGCATGAGAAAGGTCTTAAAACCAAGAGAGATGCTAAAATAAACTTGGCAATCCATGTATGTGGAGCACTCTTATTACAGTCCTTACAAGAAAAATTATAGCTAACACAATCAGAAGCAGAGCAGCTTTATTGCTCTGAGGTTGCACCTGAGATAACCAAGGAGGAGCTGTAAGAATTAATTAGCAGAAAAGTAAAAGGCAAAATGGCCCAAACACACTGTCTCCTTTCCCACAAAATATAACTGAGTTTTTAGCTATTAAACTGCTGCCCATTTATTGCTGCAGGTAAGCAAAGGGCCTCCTGGCAAACCAGAGTCTGCAGGACTCTACTCACAGCCCAGATGAATGTAACTTAGTACAATCCAAAATTGGCTCAGACAAGGTCTAGAATTATACCCTTGGCATTTTGGCAAATAGAGTGAAAACTCAGGAAATCCATCTGAGCTTTCATGTCATTAAATAACCTATGGAGTTTTTTTATACTTAAAGCAAACTATTATCTCAGATCCGATCTGTCTTCCCAAAAGACATGGGCCACTTCGGGAATTCTTCATTTTTGACATTATGGCAACATTTATTTGATTTTCAAATCTCAAATACATTTGTACATCTCCAAATACACTCTAACTGAAGTTCTTTAGGCTAATCCTCTGGGAATGTCTCAATGAAATTCACAAGTCTATTGTCATAGAAGCATGGAAAAGCCTGGGTTGAAAGGAACCTTAAAGACCATCTCATTCCAACCCCCTGGAAAAGCCTGGGTTGAAAGGAACCTTAAAGACCATCTCATTCCAACCCGCCTTCCACTAGACCAGGTTGTTCACAGCCCCACCAACCTGGCCTTGAACACTTCCAAGGATGGGGCATTCACAGCTTCTCTGGGCAACCTGTGCCACTGCCTCAGCATCCTCACAGTAAATAACTTCCTGATATCTATTATCTAATTTCCTAATATCCTAATATCTAATCTAAACCTACTCTCTTTGAGTTTGCAGCCATTTCCCCTTGTTCTGTCACTGTGTGCCCCAATAAACAGTCTCTCTCCATTTTTCTTGTAGGCTCTCTTCAGGTTGCAACTAGGGCATCCCAAAGCCTTCTGTTTTCCAGGCTGAACAATCCCAATTCCCTCAGCCTTACCCAATTCTCTTATCCCAGTCTCCAAGCCTAGGCATGGAGCACCTTTTATTTCAGGGCACACTTCTTGTTCCCATAGATCTACCAAGGGAACCTTTTTACATCTTTAAAGAGGCTGTACCTTTACCACTGAAAATTATATGAAAGCTATCTTTATTGTTCTTAGAGGCTTGAACACTCTGCATCCTAATGTCCTGATTATGGGCAGACCTGTTGAAATACAGGCAAAAGCAGACAGCGTGACAGCAGTTTAAGTGTGGTGACCCACTTATTGCAGGTAAGTCAACAAATACATTTTAATATTGGTTTACTGTGTATAAAATGCAATCATTTGGTGTGAGAACATCAGATGTAGAAAATAAAATAAAAGGAAGCCTGTAAGCCCTGGAATCATCATTGCTACACTAGCAGAGACCTAGAGCCTACACCTCAGTAAGACTGATGAGAAGGAAGGTTCACTATAAAACGCACTGGGACAATCAGAAAAATATTCTTAACAGAAGCTAGAGGGGGAAAGCAGCTCAATCTCTCCAGCTAATCAAAGAGAAGGTTATGGTTTGGCTTGCTTAGAGTTTTTCTAAGTATTTATGACAGATTTCCTCTCAGCATCTGCCATCTCGACAACACACGTGCCTGTGTACCTGCACCTCACCCCTGGCAAGGGGTTAATGGAAAGGTAAGATCTGCCAGAACCCCAACACACAGAGGTATAAAGCACATTCCTATGTTTATAGCAAGCAACAGCTTTAACAACAACACTCAAGTAATGTGATTTCTTAGAAAACTTTTGTTATGTCTTCTGCCGACGTGCTGCCAAAAAATTAAGGAATTGCTTCACGCCAGCTACACTAGAGCCTTGCCAGGGGAAAGCCCAGGCAAGTGAGGCAGCTGAGGTCTCCACAGGACTAAACAAAGCCAAATTCAGAGACACTCACAGAAAGTAAGGGGGTAGAAATATCACGTATTAGTGTACACAGTGAACATCTTGATACAGACCTCCCAAGAGGCCAAGGAACAGAGCTGCTTTAGGAAAAGGCAGGGGAGGCACGGATGGGCAGTGACAACCCTTTCTGTGCAAAGCAGAGGCTTGAGAAGACAGAGCTTGGCCAGGCAGTGGGGAAGTGGCTCTGCTGAGAGCTCGTGGGTGAAGATCAGAGGGAAGGCAAAGAAATAGGATGTGATGGTGCTATTCTGCACAGAGCAAATGTCCTGTGGTCATGCTGACACCATCTTCAGCCCAGTGAAACCAGTAAGTGCCTTCCCAAGGACACCCTAGAGCAGTGCTGTGAGCAGCAGCCTCAAACTCAAGGTGCAAATGTGAACAGGTCCCTGGGCAAACCTCAGAGTTTTCCAGAAACATGGCAAAGACTTCTTGTGTTGGAACCCCCAAAACTTGAAAGATCAGGTATTCCCACCTTTGGGGGGAAAAAAAAATAATAATATAAAAGAGAGACACCCCCTCACACACAGACCACAAAGCTCAAATTACTTGCAGTACCTCTAGTTTTCAGGGCTAACCTCATGAAACCTCACAAATTAAAGTCTCAGAGGAAAAACAGCTTTACTCATTTATGAAAAATCACTACCCAGAGCAGCTCCCCTCCTTTTCCTACCAGCACTGAGGCAGACTTGCACTCTAGAATGTTCAGTACAGCGGATTTTCAGGCAATGTCACATTTATTACACGAGCTTTGAGTGCCATACCTAACAAAATGAGATTCAAGTGATTCTGCCTGTATGCCTCTGATTCAGAATAATTTGCAGTCAATTTGCTATCCAACTGTTTTAAAGTTTTTAGTACAAAGAAAAAATCAGAGGAGAAAAAGAACTCAAAAAAGCCATGAGTACAGGCACCTCAGGATTCCCTATTTTCACATCACCCAGCAAAAAGAGCTCTGAGGAATGTGAGAGCCAGTCTTCCTCTGATCTGTGATACCTTGATGTCTCCTAAAGCATTTACTCCAGTTTGACAGTAAAGAGCTGAAGATACCTTTTTCCCAGGCCTTGAGTCAGATACTAAAGTTCTTAAATAGAATACAAATGAAAATTAAACTAGTCCCTTTATAAAGGCATCAAATATACAATAAAAAAATAAATGTTGCATCAGTTCCTATCTACTAGGATTGATTTAAGCTTATTTGGGCAGAGCAAAGTCAAACATTAAGTTTTTACTTCTTTCCTTTAAATGCATCTACACAAGAGCAAATACATTTTAATTATATAGTTATCCCTAGAGAGACATTTCAAATTATTTTTTGAAAGATGGTGAAACTTTGAACTTCAGATGCCTATATAAGACACATTAAAAAACCCTTAAACAAGCATTTATGTTCAAATATTAGTCTGATAATACTCACATTGTGAACAAGGGAAACTGAATCTCCAAGGCATGAAAAACCTTGGGGGTCACTAATTTAAAATCTCAGTTTGATTATTCTGCAATGATTAGAACTTTGCTCCCTCACGGCATAAATTCTCTCAGTGTACCAAAAAAAAAAAAAACTGAGTAAAGCAGTAAAAAAAGGCCCTTACAGTTTGATATTGATCCTCCTACAGTTATTCCAATGGACAGTGTTTCTTCTTGAAGACAAAATATATACTGTCTTCTCTTCTAGTGACAGCCACACTAACTCAGCTGTCTTTTATTGACAAACGTGTCAGACTTGTGCTTGCTAGAGCAGGGCTTTTTTCCTGGAAAGACCTCAGAAATGTATTTGTAACATTTTTTTTCCTCCCTTTTTGAAAAAAAGTTAACCACATTTCATTTTTACCTTTTGTTATATCTCCCTTCCCATCGGTCCAGTTCTTCTCAGCTACAAACAACTAAAAGCATCAGTTTCAACTGTGAAACACTAAAATGGGATTTTCTTCATTACTTCCCATTATAAACTACAGTGAAATAACACTCAACATCGTTCACAACTGCACTGCCCTCCAGAAATGCCTGTAGTACTTCCTTTTTGGCAAAGTGAAGTGTATCTCTGCATTGACAGATGTGTTTTTCTTTTAAAAAAAAGCAAACAAAAAACCCAAACAAACAAACAAAAAAATCCCAGCTATAACAGTTACTGATTCAAGCATTTCTAGCATTTATTGTGTCCTACTTGTCCAAATATGATTTATATTTGGTATATGCTGCAAAAAAACCAGACATTGCAAGGCTAGTCTCAAACTAGCAGAGGCCTTTAAGAGCAATGTCTAACTTCCATGACTTGTTCAATCAACTCCAGTTAAATCCCTCAGTAAGGATGGATTACTCCCATGAGGAAACGCTGCAGATCTTAAGTCATAACACTTTTCAGGGATGGTGAGATACTCATGTATTCAGAAAATTTATAGAACAGTGCAGTTAGTAAAAACTGATTATAGCTGTATATCATTGATAAAAACCTTAATGGATTAACAGCATCCATTTCAGACAAACACAATTTTTGATGGATGAGCACAAAAAATTCCGTCCTGGAGACGTGCCACTGTATACACCCACCTAATAATCTACTACCAATTTGAAGTAAAAACTAATTTAATCCACACGTTTCTGTCCCAGCCATCAATTCTTTAAGTGTTTATTAGAATCATTCCAAGCGGTTTTTCTCTCTCTCATAGTTGCAACACACTGGATCGTTAAATCCAGAGACATTTCAGACACCCCTTGCATCCAGAAATTCCATCCAAGATGACTTTAGACTTGTTCTTATTGTACCACCCGGAGACATGAAAGACCTGTTAAGTCATCGTAATAGAGAACTCGTCCCTGGGGTGTCTTCTGCAAGTGATTCATTTCATTGACTCTGATAGTAAAAGGGTCATAAGCAGAAGCAACAAATATGCAATGTAGCACTGAATGTGCATTCTGGATTTATTACAGAAAATTGAAAGCACTGCAGCACCAAAACCTAATACACCATTAAATACAGCATAAAACACAACAAATACCTCCATACCTTACTTTTATTATATGTTTTACGGATATTTTAAGTCACAGTGGATTAAGCTATTTTACTTCCAGCACAGGGCTCTAGAAGGGATGCATGAGAGCTCCACCTTATTTCTCCTCTTCAGAATGTTCTTATTTTTATTTCATATGCAGTTTGTAGCAAATTAATTTAAATAGCTGTTAAATAACTATTAATCTGGTCCTCAACCCATTACATGCTTTTACATTACATTCAAGAAAGAGGGTACTTAGAACATCTAAGTAATTTTTCCATACACATAACTAAAAATACACAAACTTTAAGACAGCAGTCAGTACACATCATTGCAATATATAACAGCAAAGTGTAATAACTTTTATAGAATGCATGAGATTCAGTGTTCAGTATGAAGAGCAGAGACTGATGTTGAGAAATGTTTCTTTTTTGTAAGTTGATAGGATAAACACACCCTCGGAACATTCCGTCCATGGCAGGAGATTTAAAAAAAAAAAAATATAATGCCAAATTAGGTGTTCAATGCTGACAGAGTGAATGGGACTTCACCCAAAAAAAATCTCAGATGCATCAGAAAAATTCAGTCAAAAACAAACTTAGTACTACATCTCCTTTGTGAAGAATGTATCTCAATTTTCTAGAGATAAACTCTATTTGTTCAGAAAAAGCTCAGAAAAAGGGATGAAGCACTCTCTCACACGTAGTGATGGACAGATGAAGCCACCTTTAAATGCAGCTCTGGAAACATAACATGAGAGGTCACCAAGATGTGAAAGTGCAAATCCTCCTAATATATGTTAGTCTGAAACCTCTTCAAAGGAAATGGATTTAAAAAACTAAATTAGTAAAATGAACAAGAATTTTAAATGTTTATTCAAGCACTGACTTTTCTGATTCATAAGCTGACAAAAGGCTCGGGATTCACAAATTTCATCTCGAACAACAAAGAAACAGAATGAATACAAGAAAAAATTTATCATGCTGCATCATCACACAAGTTCCCATGATATAAACTGAAAAACAAAGAAAAAGCAACCAAAACTTGAGCTGCTGCTGGGCTGTTCAGAGCTTTTTCTACTTGTCTTCTCAGAGATATTAGATTGTGTCATGACAAAGTGGTGCAGCTTTATTGAGTTTAAAATAGCAGACAAAGATTAATGCAATACAGCAGCTTTTATGAACTTACCAGCAGTGAAAAGGCTGGAACTGGAAATTCAAGAGACATACATAACCACAAGGACACCCACACATCCACTGCCATGCCCAGGAGGTCTTCACATGTACATTTTCTGTTTGGTTTGTGTTTTTCTTAAATTATATCTGCTTTTAGCTGAACTTCAGCATTTTGTATAGTTCAAAGAACTTACTCAGTTTGGTTTATTTTCCTCTGCCGATTCTAAAGCACAGTTCTAGCCATATCTAGATCCATGATACAAGACAGATACAACAAATTGTGCAGCAAAAAAAAAGGCAGAGCCTTAAAAAGAAATTTATAAAAATCAAAATCAGTAAACTTTAATAGACTTTGAATCAGTGACACCTTACCTTCTGTCCTATAAGACAGAAAAAAAGGGCACCACAACAAGATGGATCATGCAAATGCCCCCAAAAAGTGTCTGCCTGTGATGCATCATAATAAAATAAACCTTCTTCCCCATAGCTATGTGGGAAATACCATCCTGATTACTCCTGTTAGCTATTGCTATATTTTATTCTTCAAAAGCATTCATAAACTATTCCAAAACCCTCATGTGGGAAAAATGTAGCTCTTTTTCACAACATTAACACTAGGTTCCTATATATCTAAGTCAATTGATTTGATTCTTTACCAGCTATATAGATAAAAACAAAAAAAAACCTGTTTTATGAACATCCTACAGTTCCTCTGAGAGCAGCTGTTACTGTAAACATGTTTCGCTAGAGGCAAATTCTGTTCTTTTTTCATATAATTCCTGCTTTCCTCTAATTTTCAAGGTTGTTTTAGTAGGAATAAAACAATAGGCAGCCAAGCCAAGATAGCACTGTAGTTTAAGTTTTACAAAAATATTTCCCCACACAGTAATATATATTCTGTACATCCAAATGTTCTTGTAGCTCCTGCAAATGCAAAGTTTAAGTCAATTCTTAGTTGTATTATGGCTTGTTTGTTTTGTTTTTTCAGGGAAAGCTTTTACAAACCATCACAAACCACATCACTACAGTACTGAAGCTACTCAGTACTAACACACAGTTTTCTGCATGAGATTTCTACTTAGTTACAGGTTAGTTTGTACAAACATTTTATTATAAAAGCAAAGAAGAAATGTTCTAGGTGATTTTCCTCATTTCCCCTATAAAATCAAGCTTTGTTTCTTTGTACTGAGAGGGAACTGGTGCAAGAAGGGATTTAATATGACAGAGATCATATGCACACATGCACTGATTATTTTAGCATTTATTATTATGACAACCACCTTGCACAGAAGCACGAAAACAGAGGAAGGAGAAGATGTTTCTGTGCTACAAACACGGATTCACCACAGAAAAATCACGTTTGCCCAATCCAAATGCCCTCCTGTGGCAAAAGACCACATTTAGGACATCAGTCAGTGGTCTCATTTGGAAGCTGAGGAAGGATGAGCTGCATCAAGGGGTTACATGGGTTGTAAACTGGCTGCACCACTCAGCCCACAGAGACTAAATCAGTGGCTTGGCTGGTGATAGGTAGTAAGCCAAGCAAGCCCATGAGTTATTATTTGATATCTTTATTAGCAAACTGAAAGAAGCAGCAGAATACATCTACAGCAAATACAGTGACAGTATCAAGTTTGGAAAGGGAAGGATTGATATAATATAGATATTCAGCTTGAAGGAACCTCGATTAGCTTAAGGACTGGGCCAACAGAAGGGCACCCATAAGAAGTGTAAAATGGTACACCTGGGCCAGAATGATCCCACCCATCAGTACAGACTGGGAACAGACTGCAGTCCTGCTGGAAAGGTCCTGAATGAGTCTGCTTGGGAACATCAACCATCACAGAGCCAAACTCATCTCAGCAGCACAGGGAACAACAGGGCCAAAAAAACAAAGTCATGGCTTGGGAGGTTCACACTGGTCTCAGAACTTTTCCCCAGCAGGTAGGAAGTGCAGCAGTGGAATAAGTTGTCCAAAGAGATGGTGGAAGCTGTACACTGGAGATCTCCACAATGAGGCAGACAAAGCCAGAGCTGGCATGACTGTGCTGTCAAGGGCTTCACTCTGACAGGGAGCTTGGATGAGATATGCTACAGAGGTCCCCTACACACCTCAGGTTTGTGATTCTATCTGCAACAAACCCTTGCAAGAATTCTTCCATATCTTACCAAGATTTTTTCCTTTGACAAGGTTCTCTCCATTAGCCAAGAGAAGTCTTTTCACATCAAATTTATCTACTGTAAGAAGATACTGTCTCATGCAAGTGCAATCAACTTCTGCTTAAACTAAACTTGCTAACTATTTCAAATGCTGTTACTGAGAAAAATGCCTCCAGATTTCAGCTGTTAAGTAATTGGTATTGTAACATCTTCCTAGATGTAAAGCAATATTGCTGTTGGGTGAAAGGAATGTCTGTGATAGTTGCTATGTCCAAGCAAAAAAAGGAACCGCAATTTTTCCTCATCCTCCCCTAAATCTCCTGTCCATGAGAAATGTTCAGCATTAACTGAAATGTTGACCTTAGACTAATTGATTTATTGGCTCATGGCACAGCAAAATATCTCACTCTCTTGAGGACAAACCTTGGCTGCAGGGTTTTCTTTCACTTTAGCCAAACATTAGTATGTATCTGTGTGGTAGGACAGATAAAATTAAGTCTTGGTCACAGTAGAAACCATCAACATGGCATTTGTGATATTGGAACCAATTTCAGATCCAGGCTTCTTCAGGTGCTCACATTCAAGCTATGTCTAAATACCACCAATTCAAAGGTTTGTAATTCAATGTAACTAAAATTCTAGTCCAGGCTGTTACTAAGAGACACTTTCATTATTTCATTGTGTAGGTTTTTCTGAGCTGGAAATACAGACATTCCCTTCTTACAACCTCCAGCATGCTGCTCTAAAGTTTACTTGGCTTAACTTTTGAATATTTAATCCCTTTCCCTGCATGCCACCACTTCACTACACTGAACACAAACTATTAGACTGCACTCTGAAGACTTCTGTAACTTATCCCGATGACAAACCACAGCCTCTCACTCAATAAAAAGGAATTAACTTATGTTTTCCCAAACCTATGAAGTCAGACTCAACACACCTGTGGCATTTCCAAAGAAGCACCTCTGAGCTTTCTGCTGTGAGATGTCTCCCTCACATTTGGGAAAAGCTCCTGTACGCACCAAAAGAAATAGACTTACCTACAGTGGTTCATAGCCTTGTACCAACTCAAACATAACCTAGAGTACCTCAAATACCTGAATGGGTAGTAGGCACCCTCAGAGATCAATTATGAAATCAGATGCTCCACAAGGAAAAAGGTAAGAAAGGCTTGGCACCATTCACATTTTATATACAGCATCCCAAAATGTTTTACTTTATCTGACAGATTAAAACTCGCATCTTTCACTTAGCAAAAGCATTTAGGACAAAGCAAGTCTAGAACAGAGTATCTTCCACCCATCTGGTTACATCTGAAGCACAGCACAGGGGGAATATTCAAAGCTGAAAGGGGTGGGAGAACAGGTACAAGAGTCTATTCTGTAAGAAAAAGGACACCCAGCTGAGACAGAGACCTCAGGTTTGGTTATCTGCTTTTGACATTATTTCAACATTTTGCAGAAAGCATTCAAGACATTAAAAAGTAAGTGAATTTGTCAGTTCAGCTTCCAAGGCAGGTTATTCCAGATGATTATACAGTTAAAGGTAAGGAGGCAGTGCTCATTTTCCAGCTTCACAGCATACAGACAATTACTGTAAAGCCAGCATTCCTACTGCCTTATTCTCCGGCTACAGAAATATTTCTCATAAAAGTATCCCACTAAGCCAGTAAACAAATACATGTTGCCACCTGCTAGAAATGGGAAACAACTGTTCACAGCACACTGTGGAGAGAGAGCCATGCAAATCTGTTTGTGCCATGTGTAGAAGCTGTAAACTACTTGTCTAACTTGGCAAAGAGAATATTAGAGAAACTTTACAAGTCTCTGCACTTGTTTATGATGAGACACTAATTTATATCATTCCTGATTAGATCCATGAAAATACTTTTGATCTATAAATAAGACTCCCTGTTGAAGTACATGAAGCTAATTCAAAACAAGACATTCTTTTGCTGGAATGTGAGCAGCTGTGCAGAAAATAATTGGGATTGCTAGTCAAGGACTAGCTATTTCAAAGTATTCTCCGTGTAAACATGGGTTTTGTTGTTCTAGTCTACAGTTCGTTATTGCATATCTATTTACAGTATGATATTGTAACTCCTTGATGCCATTAGAGAAGAGTTAGAGAACCTTGTTTCTCTTGTTTCTCTTAGCAGGTGAGCCCACCAGCATCCCACCCTCCCCCAAATTATCTGTCTGTTATCACAGCAAGGATCAGAGCACAAAGCAATACAGTTTCAACTCACAGAACACTATTACAGAATAATCATCATAAAGAGCTTTAAAAAGCAAACTCTTAAATGTGCCCAATAGTGACCCTTGAAGCACTTCTTACTATTCTCTCTCACATCAAATCTTTGGATGTACTTTATACCTAGTTTATAATCTCAGTTTAATTTTCATTCCATCTGCCATCTGTTATGCCTGAATTGCTGGATCAGCCTCTCTGTTACACTACCCAGCAAAAAAGAAGTTTCTTACTTTGTCAAGTCTCAAACATGAACTACAATTACTCCAGTGAGTAAAAATTAAACTTGAACTCTCAGCGTGATAAAACATCCTCCTACTATCCAGATAAGTGGGCTCTCAAAACATAGATTTGTCTTGAGAAGACTTTTGAAAAAGCAGCACTGAGAATAAGCATTTGCTTTCTCTGGCTGTAATCCTCTCTTTATTACTATGTCTCTTGGTAGTCTCCAGTTACAGTAGTTACACACTATAGAAAGTCAAGAGCTCAAATTAATTTTTATTTATACTTAATGTTTGCAATAGGAAATGTGTTGCATCAATTCTGAGCAGGAAGTTACAACTTTTATTGATAGACTTCCAGTTGGTCAAAAATATTCTGGGCAGTTCATCCTGCAAAAAGTGGCTTAGGCTTACTTTTCAAAGCAGCAGCTGGATTGGTTCCTGAAAACTTGTTATCCAGAGAACATTCAGGAGCTGGCAAAATGTCTGGGAAGCAGCAACAGCTCTGACTATCTCTGCCTTGCAAAATCCTGGATTTCCAAGGCCTGACACTTGCACACCAGAAAGGTCAGGAGATGAACAATCCCAGGCAGTTTTTACTTATGCTCAGCATAAGGAATCCCTGAACAGAAAAGAGGCAGAAGTGCTGGGTTTAAGAGCATGAGAATCAAAATTACAGTGATTGAATAGGAAACAGGGGCTAAAGGAATGACAGCAAGCACAAAATGTGAGTGTGGTTTTACCCTCTCTCTCTCTCTGTCTCTCCCGATTAGTTTTGCAATTCTGTCATCAACTACAAAATCCTGCAACAACTTCTTAAACCCATTTTTGGTAACAACCAAGAGACAGCTCCCTGGTAATGAAACTTCTATTTGAAATCACTTTACCATTGGCTATAGTGTAAGTATTTAGTTATTTTAAGTCTAGTTTTATATTGGTGAGTTTTTTTGAAAACCTTCCTATTTAGGACCTATGTATTAGGGAAATAAGCTATCAAGGTGATTAAAGAATCAATAAAGATATATTATTCAAACAAAGGACCTGTGGTATTTTGCATAACATATTCAAATAAATGTTAAACTTACTGACTAGTAAAAAAACCATGGTTAGTACATGCATCTCAAATTCTCTGTGTAAGGTTTGTTCTTAGTGTCTTTTCAATTACGTTTTAGTGCCCAGAAAACTTACTTGACACAATTAAATCAGACTAAATGAACATGATTAAGGGTGCAAAGTCAGGCATACCAAAGTTAGGAAACACTAAAATTAGAAAGTAACGTGCTCTGCATTTTTCTCATTAGAAAGAAACACTATGAGAGAGATCCTGCCTTATTCAGCAAGAATTTGTTTATTGTACACTATTCAAATCCTGCTCCCAAAAAAGAAAATCCTAATGTGCTTTTCCATGCAACTGTAATACCTGAGTCCTCATACATTCAATTATTTTCATAAAATTTGTCTTAGAAAAGGCATATTTTCCAATCTGAAAAATAATGAAACTAAGGCAAAGGAGGTTAAGATCAAAGGTATTAAATGACTCAAATAGCCAAAATAACATTTTTTGGCATGATTTTTCAAAGAGCATGATACTGAGCACTGATTCACATAGTCAAATATTCAAGCCCTGTCTAATAGTACACCATACCATTCCAGAGGTATGGTCAGTGTCAGCTACTAAGTTGACCTAATAGTTCACTGCTGCTAAAAGAAGGTAATCTTCAATTGTCTCCAATTGTCTCCCTTCCATTCTCCCAGACAACAGATTTCACTCTTCACTTGCACAGCTTGGTATTTGACTATTCAGCAAGTCACTATATCCCAAAGAACAAAAATAATACTGAGGTAACCACAAAAATTATTAGTTTCTGCTGACTTTGTGAGCTAAACTAGTTTGGCAAGCAGAAGATTTGATGTAAAGGCAGAAAAGTGATACAACTCCAAGACAGGGAATGGGATTTCCCCTCCTGGAGGCAATTGTCTGTTGGATCAGGTCACACATTGTGCCCAGCTGAATGAGTGGCTTGTTTGAAATTCGAACTGGCTCAAGAACAGGCTGCCAAAGCTGGCAACTACTCCAGGGGGAAAAAAACAGCCACCACAAACCTTTTTAGCACTGCATCAGGAAAAGGAAGAAAAATCCATCTTGTGTCCCCAGGAAACAGATTTTCTGATTTTAACTGATACCCACCATTGCTGCATTCCTAGGGAACAGATCTATCCAGGAAAAGAAACGACTTCTTGAAAACCATTTGCCTTCCAGTTTTTGTAACACAAGGTAAAAGAGCTCATAAGCAATAACTTCTCTTACCATAGTTTTGCACTGACCCTTCTGCACAACAAACTGCTGGACTCTCAACAAATAAGCTGCACAGAAATCAAGCACAAACAAGAAATTACACCTCTGGCACAAATCCTGTTTACAACAGAATGTACAGATACATAATAAAAGATGTCATCACAGTGAACAGCATACCCATTTACCAAATTCTGAGGTTTTTACTCTGGAAACCTCATAACTTATTTTAATATTCACTATGCATTCACTGAGCCCTCCAGCACCTTTTTTTAAATTGAAGGAATAAAAATTCTGTCACACAGAATATTACTGATAGTGAAAAGTTTCATTTTTGCCATAGTAGCTCTGCCACATGGACAGTGACAACGATGGACAGAGACTACAAAACAAACAGATATAAATTGTCTCTGGGCAACAAGACCAGGCCTTAGGGCTTCACTCCATAAATACTCCCAGCTCTGCTGATGCAACTGTTCACAGGAATGCACGGTGCAACACAGTGCAGAAATGTTTGTGGGGTTTTTAAAGAAAAACCAACCAAAATACCACAAAAATCCCAATGACTTTTCAAGCACAGTTTACATCATCAGTAAGGTTTATACAGCCAAAAGGAATTAGACTTCAGTGGAGGATAAGGGAGGAAGGAACATGAGATTGCATTTTCACATGCAACACATCAGAACAGCATTGCATTAGTCCTGCCACCATCTATTTAATTTACCCTGGTCCTGATTGGACATGTGACCTTCTCATTGGAAATGGGAAGGGTTAAGGAACTGAAAGATTCCATACTCCAAACATTGTTTTCCTTTTCAACTCCTCTGTTCTTATTTTGACAACAATGTCATTTCAATGGACTACAGGTTTCTATTTGCATGCAGTGATTCTTTTCTCATGTTTTGATCAAATACTTGGGGCAAATTCCAATAAATTCATAACCAGATACAATTCCAAGTGCAATCATCCCAAATTTCTAACAAGCATTGGAAAGTCTGGACAACTGTCCTTCTTCAAATGTTCCTCAGTTGCAGATACACTTGGCTCTTCTTACCCCTTTTCGAGATGGAGAAAAACTTTCTCCATGGAATTCTTGAAAAAATCACAGTGATATTTCTAATTCCGCATGCAATTTCATTTTAATGCCAATTTTTAAGTTGCCCTTATTTTGAGTTTTCCCTTCTATTTTTTTTATTTGCAACATCCCACACTGGTATAAAATTAACACTTGGCTGATACGTTTGATGGATTTGTTAGTCACAAACTGTGTGTTCCAACAATATTACAGTGACATTAATGAGCAAATTGCAAAACTTCTTTTTGAATCAAATTGAGCCTTTTTCATTTACTTGTTTAGCAGCAAAATCCCTGACTGAGCTATATTACAAACAAAAGATGTTTGTTTGAAATACTGGAGAGGATTCTATTCTGCTGTTTCCATCCCTTTGTTCCACCTTTGGTGTGGTAAATCAGATCAGCTCCTGTGTTCATGTCTGGCAATCAATAAACAGTAGTCAAGTCTGTGTAATTTTTGGCAGTTTGTTGTCACTTTACTGGCTGTAATTAAAACAAGCAATCAAATAATAACATAAGTATTGCAAATACTGGAATACGCAACTTGTCAGCCAGCCTTTACAGACCTAAACATCCAAGTGCTTTTCGTATACTTTAGGTACTTCCAGAAAGCAGCAAGTGTACTGCAAAGTTTCACAACTTGGTTTATTTAACCTCTCCAACCTAGTTGTGCTGAGCTGACTCTAATCATCCCCCAATCAAAGATCAAATCTTGCTCTTCAGAGCTTCTACAACTCTCGTTCCCAGAAGACTGAAAAAGGCACAAAAATGTTTGACAGACATTTTCGAATAATTGAGTTTTATTTTCTAAATTCCTTTTTAGCAAAAAAAATGCATAATCCTCACAATAAAAGTGTCACCGTTCTAGATATGTCAGGGTGAGGGAAAAGTTCAAAACAAATTAAAGCATTTTGTTAGATTCATCCTTTCCCCTCCTCTTTAAAAACCACTAGTTCTTAAGGCTTCATAGTGTAAAATACTTAAATACTACAAATAGTTAAACTACAAAAGGCTATTTAAAACACTCGTAATTTACTCCAAAAGAAAAGAAAATATATTTATTAAAACATATTTTCGAACTTGAATTTAAAGCACTTGGGAATTAGACAAATCTTAACCGCAAAAAGGCAAACTTAATAAACTTTCCAGAGACTCAGCATACTTGGTCCTGCAATTTCCCTGTAGCAATGTACACACTGAGAATGAAAAACAAGGAATGTAAATTTATGAGTAACACTGGTAACACAATGAGATACTCATTATTTTAAATTACAATATACAAGTACGTTTACAAAACAGTCTGTAAATTCTTTTCCAACTTCTCCAGAATAGGACTGAAACCATATAACCTATAATTTAAGATTTATGTTCTACATATATATCCTTGGTTAATTTTTAATATACTGAAGAGGTTCAACTGCAGCATAACAAGTAACAAAAAAAGCAAAGTGTACAACAAAGTAATACCAACATATTGTGTTGCTTAACATTCATGTCAATTCTTTCTACAGGGGAGATTTTCAGAAATCCTTCTGATAGCCTCACATGATTTGTTGAGGGTCAAACTACTTCAAAAGTAGCACAAGAATTTCTGCATATCATTTTTTGTGTATTATTTACATGTTGGTTTTTTTTTTTCTAATTCATGTTAATAAACGTCACAAATTTACTATTACAACACAGAGACGTTGTCTGGAACAGTCCAGAAAGGAAAAGAGTGTAGTGGACTTAATGGGAAACTCTATTTTCAAGCAACAGTGACATCAGATTGATCTGGAGAATAGTCTGTAATAATGACTGAGATCAACAGGACACACTTGCCCTCAACTGAATACAAGATTAAAAGCCCAGATTCACTTCTGAACTCGGCCAGACTGCCAGGAACACCCACATAATTCTAGGGGAAGATACCAGATATTCTACTCCTTTATCTTTCAGATTTGTTGACTAAGTGGTTTCACCTGTTTCAATATCCAGAAACACTCTCTCTTCTACAGAAATTTCAAAGTAAGATGGGGGGAAAAAAGAGACCTTAGAAGCTTTAGTAGCTTCTGTGGGCATAGATCAGTTTTAATTTAGGAACAATCAAATGAATCCCAGTCCTTGCCACACTAACATAGTACATTACACACATCCTTGCTTTTGATTTCAGAACCACATGAAGTATTGCCACGTTTCCATGGGCTAGAGCAGCAACAGAAAGCAGACAATTTCTCAAATCATCCAAAAGGAAGTTTTCAAGAATTTGACCCTGAGAAAGAGGCAGACAAAAAGAACCAGGTTTGAAAGCACAAAAAAAAAAAAAAAATTAATTCCTATGGTAAAGCTTAAGAATTTAGCTGCCAATCAGCCATTGAAAAGAGTCTGGGAAATAGTCTTATTAAACCTTCGGATTAATGAACAGTTCAAATTGCACAGTCTAACAACATTTAAGTATTTCCACATCAAAAGTTTGATTTTTTTTCTTAAAATAGCAAGGGAATGCATTTCCATCCAGACACTTCTGAAGCAAATCAGCTGTAAAATAAAAAAAAAAAAAAGAAGGCCCTTTGAATACAAATTTGCAGTAGACAAAACCTTAGATATAAACGTATAGTCATTAGTGGGTGTGTGCTTTAATTAAAAATTATTTTGATCAATTTCATCAGACTATTTCTGCAGGTGGGCCTCTCAAGATCCAGCTTAATTAAACCTCACAAAACACTCACTCAGGCCATGACAAATAAAAGACAAGTTACTGTTTCTCCAGCATAATGTCAGGTTTGTCTGACCAGACAGACCATGAGATACCAAAAAAAAAAAAAAAAAGAAAAAGGTAATATTTTGTCATTAAATGTCTCATCTTTGGCAAGGTGGGAGGGGAGAAAGGGCGACTCAAAAGCAGACAAACAGCTGAATTCCCACCCACCTCTCCCAGGGATTCAGTGCATGGGCAGAAGGAGAAGGTATGCAAAAATCTGAGCTTTCATTGCCCAAGTAACAATTGGACACTTAACAGTATGCCAACAGCTTTGGGAAGAAAACTCTTTAAAAGCTCCACTTTCTGAGAAAGCAACTTAATTCATGTGGAAGTATGGACATAATGAACTCCCAAATGCTTTAGCCATATAGTCATGAATAAACTCATGAGGGCTGAATAAGCATTTACACAAATGCACTTAGAGTTCATAAAATAACAGGCCACAGCAGATAAAAAAAAACCCCACAGGATGAAAACATTCCGGAGCTGCATCTTATATCTTCAAAGCCAAATTGCAGGATAGGAAAAGCTGGCACACTCTGAACCAAAACAGAAATCACACCAACTCATTGACTGGTGTCCCCAGACAACTGCACACGATGTCCTGGCATACCTTAGGAAGTATTAAAGAACACTTTGAAATGGACAACTTGAATCTCAACAAACTGATAGCACTTAAATAGCACTTATAGCTTCATACTGGAAAGCAGTTAAATATGGCAGTTATTGCCAACAAGAGCTGTCCCAAGAATGTGTGTGCCAAACAAACTAAACATGTTGCCTTAAAATTATATCCCATCAATAAAAACCACAATTAAAAAACAAATAAAAAAAAGCAACGACAAAAAACCCAAACAAACGAACAAAAACACAAAAAAACCCCTGAGAGGTAGTGAAACTTTTCGTAGTTGTTCTGTTCTATTCTTATATTCTTAGGTTCACAGAAAAAGTAATTGGAAGGGAGAGCTCAAAAGGTCATCTGGGCCACTCCTTTCCCAAGCCCAGCTTATCTGTACTTCTCTCATTCCCCACAGAAGTTGTTTAAACCGGAGCTTAAGGTCTCAGGTAACAGACTGTGTAGGATTTCCAGGCAGCAGATCCCGGAGCTTCTGTATCATTATGCTTTAAAAAAAAGATTAAAAAAAAAAATCTGCTGGTTTGATGGTAACAAAGTTCAACCTGCCTGACTCTGTCTTGCTTTGATCCAAGTTCATTATTTCTTGTACTCTCCACCATGCCTCTACAAATACTTCTTGCACACCTAAAAGCTCTTATATCAACCCTTAGTAACCTTCTCTTCAGATTAAACTCCAATTAGTCCTTTTTTCCTCCTTCCAAGTCAGGTTTTCCAAGACTTAGGTCTACGTGACAATTTAATGAATTTAATTTAAAATTTAATACATTTTAATAGAATTTTTTATCTTGCTATGAAATCTGGAATAAAATGGAGTACCATGAAATAAAAAATAAAATCTTTAAAGAATCCTAGAACAGCCCCACACCAAATATACAGTTTCTTTAAAGCAAAAGTGATTTTTTTTTTTTTGTAGATAATTTCCAAGCCTTAGATCATCAATGTTGAAAATTTGGTCTCTAAATAACAGGTCTAATTATTGCCTGTTCTAGATCAGAAAAGGACTTTGTCAGTCAGACATTTTTATTAAAAACAACTTGTTTTAACACCTCAGTTGATTCCTCACCAACATTCAGCCTTATATTTTTGGACACTAAGAGGCAATTTCAGAATGCAAAGCACAAAAGTTATCTCTGATTCTTAAAAAACAAACAAAAAACCTAGTACACTTAAACTGGAAAGGAATACAAAGGAATCCTAAAGGCATTATCTTAATTTTGTCCTAGCGATAACTGGGCCATACCATGACTTACAACACCAAGTTTCAGGATCACCAAGACCATCCCCTACTGATTCCAATGGAAGTTCAAGAAAAAAAAACAATATTCAGCTCTAGGAGGAACGAGCCACTAAAGCACCAGTGATAGGTTTTAATACCAAACAGATGTTAACAATGTTTTATATTGCTTGGCGAGGTTTTGCTGAGCTGTAAAGCTGACTAAGATGTAAGACAGAGGTGGTGGTTATTGCCTTACCTTTCAGCTCTACATCATCTTTGTAGCTCATCAACCATAATCCAGATCCATTAAAACCACACAAAACCATGAGAAGTCTGTTAACACTAAATAAATGCGACTATCAAATTAACCTGTGGCTTGATCAGCATCAGATACAACAATAGTTTTATATGACAAGTTGAATGTAGAGCAAAAATACTTCTGTGTCATCTTTAAATCACACGTTTTCCTTCTGCTGTCTTGAAGTACAGAGATCTATACCTCATGAAAGCAGCAACCACTTCAGGCAGGAGATCCAAGACCTGGGATATCAGAATGTTGTTTTAACACAAACGTTTGGAACATCTGAGGGTTCATCTGATTTTTTTTTTTTCAATGACCAAAACAGAATCTAATATTTTCCAGGATCAATTCCTCACCAAAAAAGCATTCTTCCCACAGAAGCATATATCTGCCTAAAGTGCATGCCCACAACCTTCCTAAAAATGATCTGGAATTAGAACTAAATGTAATCGTTTCATTGTTTCAATATTATAAAATCAAGTATGAACCTTATCCTCCAAAAGCAGGTGGAGGAGGGAAAAAATTCCCATTCCTCTTCCTCCTGAGCTCACTCAAACACTGAAAGCAGAATTGCTTAATAATATGATTATCATAGCATAACTCTTAACCCCACTCCCAGGGATGCACAGACTCACACTGCAGGTGCCATACTTATGAAACAAGGACAACTGAAAACTGACAGCATTCCTCTTTTGGTTTTTCTGCTTTTACATGTGCAGTATATTATAGAGTTCAAAAGATGACTGAGTTCAGTCTTCCTTCTATCCCCTCTCCCCACACATTCTCCCCCAACTCCAAATTAAGAGTATTTAAAAAAACCCCAAACTTTTGGGTCAACACCAAATATTTTCTTTAACACCTAATTGTGAAACACTTGATATAACATCTCATATTCAGCACGACTGTGTCCAAAACATTTTATTTTATTATTGACCTTATAACACATGCATCTCCAAACAGTCTACATCATGAAGTCATTCTGTATTTAGAAATACAATACTCTGTGAAATACAATACCTGGAGTCTGGAAAGCAAAAACAAGCAAATACAAATGATTAGTAGTTTATTTCGAATCTTGCAATAGCAAATCCCCAGTTAGAAAGAACAGCAAAATGGAATCATCCCTACCTTGACAAACTGCAACCACAAAAATAAGGCAGTAACTTCACACCCCCTCTTGCACTGTAATCTAAGTGACTCTATCACATCCTCCTCAGGTAAGGGACTTACAAAATATCAAAGAACCATTATTAACAAGGGAAAAGCAATGCAAAGAATGAATAGGGAAGGCTTCTCACTGGAGAGGATGCACGTTGCACCAACTCGTGCTATTTGAATGCATAATTGTATTTCAGAGAATTTTCTGCTCTGCTTCAATAGATATCCCCACACCACATGTAAGGAAGGAGATGAACACTGTAAAGTTTAGAGTTTTAGAACTAGAAGTAGTTGGTGAAAAGATGTCAGATGTTTTCCCTAAGGAAGGATCCCAGAGGCCATCAGGTGACTACAGAACTTGCTATAGGACACTTTATGCTCTGAAGGAGCAAAAAAAATCCATTGCAGCTTCCACTCTGAGCCTCCAGAGGGTACAGACATTGATGAGTCTGAACCTTCTTTCTTATCAATATGACAAAAAGAGAGGTAGATGTTTTTGAGACTAATATGTCATCATTTTTCCTGCAGTCTCTTAGTGCCTCAGAGCCCAAGAAAGCCTCTCAGTACCACCAGCTCAGCACACCCACTGCATGTTTACTGTACTTCAAGCAAGTGTCACTGCAGTTCATCTGTACCACACATCAGGTTTGCAGAGAACTTTCTGTTCACTGTCACAGCTACTTAACTACTGCTTCTGTGAATCCATCTTTTGTTTCCTGTTTCATGCTCTGACAGATTCTTCAGGATATGCTTTTTTTCCCCTCCCATACTGACTTCATGTCCAATAGAAAACTGGTTTATAACTAAGTTTAATAAGGCACTATAACCTGGCTAAATATACATTCTGAATAGACTAATGTCACACAGGATTTTACCACGTATTTCTGAAAACATAAAACTTCCAAGACCCTTTCTTGCATTTTACCAGGACCTCTGAAAACTCAAACAATGGAAGCTTTCGGTCTGTCAGTTCAAATTCCAGATTCTTGTCGGATCTGAGTTTTGCAATTGGCAACATGACAAATTCTTTTCCCACACGAGAACTGTAGCAGAAATTTCCCCTGATGTTTACTCAGCATAACCTTCCTAACAACTCAAGAGTCAGTGCTGAAGAGGGGAACCTTCATCACCAGGTGATCTCTGGGACACGTGACTGCCAATTGCCATGGCTGTTTGTCTTGGACAGTGCAAAATACTTTTGACTGAATGTAATGTTATTTATTTTGGTAGCATAACTAAAGAGCGACAAGATGTTTGTTTATTCTGCTGACACACTGCACCCATAAAGCTTAAGAGATAAACCCATTTGACAAGAAAATATTGCTGGAAACCACCAGCATCCTTTGATATATCACTTATTTTTTTAAAACCCCATAAACTACTCATTCTGTACATATATCAGTTCCATTACTCATAACAGTTTGATGAAAGAACTATATTCTTCCTTAGAGAATTAGCATACATATAATAAAAGACAATTTCTTTGTTACTGTATAGTGAGTTAATGTGCCAATATTTTATTTCACTTAAAATTTAAACTGAAATTAGTTTTAGTTTAATCTTGAGTTAAATATCCTATCCAGAGGTATGTATCCAAATGCTGAACTACTTCAAAAAATTAAAGGCTAAATTACAATCAACTGCCTTACCCTACTCTTTTTATGAGACCTATTTTTATTGTCAATCTTGTCATCAATGTGAACACCAATTTGAAAAAATACTGAATCAGGCTGCAAACTGTGTAAAACTTTCATGGCAGTGAAACTAGTACAGCCACTAGTATAAAGAAAAATTGGATTATTTTGACAAGTAGCTGGGCATAACACTATTTCTAAGTTAAAATTTTACTGCGATCCCAAGTTGATGAAATATATAGTATTTTTTGCTATCAAAATGCAACAAGTCAAAGCTAGAACATTATGAATACCTGTTTAAAAAATCATATTATAATTATCTGATCCTTATAATACCTGTTCTTTACATCACAACTTTCATTTCAAGGCTCTAACACATATGCAAAGACTGCTAAGAGCAAAAAAAAAGGTAATTTAAGAGAAAAACACATCACTGGGTAGGTTTTTACTGTAGGCCAACTTCTCAGGATGATGAGACAAATTAATATCTGCACTGCATATTTTTAGCCACTTTGCAGTTAATAGGCTGCTTTGGATGTTTTTACTGCATAGTCGATGGTTACTATTTGCAACAATAGCGACTGTCATTTTTAATTACCATTGGGTAACAGCCTCCTAACATAAAAGACTTTCTATAGCAATAAATAACTGCTGGCTCATAAAAAGCCTTCAGATCAACTTCAGGTACACATGGGCTTCGTGGCCTTCAACACAGACACACAATAACCTTTTCCAGAACTATACAAATTTGGTCACTGCAAACTATGACCAATTTTATGCCAATTATGAATTTAGGAAAGGATAATGAAACTACAGTGGGCACAATCCTAGAAATTACTGTTTGCACCTCTAAAAAGATCCCCGTGTGACCCTTAATGGTCAGAAAGATCATAGAACATCCTGAGTTGGAAGATCCTCCAAGGATCACTGAAATCTAACTCATGGATGGTAAATGATATCATGTTTTACTAATTACAAGCTCAATGCCAAGTGATGAAATTAAGACAACACCTTTCAGGATACAAAGTTCTCCCAGTCTGAACATCACAGATGGGACTCTACACAAAACCCTTCACTTTTTGTAACACAAATCTATCAGATGTATTAAGAAGGAGAGGTACTCTAAGGAAGAGTGGAAAAATTGACACTGGATATTAAACATGTTACTGTTCCATGTGCAGATCACTTCTGAAACATTTATTTCTAATTATGACACTGTAAATATTACGGGAATGGCTGTCACCCAGAGAAGTGGCTTCCCAAAAATGACACCCATCCAACTGAGGACATTCCTCCCAAGACATACACCAGAAATGCAGAGCATGGTGCTCTGCACATTTCAGCCTTACCTTTCAAGTGTCAGAATACCACTGTCTCTTCTCAAAACACTAGACAATATTTTGTACTCTGTGCCCTTTGAGGAACTCCAGCTGACAATACTCTGACTCATCAATATTACACAGATGGAAAAGTGCCAACAAAATCAAAGGACCGGGATAGAAAAGAGCTGGCAAAGAGTTGTTTATTGAGGCAGAAACAAACATAAACACACACTGAGGAACTTTCAAGACTGTATTCATAATTCTCAGTAGAACATGCTGCTCATATGTCAGGGGAAGGGTCAGTTTAGCATTTTATCCTTTAGACCTCTACACCCAGAGAACACCTGCTTACATTTTCAGGCTTGCTAACAGACTGTCCCTTTCTCCCAAGATGGATCTGGACAATCACAATCTATGAAGCACCTCAAGACTAGACTGTTGTGCTTTTCCTCAACTAATTCAGTCTTTGTTCCATCTAGAAACACACCCAAAAGAACAGAAAATCTTATTGGCATTTCTGAAAAACTTGTGACTTGCAGGCAAAGATACCACCAACGGGCTCTAAATCAGAAAATTTTATATGTGTGTGTATATATATATAAATGTATATATGCAGTTAGGACACATTACTGCAAGGCAAAACACTATCCATTAACCACAAACCAGGAAACAAATAATGCAGAACAGAGGAAAAGACGTAGTCGAATACAGAACAAAATGGCTTAAAATCAAACGCAGGCATCCAAAACTTAGACTGACATTAAAAACTGCTCAAAATATCTGTCATACTTATCTATGCATCTACTAATTTTGCTGTGCAATGCTCATCAGAAACTTGAAACTATCTATTCCTTCAGCTTGTGCCCTCTACTGCTAACTTCTTGTCCTGTCTAGGTTTGTGCTGCTTCCCCCAGTCCCAGCAGGAGCAGATAATCCTTTCTGTACAAGCTTTAAGCACTTCCACGGGTTAAGTTCTCCCATAATTAGGTGGGCAGAGATGTTAAAATTAAAAGCAAATTGAGCTGGTTTTAATTAAGTTTTATTCAAAGTAAGTATCAATAAGGTTCAGGAACGTTGATACACGGCCAGGATGCAACTGTGTTTATTTTGATATGGTCGTGTCAGGATCGGAAAAGTTAAATTTTTAATGGGCCAACAGGGATGAACACGCCTTGTTTTTGACATCTTCACCAGTGTAACAAGGTAGGGCTGAAAGTAATACAGTGTATCTTAAATAGATTAAGGGATTTTATCTGCTTAACTTTTATGTTGCAATGACTCTACCACAGTCTTTATTTTCTTCAAGCTGACTTCCCAGGAGGTACAAATCTGCAAAATCCATTTCCTCTCCCACAGTTATTGAGTAGAATGGGAAATGGCAATTGTTTCTCCAGAGAATCTTTCCCAGATACTTTGACCTTAAAAGTAAACAGGATCTTTTCTGTCATTTCTGTGCCAGCATTTGAGGAAACACATCAACCTGTGCACAATAATGTCAGTGTAACAGATCTCTTTGCCTGTTTCTCACAGTCTGAACTCCGTTGGTCACCTCTCAACTCACACTGAAGGACAGCACGGACTTCGGGTTTTGTATCTATTTGTACCAGAGGACCTGAGGAATGATATAATAACTGCATTAGATCTAATTCACATCACTTATATGGAGAAGTCAGAACGGCTGTCACTCCCTGATATCACTCCCTCACTGCAGAGATGAAGGATGAAAGAGGAGAAGACGTTAAAAAAAAAAACACAAAACAAACAAACAGAAAAAAAACCCACAAACCTATGCTTATAAATACTTAGAATAATATATATATCTCTACTTGTCTGTCACAGTGCAGCATAAATACAGCATCAAAAGAGATACACATACATTTTACAGTTTAAGAGGACATATAAGCAAATGTCAAGCCATTCTCTTTCTGGAGATGTATCAGGAAGGAATTATGAAAGCCCTACATAAAAGGGCATGCAAAAGCTTTCAAGCCATCATTATTTCCTTGCAAGACACAGGGAAGATATTCCAGTTCACACAGTCATTACCAGACCACAGCATTCCCACTGGTTAACTCTTCTCTACAAAATCCAAGCACAGTCATCTGAGAAAGGTAGAGAAATACCTGAACAACACAGTGTAAGTTTGAATGATTTCCACAGAAACACCATCTAATCTTTACTGTTCTAAAGGGAAACTGTCATGTAGTTGATGCTCTAAGATTTATCAAGATAACAAATGACATAATTTACTAGACAGAGCGTACATTTAGTTTCTCAAAGCTAAAAGAACCCTTCTCCACACACACACTTCCAACTGAGAAATATAAACAGAAGCTGCTTGGATCCAAAAAACTTCTATTTATTCTATTATTTATGTGCTAAGACATATTCCGGGCACTGTGAAGACAGAAAATGCCATTGTATAAACAAATTTTACAGACTAAGCCATATTGGCTTGTTCTCCAGATGAAGAAAAATATTCCTGTCAAATTGAAAACTGTTGGAGAAACTTGTTTTTAAGATTATAGAGGATTTCTTAGAATAAAATAATGTTCTTTGAAAAACAAAATAAAAGTATATTTTTTTAAGTGTTTGGGCTGTTTCAGCCACAGAAAAAAACCCTCAGCAAATGGCCATTTTCAGTAACAAGATACTGGCTCTGCTGTCGACAAAGATAAAGATATGAGTAGATAACTGAAGCAGGGTAACACATGAAGGAAACTGTGGAAATCTAAGGCATAATTTGTAGTTCAAACTATGATTTCCTATTTTTATCAAATATAATACTTAACTGCTCTTCTCTGGCAATTGATTAAACTGATCAGTCCTTGGCAAGTCATTAATGATGAGCCTGATTGTGGCCTGTGATGAATAACCTCTACAGGCTTATTCTTTTTTAACTGTCTCACACTTTTTCAGTATTAAGCTGTCCCATCCACTCTACTCTGCACCTGAAACCAGTTCACATAACTTCACACAATGTGCAAATGGAGCAAAAATCATCTCTCAGATACCTGAGAACACTTCAGACTTCACATGGCACTGGAGAATTTCCGCGACCATGCACAAAAGGAACAAGATAAAAACTGTAAACGTTAATCCTGAAAACCCTTATTCATTTCAGCAGACCCAGTGAAATTATTCAGCTGTCTGAGGGCGAGCACAAACACAGCTGTTTGCACTGAAATTCTCAAATCTTGCACATCATGGGTTTGCAATCTACAAATTTAATTGAGAAGGCCAGAGGTTCTCCAACATTAATACAACTGGTCTCACTGGAGAAATGGAGAGTTGGTTGCTGGTTTTTTTTCAACATCCTAAGATGCTGCTAAAACTACACTTCTGGCTGAATCCCAACAGAACAACTCTACAAAGGCCCATCTTTTGTTCAAAATTTTAAACCAGACATTGATAATCTGTCAATACTCAAAAACAAGGTATTAACCAGCCAGCTGATATTCCTATTTAGCTACCCTAAAAAACTCCTAAATTAGCCACAACCATCTGAAAATACCTCACCAGCACTAATTCTGGTATTGGTTTCTGGAAACATTTTATTATCAAATCACTAGTACTTGAGGGTTTTTAATGCTTTAGGACTTTTGATGCAAATATTATGTGAGTATCCACCCTGTGTGCTGCTGTAAGACAAAACATTGCTTGTCTCAAAATTTATTCAGTAGATACTAAAGTACTTTAAAAAGATATTACCATTACACTGGTTTCATAGATGAAAAACAAAAACAGAAAGGTGAATTGACTTGTCCTAATCCAACAGCAAAGTAAGAAGAACACTATTTGTTCCAATTCCACTGTTCTTATTCATTAGGAATATAGCATCTCTTGTACAGCATCTCTTAAATATAGTACATCCCAATAAAGTAGGACAATAAAACAATTTCAAAATACATTGGACAAGTAAATGAATTGTCACTTGCTCTAAATATGGAGCTTTCTGCTTCAATCTAAAATAGCAATCTTTATAGAAATAAAAATTTTCATCCAAAATAATAATCCATTATTAATGCAATAGCAATGTACCATTCCATACAAATGTCAACTCCAACAATAGTGAAAAAGCAAACCATTGTCCACTAACAGCAGCAATTGAATTCCTTTTCCTCCTCTTCCTCCTTATTAGTGCAGAATACAACAGTGAGCTTTTAATACTTTTCAAGAAACGACAACTTAAAACCGAAAAATCAATAAAATGCGTTGATCATTTCTGTTGTGAAAACAATTTGTAACAACTGTGAATTTCATTGCTATTGGGTCTGTTATTATCATTTCACCTTAAGTCCAAAAGTGTACATTCCATTCACAGGTTTAACCCGCGCTGTTGCACAGTAATAGTGGATTCAGCCTCTGGAACAGGTATCTGATAACACCCTCTTAGGGCACTTGGCAAAGGAAAGTGTTGGGATTAAGACCCACAAAAAGCTCAAAGTGTTTCCTAGCAAATGCATGAACACCTTAAAACTTGCAACACCACGTGCCTCGACTATGCTGAACTATTGGTTCCCTTGCAGACTTCTCAGAAAACAAATGTTTTCCAATCACTGTGTAGGGCACGGAGGAAGAGAAACTCAAAACTTTAAAATATTTTACTAAGGATGTTTCTAATGCATTGCCAAAACCCCAAGACATTTTAACATCTATTACTAGAAAGATGAACATACCTCATGTCCCCCAAATGTCTCTTCACTCTCATAGTGAAAGTACTTTTCACTGCTACAAGGAAATTATCCCACTGTGCTGAAAATTAAACCTGACCTTTCCCCCTTCTGTTTCCTAAGCATTCAAATAGCCTAATCACTAATTAGTATCTCTGGTGGCTCTCTCAAAACACAGTTTTATGTGCAAGCATGACAATCCTTCCCATATCCCTCTGAGCTGATCAGCATAATCTGAAGTTCTTCCCTGAAAAGCTCAGGGTAACACTAAAGCCTCTCAACTCAAGGAAAATCAGAAATGTGGTCCAAGTCTCTCTGGCTGCAATCCAAACTCCCCCAATATTTACCAGCTAGAACACTAAGCTCTGATTTTATTTCCTACTTCATATGACCACCATTTTTGAAGTTAAAAAACCCCAACTAAATCCACATCATACACATGCTTAAAAACAGGAATGCAATGCAATCCAAACAAATCAATATTGCTTCACTCTGCAAGAACCTAAAATTCATTCATTCAGAATAGCAGAATTTACCTGATTTTATGCTGTCACTTGGTAATGTAAAAATCTATTCTGGGTTCTGCTTTTGTTTTGTTAGAGTAGGAGGATTATTTTAATATGGAGAGGATTGATTTTGTTCCTGTATGCATGAGCTGCTGTTGATATTCTCAACCAGAAAGACTCCTTTCTAGAATTATCATCAATATGTATTACAAGAGAGTGTTTACTTCCACCCCACCTCTGTTCTAAAAGCCTCCTCAGTGTTAATTCCCAGAGCAAGGCTACAGGTCTCCTGCTCAAAATTTCTCTTTAGATTTTCTAATCCTTTTCTCCCTAATCTCCATTATACTAGAGGAAATCCACATATGCATGGTCTGTGAGGAGCTAAGTAACTTTACCTCTCACCATAGTTACCACATCTGATTTAACCACTGGCTCTGGACATTGAATCATTGTCCTTTAAGATTCCAGGTTTTATTTGTGTATGCCTCGATACATTCATCAAGCACAAAATCCTAAAACCAGACTGATTTTAATGTCATTAGTAGACAATCACGTTTCAGTTTATGCGACCACAAGATAACATACCATCCACCTCTGCTGTTTCTGCACTGTACGTGTTGTTTTCCAGGATCTCAGAAGGTAAAATGTTTAAATGTGTTACTACGACTGTTATTGAAGAGATTTTCTGTCTAATTCAATTCCTTGAATGATTCTGAAACAATTTTACATTCAGATTTTTATTCGTGTGCTCAACTATTCTATTAGACTTTTTTGTTTCTCATGGTAACCAATTTTATTTGACTTAGCAGAAGCTGTTCAAATATTTAAAGGCACTCTGAGATGGCAGGAGTTTATGTAGGAGCATACATGTTGTGTCACAGATATTCCTTTCCTTGCTCTTTTCTATTTTTTTTTCCCCTTTCAGAAACAGTAGCGAAGAAATGAGATCTCAACCTGCCACACTGCACAGGGAACGTGCTCACTTCATCTGTTTATGTAAATATTCAAGTTACAATGGGCACATTTCGAAATTACAGGCTCGGTAGGTAAAACAGATGCTTCTTACGTTCCTTCATATGCCCTGAATCCCTCCTGCCAGAATCGCCAGGCGCAACGCAAGAACTAAAGTATAAACATCTGCAACACCTCTCTGTTTTGTTAACATTCTTTCACACGTTTTCTTGCTAACTCCAAAAAGGCTCGACGGTGTAAAAAACAAAAAAAAAAAAAGAAAAAGGAAAAAAAAATGAAAACCAAAACACACCAAACAGTGAAATTGGAAACATCTGCGAGATAGCGACGGAAAACGGAATGAAACATGAATAAACAAAAACATGGCGAAAGTGGCCTGGGGTTGTTACACTGTCAGATCATTTTTCCAAGCCCAACATCAAGGCTTTTGTTACAACCAAAGCGGTCATTTGCATGGAGAACCAACAGGGTTTCTTCTTCTTCAGCGTTTCCCCGGCCGTAACACACACACACACCACACACACACCACACTCGCTTCTCTCCGCGCACACCGAGGCAAAAACCTCCCCCCACCGACACACCAACAAGGCGGCCAAAGGCGCTCCCAGCCCCGCCGGCGAACCCCGCAACGCCCCGCACACCCCACGCTTCGCCACCGAGGCGTCATTTAGGCATAAAAAACCGGAGACAAACCTTTGGAGCGCTGCCCCAGCCGGAGTTCTCTCCCTCTCTCTCTCTCTCTCTCTCTCTCTCCCTCTTGCTCTGCTGTGGCTGACAAGATCAGGCTGAGATTAACAAGTCCATGCTGCTCCGCCAGCCCCGCTCCTCCGCCGGCTGCTCACGCCGGGGGCTCGCGGTGCCTCCAAACTTTGGGAAAGTTAAAAATGGAATGAATTCGAGCGACGTGCAGCACAATGGCAGGGAAGCAGGAAAACACTGCCTGGGCAATTATTGCAGCAGCACGCAGGGCACTGCTCTGTAGTCAAGGCTGTGTCAGCGGTTTCTTTCTAAACCCCCCCATTTTCAGGGGGATGTAACTCAGAAAGGGAATAAAAAAAATAAATAAATAAAAAATTGCTCACGGCCAAAAAATTGCTCGCAGGTAAACGACCCCCTCCCCTTTGCATTTTGAATCATCTATTTAGACCATTCAGAAAGTTACAGGAGTCTGTCCTCTTTATCAGGAAGTCCCACACGCCTTTTTTTATGTAAATACAAATCTTTTTTTTAATGAGATTTCACAAGAATTTGATCTACACTGTGAATCCTCCCCTTTTTTAAAAAAAGCAACTTAATAAATACCTTGACATCTGAAACTCGTGTTTGCACAAACATGGGATAATTTATAAATAACTTCTACACACACATTGCCTGAAAGGTACCAGATTGGTCTCAGGGATATGAAATTGCTCCCACAGCTGACCCAGCACAGCCTCTACCGAGGTCTCAACCCTAATCCATTATGGTAACTTTGGTATGGTAACCCCAATTCCTGAGTGCATCCGCATTTTCCCCGGATAAGGAAATTGTCCTTATAATCATGCTAAAATAAGGAAACTAAGCGTTTGATCTGCATTTACTACTTTACAACGATGCTCTAAACTGTGGCACATCAGGGCGATCGCTCCTGCTGCTGTTAGTCGTAGGGTTTTGTTCGTGGGGGCTTTTCCTTTTGTTTGTTTGTTGGGTTTTTTACACTCTTGGCAATTTCCTCTCAGATACAGAAATAAAAGCACCAACTTCTCCAGCCTTTTTACACAAGCAAGATACACTAATATACTTGTCAGTTATAAGTTTAAAGTTACAATAAAAATTTGAAAAAAAAAAACCAAAAACAAAACAGAGCAACAAACCACGAACTACACAATCATACTACTACTTGCTTTTAAAGTAAAAATACACCTTTATTGAAAAGTCTCTGCTGCAGCCTAATCCTGCTGGGCAAGAAAACCAAAGCATGAGTTTTGCCCCTTTTGACTGATATAGAACAGCCAAGACAAGAAGAAGCTCATTGAATCATTACGAAAATCAGTCTATCAACACTTGTCCATCAAAACGTGTCTCTCTGCTCTCTGTGAATTTCCATCTCCACAGGACTGTTGCACATGTATGATTTAAAAACCAAGCAACTTCCATTAAAAT
>JAWWLV010000144.1:67145933-67165593 GCA_035041135.1 Platyrinchus mystaceus | reverse complement strand
ATTCTCCGTCCCTGGAGGTGTTTAAGAAGAGACTGGACGTGGCACTTAGTGCCATGGTCTAGTAACTGTGGTGGTAGCGGATCAAGGGTTGGACTTGATGATCTCAGAGTCCTTTCCAACCCATCTGATTCTATGATTCTATGATCATTGCTCAGTGGGATCTTGAGATTGTAGTGAATGTTTCCTGTGAGTGGTTGGGTGAATGTAGAGAAACATAGGACAGAAGTGTTGGGAAAGGGAAGAATGGAGAACCTCACTGAATAGCAATGAAAATCTATGGCTGCTGCTTCTCTCAAGGAGTATGAGTTACTCTTATTTTCTCCCTTCCCTCATCCTGAAATAGGATGTATTAGAACTGGAGAATGTCTCCAGGAGGGCAGGAATGATTAGAGATATGGAATGTCTATCTTCAAAGAATGGTTTAGAAAGAACTTCTTCAATCTCAAGATACATGAGAAGTATGTGGGAGAAAGTGTGTTCCCTTTTTTGCTTCCAGAACAAAAACAAAAGAGTTTCAAATTAGGCTGGTTGTTGACAAGTCAAAACCAAAGAGTATTTCTATACACAGTGTGAGGCTGTGAAACATCTCACCACAGGATGTTGCAGTGCTAAAAGTCGAGTCAACAGCAACCAGCAGAGTTCATGGGTGAGAAACACTCTGTGGTGTTTCTACTATTAAACTCCCTTCTCTGGCTCAAGAAAAGATGGTGACAGAGGAGGACTTTTGGTCTCTCCCAGTATGGTCATTCAGTTCTTCATATGAAAATGTATTTGGGGTTTAAATTAGAAATGAGGACCTATAGTTCAGTCCCCTTAGAGATAAAGTAATAAAATTAAGGTAAGAAAGTACCCCTGCAGACAGTAATTCAGGCTTCTGCTTGAATCTGGGCTAACCTCAAAGCTAATCTGAGTTGCTCAGGGTCCTGCCTAGTTCTGAAAGTTTTGAAGGGTGGAGATTCCATCCTTGCCAGCTGCTGTTCCAGGGCTTACCAATTCTGGTTAAAATATTTTTTTCTTTATGTCCAACTGGAATTTTCTTCAGTGCCAGCTGCCAACTGCCTCCTCAGTTTTTGCTCAGTAACTCAGAGAAGTCTGGCTGGCTCTTATCTGTGACCTTCACCTTTAGGTAGTAGAAAGCTTCTATCAGCTCCCAACTCCCTTCTGTGAGTAAAACAAGCCTGCCCCTCTCAGCTTCTCTTGGATTTTGTATCCTCCAAGCAGCTCACTGTTGTGGTGGCAGCCTTCTGGATTCCTTCCAGTTTGTCAGCATCTCTTCTTTTATAGGAGGGGGAAGTGACCTGAAAACCAGACTCAGTATTCCAGATGAGTCTGCAGGAGTGCTGAGCATAAACAATCACTCCTCTCAGCCACTGCCTTTAGTCTTGCCAATGCAGCCTGGGATGTGGTGAACTTTCACTGCCACAAGAGTCTGTAGCTGGTTCATGTCCAACCTGCTGTCCATCAGAATTTCTGCACCTTTTCCTGCAGAGGTGATCCTCTCCAGTTACTCCACAGTGTGTGCTAAAGGCTTGGGTGGTTTTGTGCCAGGTGCAGGGCCCTGGTTTTTCCTTTGATTGCATTTCATAGAATTCTTGGTGTGTTTCTCCAGCTTGTTGTTCCTTCTGAATGGCAGCCCTGCCACCCAGCGTCGCCAAGCACTCCACTCACCCTGTGAGCTTTCTGATTGTGTGTTCCATAGTGCTGATGGGTGAAGATGACACATGTATGTTGGAGCTAATAAAATTCCTTGGGAATCAAGCAGTGCTTCTAATTGGCCACCAGGAAGCTTTTGAACCACCGACCATTATTCTTTGAACTTGGCTCTCCAGTCAGTCCCTAACCTGTCTCGTGTTCCAGCCATTCAGTCCACATCTCCCCAGTTTGGCTACAAGGGTGTTGTGGGAGACAGTGTGAAAAACCTCACAGATATTGTTATTAAGGGCTGCCAGTGCACTCCTGCCATTCACAGTCCATCACTGAAAGCAGTGTTGTCCAGCTTGAGTTGGTTATGGCACATCTGGGCTGGTTATTCCTATCCACCTTTATAAGCTTGGAAATGGTTTCCATGTGAGTTTTTGTTTTAATGTAACTTTCCCAAGAACTGAGATGGGGCACACCAGCCTGTAGTTTCCATGATCTTCCAGGTTCTCTTTTTGGAGTAGAAGTAGGAAGCTTGACCTTTTCAGTTCCTGACAACTTCCCTTGTTCACCATGACATTCCAGCAATGGTAGCAGCGTTGCAGTGTCATCCATGAGCTCCCTCCCTCCCTTCTGCTCCCATGTACCTGTGTATCTTCAGCTGCTTTGGACCTCCTGTGTGAATAGTACCTCTCTCCCCAGACTCAGTTGCTCATACATGATCAGGAAGTCTTAAGAGAAGACCTTACCAGTGAAGACAAGGCATTTAGAACTAAGAATTTCTGTTGTCCTTTGTTGCTGCATCACATACTCAAGTCTGTAGATGCTTTTCTTCATCTTTCTTATGCTGCTCCTGTGTCTGTAGGGCCCTTGTAGCTACAGTTACTTATTTGAACTCGATAAATCAAGTGGATGTGTATGTTGGCTGTGATGGTAATGAGTGCTGGATTTCTAGCTGTGATTCCTTTTCCTCCATCGTGGCTGGAGGACCACAACACCTCTGCAAAGAAGACCTTGCCACAGTTCATGTTTGTTCTGTTGTGTTGTACTCTCCCCCAAGCAGAGCCCTTCAGCAGTGTATGTATCCAATTTGTTTGGGAACCCCAGGTGCTTAATGAGTGAGTGACTGTGTCAGTTGGAGAAACTGTGAATGTGCAACAAGGCAAAAACTTCTCCACATTCTCAAAATGCCATTAAGCTGCTTAATAGAATTCAAGGTGCTAAAAGGAGCCTAAGTCCAGTCTGGATGTCTGACTTCCAGCAGCATAAATGCCACTGAGGAAGCAAAGCCTTATAAGCTTTGATCACTATAATTAATGAAATTCTATGAGGGGAAAAGGATTTGCATTCTCCTCTCCCTTTCCATATTTTTAAAGGCTATAGATGGTACTTTCTCACTGCAAGTTTTGTATAGCCAGTGTTCTGTGAGCCTGTAGAGATAAGCAAGAGCTGGGATGAGAGTGTGATCAGCAACTGTTTCTGTATATTTGATTTATGGTTGGAGTACTAAGTGTGTGCACATAGATACATTTAGAACACCTTAAGAAGAAAAGAAAAATTAAGAATCTCATTTAAATGTTGATAATGAGTATGAAAACAATATGCATTGTAGGATGCTGTGTAATGGATTGACTGGCTTAGAACCATAGAATGGTTTGGTTTGGTTTGAAGGGACCTTAAAGATAATATAGTTCCAACCTCCCTGCCATGTCCATTAGACCAGGTTGCTCAAAGCCCCATCCAACCTCACCTTGAACACTTCCAGGGATGGGGCGTCCACAACATCGCTGGCAACCTGTTCCAGTGCCTCACCACCCTCACAGTAAAGAATTCCTTCCTGGTATCTAATGTAAACCTGCCCTCTGTCAGTTTAAAGCCATTCTCCCTTGTCCTGTCACTCCATGCCCTTGTCAAAAGTCCCTCTCCAGCTCTCCTGTAACCCCTTCAGACACTGGAAGGTGCCAAAAGGTCTCCATGGAGCCTTCTCTGCTCCAGGCTAAAAAGCCCCAGCTCTCTCAGCCTGATTTTATTGGAGAGGTTCTCCAGCCCTCTGATCACCTTTGGGGCCCCCTCTGGACTTGCTCCAACATGTCCATGTCCTTCTCACCTTTGGGGCCCCAGAGCTGAATGCAGCACTGCAGGTGGGGCTTCATGAGGGCAGAGAAGAGGGGGACAATTGCCTCCCTTGACCTGCTGGTCACACTTGTTTTGATGCAGCCTAGGATGCAGTTGGCTTCATATTGTTTATATTTCTTTAAATATTTATTTTCAGACTGATAATTAACACTTGAGAAGTGTATACAGTTTACTAATCATCAGGTTACAATATATGCAAGTGTTTAAAGCTGAATTTCCCCCCCCCCAGTTTTAATATGTATTGAAAAAACTCAAGAAAATGGAATCACTTAGTGATTACTGAAAACTTTATTTTAATGAAAATGTATTTAGTATTAAATTAACTATATTTCAGGGTATTTCAAGGTACATTTTATGTAGCTTAGGAAAAGTTTGCCTGCAGTTGCCCAATGTGAACGGTTTTAGCCACTTCATGATTTTAGAACTTTCAGTCTTGGTTTGGCACCTTATTGGCATTCAGGAGCTGTTTGGGCTGAAGGCCGGGCAGTAAAACATCCCAGCTGAGTTCCAAAGTGTGTGCTTAAGAACTGCCTCAGACATTCTGAGCTCTGCAGTTTCTGCTCCCTGCACTCAGCAGCCAACATGTGGCTCTCAGGGCAGTGCTTCCTCCTCTTCCACCAGTTCAAGTAGATCTGGAAGGATCCTCTCCTAAGTCTTGTCTCCCCAGCTAGAGGTTGCTGGTGTATTCTGGGAGAGCACACCAGTTTTCTGGCTTTCTAAAACCGGAGTGAAGTAACTCCTGAAATGAAGAAAATATCAGGTTAATCAGTTTTTTCTGCCTCTCTGTTGGCATTTAGCACCTGGAAACAGACACATTACATTTGCAGAAGCCTCCAGCCAAGCAGGCTTTCCTTCATATCACAGCAAAATTTTGATCTTGGAAAAACTTATGTTACTGTAATTTTACCCCTTGTGTAGGCTATTCTAACTTCAGTCAAATTCCTTTTCACTAGATTTAAGTTTGACCTGGTTTAGTACATGCTGAAGTTGAATAATGTGTCTGCAGCTGTGGAAGCTGATGAACAAAAGGAGCAGAATCTGTTTGGTGACACTGGATTTAAATGTGCTGCCCACTAGTATTTTACAACTCTCCTTTGTATCCTCTGGTGTGTTCATGGTATGAGCCAGCTGGGTGTGGTTTTTCAAGCTCTGATGAGTCGGACAAGTTGGTATTGTGCTTATACAGAACACATTCTGGTCAGTACTTGCTGCTTTATTTCAAATTTTTCTGATGTTTAGTAACTGATTATTCTTTTTTTCTTAAGAGAATGCTTCCCTAGGCAGAATTCTGTACATCACTTTTTCCCCTAAAGACTGTGTAATCCAGGCTCGGTCACAGAATGGTACTGGCAGGAAAGATTGAAGGTCTCTAACAGGCTTGTGGCAACTAATGAAATGTAAATTTTGCACCTCTCTCTTGATCCAAAATTTTGGTGTTCACTGTTTTCTAACTACGGGACCAGAAAGTTCAAGTGAACCATAATTAAGAATTTTTAGAATTGCATTGTCCAGAAAACTTTGTTCTCCTTCCATGTACGTCCATTATTGGAGGGGAAAAATGAACTTATTGGTACAGAGCTTGTAACTTTTGAAGAGTTCTGCAGTAAAGCAAACCAGTACTGGGCAGCAGAATCTTTTGGAGCCTTGGAACTGTAGGAGTAACAAAAGAACCAGTGGATCAAGATGCAAAGCAGAGATAAAATGCTTTCTCTGTAAGGAATGTAGCAGTTGCGGTTTCTAAATTTTGGCATTCACAGAATCTAGTCCTGTAAAGTACGTGTGAAAGCTGTACCTGGGGATGATTTACAAATATTCTCTTGAAAACTGCTGGCTCTGTAGTAAGAAACAAGTGCCTGTGCAAATTATGAAAAGCTGTGGTAAAGAGTATTTATTGCCAGCTTCAGTTATGCAAATAATTTCATTGTACCTTTCATTTCCCTTGTTATTGGTACGCTAAAGTTGTGCTTCACATTATGTTTTTTATTTACTATATGGTGGAGCAGTTCAACTCTCAGTCTCTTCCACACAGGATATTCAGATCATTTTTAGGGTAGGGGGAACTAGAAATAAAACAATATTCAAAGACCTATTGCACCTAGATGCCCTCTAAATGATATATAATGATGCCAGCTGAAATTGAAAGTTCAATTGTTCTAAATGTCATATGAACACAAACTGTGCCAGAAATCTGCACTCTAAAGAGACAGAGCACAGGAAACTGGAGCTGTTATTGCTCTTGCAATAGGAACTGCAGATAAGGAACTAGGGAAAAGGGAGATTAAACATGGACGTTTTTTCAAGCTGACTAGATCTGTGTCCTGCCCAAAATTTAACAAAAGTGCTTTCTGTAGTCAAAAAGATACCTCAAATCAGTAGTAGCTTGTGCAGGTTTTGATTGATGTAGCTTTGCAGTGTGGCATGGAAAGCTGATTAACAAAATACTTGCAGAAATGTTTTTCAGTGAGCAGTAAGAAAAATGCAGTGGGAGGGAAGTGAAAAAGTTGTCTTAATGCTGTCTGGCATCAACTCTTGGAAATAAGTTTCCATGTTCAAATGCTTGAGATGTCAGAGTAATGGTCCCCCAAAACATCCCTTCTGTCTGTGAGGCTCTAAAATGTTTCATACTTTTTGTGGAAATGGAGAAATGAGAGTTGTAGATCAAATAAAAGATGGTTACATAGGCAACTAAGTAGGCATTGAAGCCTGTTAATTGTGATGGTTTATGTGGTTTGAGTTTTGGGTGGGTGTAGTGGTGGGATTTTAGGGCAAGATGTATAAGGAAAATAATTGTTTTAACTTGATGCTTCCTGTGCTAAAGGCTTGTTCTGACATTTGTTTGGTTCTTAGCTTGAGATGCCAAAACCCATTTAATAGATCATTTCAGTGTTCCTGAGAGGAAGAAGAGAGCCCTTTCATATCTTATCAGGAATATCCTTGTGTTACATTTCTACTACAAATAAGAACAACCTACTGTAGGTCATGCAAAGTCTTGGAAAACAAATGCTTTGCTCTGAACCAAACTGTTCTCTAACAGGGACCTGCAGTGATTAATGTAGTAACCTCTGTCCTAATGGAGCCCAAAAGGAGTGTGGCCCCTGGGGACACTTCCTTGCATGCAAATGATTAGGATGAGGAAAATGGAGACCTTGATATAATTGATTAGAAGTTATATGCTTGAAAGATTTGTAATCAAACATAAACGTGATAGGTACCAAACAGAGCACTGATTCGCGTTTCCTGTTTTACCTTTAACGTGTATAATCTGATTGCTGGCAAAATTATGCCTTTGATTAATGGAAAAGCAATCAGGGTTATCATAACTACCTGAAAGAACTTCTCATGGACTTTTTAAAGATAAAAGATATGGATTAATGAAGTGTACAACACTGGATTGTTTTTAAAAATTCTCATTTCTGTGAAGTAATAGAGCTTCCTGTCCAAATTGCTTGTGCTGACACTGTAGTGGAAGCAACATGATGGGAGCAGCTTAGCATTTACTGTGAGCTTTTCCCAAATCATTCATCAGGCTCTAGACTGCTCCCATATATTGTGTCTTTAATGGCCATCAGTAGCAGTTTTGATACGACTGTCCCATAAAGGTGTGGAACAAGTAGCACAGGAGATCTCCAAGACTGGCTGGTCTCACCCAGGAGTGCAGCCTGAGTGAGAGGAATTTAACCGAGTCATGCAATGTAGGGCTTTATCACTAAAAGAAAATTTACATGGAATTTCTCTTAGCATTCCTAGCAGTCCCAGTGGAAGTAATGTTAAAATGTAGTCTTTTGTGGGCAGAAGTATGTAGGTTTCCTGAATAACCGTTGGTGTACTATATCTACATTTTTTAGTAGCCAATATGCAATATACATGCTTTCTCAAAGGTAACTTTTTCTTTAATGAATTCCTGAAGGAAAGAAATGTAAACTTAGAAAATCAAGTTCTGAAGGGTGATCTCTTGGTTGTAGTTTAACTTGTAGCTTTCCTTTTGTAGAGACACATTTGTCTCTGCTTTCTGTTCTCCCTGGACTGTTTCCAGCCAAAGCAGGAGAGGTGAAACCGCTACCAGAAAAGAAACTACAGTATTTATGTCCTGTCATTTTTTCATAATCTTTGAAGTATTAGGTCCTTGCTGAGAGGCCTTAAATAAGGGCTTTGATATAGGAACTCAAGTTCACTTGATGCCCTCTAGTCTCCTGGAACTGAGGTATCCTTTGGGGGTGCATCAGATGAAATTGTCAGTCTCTGTAAACTCTACAGGGCCAGAAATTCTGATGACTTGCAAAAATATTTCCCATTCAGGTGCCGTACGAAACACTGAACAAACGATTCCGGGCCGCGCAGAAGAACATTGACCGGGAGACCAGCCACGTCACCATGGTGGTGGCAGAGCTGGAGAAGACACTGAGCAGCTGTCCTGCCGTGGACTCGGTCGTCAGTCTCCTGGATGGAGTAGTTGAAAAGCTCAGCGTTCTGAAGCGCAAGGTGAGTGGGGTGTTCTGCCTTCACTGCTTGGTCTTTCCAGAGGGAACAGAAGCAGTTTTGTGCAGTGCTGTGTGCCTGGGTGTCCTGCAGATAACAGGGGTTACTGGCACTGCGAGCGAAGGCCTTGGAGTGCACAGGGAAATCTCGCTTTGCTGTGCTTGAGAAACATGGTGTTCCATGACTGAGCATAACAGACCTCTGCTGAGAGGTAAAATTAATATGTATTTATAGTCCTGAAAAGGAGTTTTGCTATCCACAGAAAAGAAATAACAGGAAAATTAATTAATTTGTATCAGTTCCTGCTTGTCTAATGGAAAGCTTTGTGCCAGTAGCATTAATTGATCACTCAAAGAGCAAAACAGGTAGAAGATGAAGGTGAAAAATGTTTGACCTCCAGTGCAGGAATAGATGTATGCAGTGCTGAGGCTCCTTTGCAGAAGAAAGTGCAAGTTGTCCTGGATTGTTACTTGATTTTTTTTTTTAATAAACAGGAAACTTTCAAGTTGAAAGATTCCTAGGGAATATTAAGACCATTTTAAACAAAATTTGGCAAGATAACCTGCTTCTAGCTGTTAAGCTTGAACAAAATACAGCCAGCCTTTCATGCCTTTACCCCATCTTTCTTAGAAAAAGATGTATATGTTCTTAGAAAAAAATATAAGCCATCCTTATTTTGGATGGGAATATTACTCATCCTGAGAGTCATCAGAACACTTACTTGAAACAAGTCTTGCAGAAAAATGAAAATAGCTCTGTCGCCTGACTTTAAAGCAGTGCTTCTCCAAAAATAAATAGATGAAACATAGTAGCAGAGTCATTTCATTAAAACTTAAATGAAATAACCAACAGATATAAATCTTGAGACAGTATTAAGTGAAGCATCAAAATACCTTGGAGGTTTGTAACATGAAAATAACGCTGTCATGTATGTTGATTTGGGGTTTTCTGCTTGAACAAGTCAGCTGGGTGTTGAAGAGCTCTTCTGCAGAAGACTTCATAAATTAATTGCTCTTTTCATCTTTGGATTGTGAAACTTAAAGAGGTCTTGAAGGATATGTGTTTTTTTCACTTCTCTGTTGCTTGCAGAAAGAAATAAGTGCTATTTTTGAGAGGTGTTGGGTTTTGCTTGTAGGTGTGTAGTAATGATGTGGAGGAGTAAAAGTTATTTACTTGTTAAATCTTTGCTGGTTGTGGGGGTGTGTCTGAAGGCATTGCTGAATGTTTTGGGTGCAAAGCTCCATTTTCATGTAATTGCTCATTTGTTTTTGATTGCCTGAAAGACTGTGGGGAATCTTATAGCTGCTCAGAAATAACAAAAGGCAAAAAAAATTTTGTTTAACAGTAAAAGTCTTCTGAAATACGAAGGTCTTGTTTCTGTTCCAAACCCTCCACTCCCAACTGTCTTCTCTGTAATCTCTGCCCCAAGCAAAATGATTGTTTTCTTTAGGGCCTTTGGACCCTGTGGGATCTCTGTTTCCTCCTGTGTTTAGACAAGGATCTGATGAACTGCTGAGATGGCCATAATAGAATTAGATGGTTCCTTTATTTAACACCTTACTCACTCTTAAAAGAGAGCTTTTCAACCCAGCAGGTTTCTTGGGTTCTGAAAACGATCCTGGGGAAACCTAGGCCTTTGTGTTTTTCCATTTGTGTCCTGTTCAATATGCTTGTTCCCTCAAGTTCTATTAATGTCCAGCAGGGCAGGTCCAGATAGACTTGGTTCAGAGAGTTTTGAAAAGGATCTGTAGCCTTTCTGAATGTGCCAGAAGGATCAAAAACCCAGCAAGAGCTGTATAAGTCCAGATACAAACCCATATAAGCAGAGCCCTTTGGAATGAGAAAGGGTCTAACCTTTGTGCCTGGCTGGCTTGAATTCTCTTAGTTGTATTCAGAATACTTCTCAAGGTTACCTTCACATCTGGTAACACTGCAGACATCTAAAAAAGTGAAAGTGAGCTTTGGCTTGAGTTACTCTTTGCTTGCTGAATGGGAAAAGACTCAGTTTATAACTTAAACAAAGTACTCATCTCCAAAGTGTATGTTACAAAATAAAGCTAAATACAGTAATAGAACTCAGACTTCAGTAATAAAAATAACTCAAGGTACAAATGTTTACATGGATTTTAGTTAAAGACTCAGGTACAGTGACTAAGGTTTTAGATACTTGAGTTGGGTATCAAGGGCCAGATCAGAGTCAAGCTTAACTGGGGCAAATTTTTGGTGGGAGTTTCTTGCACAAGTTTATCTTATTTCACTTTGCTTTTCATATACTGATCCTTCCAGAAAAAGTGTCTATATGGGCAGGCAGGGTAAACACAACTAGAACCAACCTGTGCTTCCCAGGCTGGAGCTGTTATCCAAGGATGACACTGTAGCCTGAATAACTTGAGTACTGGGAATGTGGCTGTGTCAGCATGGAGTGCAGGGGGGGCTGCCCAAAGCCTGCCAGGTGATTTGGGCTGGGCTGGGCTGGCAAACCTGCCTGTCCCTTCCTGTGCAGTTATTCAAACCCAAGCCAGAGAGTTTAAACTCCCCACAAGGCAACCCAACCTGAAACTGCATCACCAGTGATGGATTCCAGACGGGAAAGGTACTGACCATCCTCTGCTGGTTTGCCTTTACCTTAGCAAGCATGTGAAGGTGCTGGCAGCTTTCTGGAGTTCCTGTAGCCTGGCATGACCCAGAGCTGTCACGTGCTGTGTACTGAGTCAGCAAGCTTGGAGTGACGAGGTGTCTGTCATAAAATTGCCTGGAAAAATTTGCAGCATAACCATTCAGCCATGTAACTTTAAGGCTGAAGGGGAAGCAAATATGAGCTGAGTGCTTGTTTTTTAATTAAAAAAAAATAATTGTGGAGATATGTTGGGGTGGGTGTTTCGTGCTGGATATGCCAATATGTTGGTTTAAAAAAGTCATTCCTCTGGGCAAATGTGTCTTCCTAAGTCAGGCTCCCTGACAGTGGATTCATGCTTCCACAGCAGCAGAGTTAAATGAAATAGTACCACTTCAACAAAACTGAGGATTTTTGGAAAACTGCTCTTAGGTCCTTGAATTACAGGTGCCAGGAGGCCAACTGTTTGTATAATTTTCATTATTGCATGACTGATTAAAATGGCTCCAGTGTATTAGAAGTAATGTGGGTTTACTCTGCATCACTCCTCAGTAGAACTAATTCAGCAGGACAGCTGCTGCAGGAAGAAGCCATACATAGGTTAGAGGTGGAAATTTTGCTTTCAAATGCTCTGACCAAATGCAAACCCCCACAAAGCACTTTGCAGGCTATTACAGCAGTTACTGCTGCAGGTAATACTATGCTGGTTTTGGACAAACTGCAAATTAGGCAGAAAAATGTATATATTCATAATGTCAAATAATTCAAAACCTATTTCTGTGCAAGAATGTCTCTGAACTGGAGCAGCTGTGCTCAGACTGCCATAGGAAATGTATTTCTAAATGAAAGAAACACTTCTGGGAGTAACTGTACAGAGTGCTGTGTAAAGGGTGCTTGCAAACAATTACTCTAGAGATTGAAAACGTACCTCTCTTGACTGTTAATTTTTACTTTTCAGGCCGTTGAATCAATCCAGGCCGAAGATGAAAGTGCAAAGCTCTGCAAACGTAGGATTGAGCACCTGAAGGAGCACAGCAGTGACCAGCCAGCTGCTGCCAACATGTGGAAGAAGAAGCGGATGGACCGGATGATGGTGGAGCACCTTCTGCGCTGCGGCTACTACAACACAGCTGTGAAACTAGCCAGGCAAAGCGGCATCGAGGTGGGTAGCAGTGTGAACTAACTGACAAAATGGTAGCAAAGAGCAAGTTGGCAAATAGAAAAAAAGCTGCTTTAACCTCATAGCAGTTATTTTTATGTATTAGTGCGTTTATCTGTTAATCCTTTTAGGCTTGAGTTTGTTCGCCCTACTTGACGTAAATTGTATTTTAATGGATTAAATAAGTAAAAATTGAAGGCGTAATTTTTAGTCACAAATTAAATGCTCTTAGATAAACACCTTGGCCTGTTAAAACGCAGATTAGTTCTCAAATGTCATGCAGAATTTTTTGTTAGAGGCCTCTAGGCTGCTGATTAAGCAGTTGGGGGAGCTTCCCATCTGTCTAGCCACACTCAGATGATATGTGTAGGTGACCAGACTGAGCAGAACAGCATATGCTGATTGCAGAAGCAACTGTTCTATTGTATCATCCTGCTATTTAATGCTTTGAGAGGAAAGCTGGCTTTTACTTGGGAAAATAAATTTTGATACAATTTGGATTTTTTAGTAGCCAGTTTATCTTGTATGGTCCATAGAAAGTTTTGCTGGTTTGCTTATTTCATCATTCCACAATATTTGCTTTCCTTTTCACTAGTTGGTTTTGCTTTGGTCTCACAGTGGGTTATGAAGTCTTTGGGGTTTGTATACTTTGGTGTAGCTTCTTTATGCAGAGCAGTGAATCCACACTGTGGTCCTCTGACAAGCCACGGGGACATTAAAACCCATTCTTTAAGAATTTGCTGTTTATTTAAAGAAATCGCGTTCTGCTAATTTTAGGTAGTATTTGCTATTTGATCCTGAGTGATCCTTGAATCTTAAGTTCTTTTGTATTCCTGATTTCAGAAGGGATGAAACTCTTCTGCAACTCTAAATATAAAGATGCTGAGAACTGAGTTGTATTATGTGACTCCCATGCTTCACCTTTCTTAGGTGACATAGTGAACAGCTCTCTAAGCTTGTTGAGGGGAAAGAGATTTTTGTTGCTGATGTCAAATTAGAGCATATGGGCTTGTTCTTTGTCTTGTAACATGAGTGTATCTGTCACGTGTCTCTGTTATTCCTTGGCTGCTTTACTGGTCTGATCCTGTTCAACCAGCAGCGATTTCAGTACACGCCAAATAGGAAACAGCATGTACAGATTGAAGAGAAGTGAGAGGGGAAGCAGGTTACAAAGTATTAATAGGAAATGGTCCTGAAGAAATCAACTGTAAGAGGCTGCTGTGCCTCACTAAAGATACAGCCCACACATGAGAGTCAAAATACCCAAGGCAGTTTTGCTGGGATAACTGCAGCTGACTGATCAGCAGCTCTTGCACTTCTGGTAGATGTTTCCCTCTGTTTTGAGCAGGAGCTCATCTCTGCTGAATCATCATGTTACTGCACCTACTAGGTCTGCTGAAAAAGCACTATGGAAATATTTTCACTTTCAAGGCAAGTTCTATTATGCCTGATTAAGTAACACTCACCTTTGGTTTAGACACGAGCATGGAAGGCTGTCATGATACACTGCAAGATCGTGGGGTACGAAGCGTTGCACTTGTGAAGCCTTAAAGCTTTTCATTCTGTTTGCTGAATAGGAAATTTTGTGTTTAAACAAAGACAGTTTTAAATAAGATTATTTACCTTATGCCTTCAAGCCTAAGAGATTTTATTTGCATAACATCAAAGTAACTGGAGTAACACAGAATGTAGTTGCACGTTGAATGCACTGAGGCCATATTTCTTCTAGTTTGCTCAAATTATGCATTTTAGTCATGATTAAAGTATGTTTTGGCTTAATGAGGATCAAGCTTCCCTCAAGTCTATCAACTTTTCACTCAGTCTTTCTTACTGTGTGGTGATCCTCTTTGTCAACAGCTTTTACAGTGTCAGATACTGGGATTTGGTCGTTATACAGAATTTGGGGTTTTGCTGGTTTAATAAGACAGCTTCTGCATTCCTTTTTGGTTTTGTCTTGCTGAAGGATATGAGCATTGAAATGTTCTCTAATGTTTAATAATGTAACTTTGCTGTAGAGATTACAAAATATCTTGGTATTCTCTCATCCAAAATAATCTTTACTTACTGTGGTCTCACCTGTAATTTTGATCAATGTCCCCACCACGAGTCTTGTCTTGATATCTCAAGACAATATTGTTATCATTGGGTAGACACTATACCTGAAGTGGGAACCTGAAAAAAGGTGATGTTTTTGTTCAGCTTGTCCAGAAGCCAGAAGTGAGGCTGGTGGACAAGTTGAGTGTGGCCCAGCAAGGCACTCTCGTGGCAAGGACAACTCAACAGCACTCTGAGTTGCATTGGGCTGAGCATCACCAGCAGCAGAAGGGGGTGATCCAGCCCCTCTACTCAACGCTGGTTAGACCCATCTGGGGAGCTCTGTCTAGTTCTGGGCCCTGTAGCAGACACATGGGGTGTGGAGTCTCCCTGTACTTGGCGATGCTCAAACCCAGACAACAGTAACCTGTTGTGGGTGACACACACCCCCCCTTGAGCAGGGGGGAATTACACAACTCCCAGAGGTCCCAACCTCATCCATTCTGTGATTCTCTTCCTGTGGTTTCAGGCCAAATGGCCAAAGTGCCCTTTCCATTTCAGTTGTAGCTCGGGGATCCCAGGTTAAACATCTCTCAGGAGCTGTTAGACCAGTCCTGGGAGCAAGTCTCAGCCTGCTGGTTTTAAGTTTCCTGCATGGCTTGTGAATGTGAAGAGACCTGCAGAGCTGCTGAGGTGCTTCATGGGTGGAAGCAGTTCAGAAAGGATTCTGCTTCAGTGACCAAAAGCAAACTGTGAAATCATCCCTGTGTTGAGCAAACTTGTCTGCTGTGTATTATTGGCAAAGATTGGCTGTGCACCAGAGTGTCCAATTCTAATAGTTTTTGATGGGCTGTGACAAATTTTATGCTATTTTCTAAATTAATTGCCTTCATAGGAATGATAGGCTATGAAAGCTTGTAATAGAATGGTTATAAACTAGGAAGCAAACAGAATGGAAAGAAATCCTGGATGTGAAAAATTACAGGGAAGATGAATACCAAAAAGTTATGAAGTAGCTCAAGTAAGGAATAACTTGGAGCATGCAGCATTTATACAGCATAATGTTATGGCAATATTAAGAAATAAATTCCAAACATGTAATGTTTGTATTATGTCTTTAAAGAAAAGTAATGCTGCTTGGGAAAATAAACCAAAATGTGAGTAATATTAAAATAAGAGCTGACAGTCAAGGACAGAAATGTCATGATTGTTCCAAAGTAAATATGGGGTGAAGGAGATTCTGTTGTGGACTTCTTTCTTGTTGTGTTCAGGCTCCCTATTGATGTGAAAAACAGTTTGGATTGAAGGTACAAACTAGATGTTAAGTTTTTGTTATTGCATACAAATAAGCTCATCAGTATCAGCTTGTTACACTCAATAATGATCTTATTTTGATTCTGTTATGACCTTGGGATGCCACACCAGTATAAAAATGCATATTTTCATCTGCAGATTCTTATTTTCAGCTGGCAAGGTTGTCTGTTAACTTCACCTCTGCTATTCCATGTTCTGCTACACTAAATGCTACCTCATTTCTGTGCCATTAATTGATATGCAAATCTAGTTTTGGAAGTGTGTTCCAGTAGGAAGTTGGTTGATGTTTGTAGATAAGTTTAATAATTAGGTTAAGTATGTAGTGTTTTGTTTGCTGTTTCTAGAGGTGGTGGGTTTTAAAATTTCATGGTTTTTTTCTAGCCCCTTTCAGGAAGAAAAAACATGTCAAGTGTCCTTACATTCTTTCCTTAATTATGTGTAGCTGTAGTGATTTTTGCCTGTAGGATTGAAAACAAACCCAGATTCTGAAGCTGCCAGTCTCTTATATGCTGTAAATCCTCTTTCTGTCTTTGCTTAGTTTATTTTGGTAAACGAATATATCTCCTTGCCTTAATGTTTGTGCTGTACAAAAGCTGTACCAGTGGCAATGTTTTTTTCTGTGAAGAATAACATAAATTCAAACCGAGTTTCAGTGTGTTGGGGTGGGGAGCAAATGATTTAGAAATCTATAAACCAGAGAGGGACAGAAGAACTGCCACCCTGGGCAGGGTGGGCAGTGCAACTGTAAGGTTGCAGTTGAACACTTGAGTTGAAATAACTCTCTTAAATAGCTTAAAACTGGTTAATTTGACCTTGCATCAGGGATTATGCATATCAGTCAAAGTTCTGCAAATTAATGTTCTTAGGTCAGCAATTAAGTAGGTGCATCAGCCTTCAAAGATACCCAACTAGCCCTTTGCATTAATATCACAGTGTGCTTTTTGCTTTTGAGAACTCGGGGGGGGGTGGAATTTGAGTATTCCATTGACTTCAAAAGTTTTCTCTGGGCATCTGACCCTTGCAAACATTGATCTATATTAGAAGGGCTTCTTTACACTTCAAGCAGTATTAAACCAATTGCCAGCAATCCCAAAAAGAGAAGTTTTCTTGAAGTGGGAGTTCAGATGTCCAGTTTTTGTCAATGGTTTCTTTCTTGAGCAGAACATCCAAATGTGTGGTAGTGGTTATTCCCTGGACAATATCAAAACAGGGCAAATATTGCAAAGCCATTCTGAAAATGTTTCATTATCTTTCAAAGTAGTAAATACATTTTAGAAGAAAAGTAATTGAGTTTAAAGGAATAGTAGTCACTGGACAAGCTGTCTGTCTTCTGTTCTTCCCTCTCTCCAATTTGGTCCTGTTCCTCTCTTCCAGTGCAGCTTCATTTTTTGTAAATTGGAACCAGTTTTGAAGGGATTAGCCTAATTAAAAAAGATCCCTGCAACAAATTCAGGGGTGTTACACTGTCTTAATTTTGTTATGGAAAGCCATGAAATTTTATCTGATATCCTTTGGGATAAGAGAAACATGAATTCCTAAAGTCAAGCTTCATGGCTTTTAGCTAAGTATCTGATCTCCTCCTTGTCCTGTTCTACATCAGTGTTCCTTTTTTTCAGCCCCAAAGTTAAATGTTCTTTCCTTGCTTTGTAAAAGTATTCCTCAGCACTGATACAGACCCTTCAGCTGAGACCTCAGTAAAGTATTGCTGCAAGATTTCTGTCTGTTATGGGGCAAAATCTGCAAAACTGCCATTTCTGTAGTAATCCATTCCCTGAATAACTCTTTCTACTTGATGACTCTCTCAAAAAGTGGGAGATGAAAAGTGACCTGCACATTTGGGCATCACAAACAGGAGCAGTATTAAGTCTTAACTCAAAAAGTTAAAAGCTGATTAAACACTTCTCTTAACAATCGTACCAGTGTACCCCAGAAGTCTTCCTTGTTAAGACACATAGTCCAAGAATGTCTTGTAGCAAACACATGAATATGTGTTAAAGTAATTCATCAGAACAAGTTTATATTCATAACAATTCAATTTTAAATTGGTAAATCGTATTCAGCATAATGCTTGAATATATTCTTTGCTCCACTGTCATGCAGAACGTAACCAAGCTGACTTTCCAAATGCAGGCTGAATGGCAAAAGGTGTCTTTTGTGAGGAGCTATTTGTGTCCCTCTCCTGTGACTTGCTGTTCCCACATTAGAGATGTTAGAGGAAAACTACATATGAAGGAGCTCCTGGATGGGTGTGAATGATATAAAGGTGCCAGGATGATAACTTGTGCTGCTTGGAGCTACCTGACAGTACCAGGCTGTAGAAAGGAAATGGGAAACTCCTTTAGATGTGTTTTGGCTGTTCCTAGCGTAGGCATGGCAACTCTGACTAGATTGGTATAATGAATGTCTGGGTGTGTTCATCTGAATTTCAAAGTGCTGTAATTCCTGCACAGCCTTACATCTGCAGTTTGTCTCGAGCATCTTGAGGAATTAGAATTATGTAAATGTGAAATAGTCGAGATCGAAGCAGAATAACAAACTTTCTCATTACAAATCATTTGACACTTCAAAAGCCGACAACATGAAGTGTGCTGTGATGTTGAACATCATATTTTTTTCAGTCCTTTTAGGCAAAGTGGGTTACCTGTAGTGTATCATAACTGAGCTAATTTATTACAAAATACTTAGTCTGGAAGGCAGGTGATGCAAGGAAAATTGTTGAATTAAAATTTTATCTAAACAGGGAATGCTGTTATCACCTGGAGATTGCCCAGGTATAAAAGAGGTTTGGTTTCAGTTATGCCTCTTCTTACTGTGTGTTCTTCCTGCCAGCCATTCCTTCAAAGTGTAAATGTTACTTCACATTTAACACTTTCTCTTACCACTACACTAGATGATGGCAGGGTTACTGTTCTGTCAGAGAATGTGTGTGTAGCTGCTGAGACAGACTGATCCTGCGTGGACAAAAGCTGCAGGGCTTGGGCTCCGCTGGCAAAGGATTGGGTGCCTTTCCTGTGCTAGAAGAGGCTGTGACAGAAAATGAGGCACTTTTTTTTCCTGCCCAATGATGCATCTTAAGCTGCAGAGGCTTTGTCACACTATTCCAGCATAGTCATTTATTACTGTACTTAGCAGGGTATAATGTGCTGCTGGATAAGGTGCAGCCATTTGCTGAGCTGCAGAAATTGCTGAGGCAGGAGCAGGGGGTGCGTTGGGAAAACAGCTTGGTAATAACCCACCTCAGTGCTTGCTCCAACTGTGAGGCTCTACCAAACAGCTCGTGTGTGTGAGCAAGAGGAGGAGGATGAAACGTTGCTTTTTATTTGGCTCTGGAACAGTCGATATCAGAATACTCGTAGTTTTGGTGACCACACCTTTGGAAAGCTGTTGGAAAAACTGGAAGGAGAAGATTACTGGAAAATGTAAGGTGTGGGTGCTTTTGACAGGTATGAGAGCAGAAGTCCCATACCAAGGAGTTTTGTAATCTAGTGCAAAAAGATTTAGGCAGGAAACAGTACATAGAATCAGAAGTCAGAAAAACTGAAGTTTGAAGTTGGGCACAAGGTTAGAACATGATTTAATCACTAGAACTAATTAACAAAAGAAGTACCAGTATCCTCTAATGTTATGTAAAGACAATGTTCTTCTGACAGACAAACAGCCAGTATAAGTTACTGGGATCCTTCAAAAATAACCAGGTAGAACTAAAAGGTCTGTGCTATACTGAGGTCATGGAAGATGCTCTCATGTGAAAGCTTGACTGTGTACACCGTGGAGTTCTGTGTTTGCTTTGTGGACAAAAACTTTTCTGGCTCTTCTGTTGATGAATCTGTGGTTTGGCTGTCTGTCTTTGCTTTTTCCCAATAACCAGCTCTGCAGCTGGCTTTGAGTAGGACATTCTCTCAATTACTGTGTTTATTTTCTTTCTAATCCTGTTAATGTGTGTAGCATTATAACACTTAATAGTAGCTTAATGAACTTCAGACAACATTATTTTATGAGCAGAGAGTAAGGAGGCCTCTTAATGTTAATTTGTGCCCCACTTCAACTGTTCTTCAGTAATTGTGGTGTTGCTGTATTATCACCACCTATGCCATTATTTTCTTAATAATTTGAGTTTGCCTTCAATGTCAGTGCAGTTTTTACATACCCTGTGTTGACTTTGAAGGAACTGTTATTCCAGGAGCCTTTTATTCCTTGCCCATATACAGAGGCTGGGGACCCCTGGTGGTCTAGCGGTTAAGACGCTGCGCTCTCAGCGCCAAGGTCGCAGGTTCGATTCCCGGTCCTGC
>JAWWLV010000144.1:67110296-67145833 GCA_035041135.1 Platyrinchus mystaceus | reverse complement strand
CACCTAAAAAATCCATTGCGCAGGCTTGAAAGGTAAAAACACCTTTCCCAGATCTTCGTTCGCGAAGACTGGCCATGGTTTTTTTTTATACAGAGGCAGAGGAATTGGATGGTGGTCTCAGTTCATGTTACTGCCATCAAAACCTCCTGCACTGTCCCACTTTCACCTGCACCTCACTTTTCCTTTCTGCACATGTTTTCAAGTAGGCAGTGTTACCGTGGTGTGTTCCAGCCTTCCTGCTCCTGCAACTGATGCCTCTGTCACTGTTTTCCCTCCTGTGGAAATCCAGTGACCTCTTCTTCCCCTGTTGTCTTACCTTGCAGCTCCCTGTGTTTGCCTTCTCCCTGAGCTGTGTAATGATAATCGTGGCATCGAGATGATCCCTGGATTTGCCGTGTGTTCATCACAGAGGAAATTTTAACAAATCAATATATTAATAGAGAAGACTAAATTGACCTTTTTGTTTGTAACTGTTTGTTATTGCATGTCTATTTTGCTTCTACAGAACTAAATTATACTGAAGGTGGAGGGTGTGTGAGTAGTCATTGAAAGCTTAACACAGTTGGGTTTTAAGTTATTTCAGTGATCTATGTGTTTATTGCATTTCATATACAAGTAGTTTACTGTGCTGCTGAATGCTGAAGTGCATCAGCAAAGTCGTCTTTATGAGGGTGGTGCTCTTATGCATGTAATGCGTATAGATAGTCAGTCTTATTAAAACTGTCATTGGTACACACTCCTGGCAATGAGCCACTGATAGCTTGGGGCATACTGGCCTATTTTCAATTTCATATTGATGTTAGTAAGCAATTAAAAATAAACAATTTGCATTTTCTAAAAAATACATAAATGGCATCTTATGATATTACCAATCACTTATTTTATACAACAAATAGCCTATTTTATGACTGTTGGGTTTTTTCCACAGAGGAAAATTTCTTTTCTATAAAATGCTGCCTTTTCTCCCTGAATCAAATCTTCTATCTTTAAGCCTAACTTTTCTTTTTTGGTGAATTAATCCTGTTTTGAAGATAGCTTATGGTAGATGTGAAAATATCAAGTATTGTGTGTTTTAGTACTCATTTCTGTTTGGTTTTGAGCCCTGCTGAAGATTCACATTTCATATGTGAAATATTCTTGGGTTTACGTTAATACATATGAATTATAAGGGATTTTATCACACATTCCTTCTGACAGCTCTCTAGACTTGTGGCTGGAGATCTCATAAAATAAAAGTACTTCAGCTCATATGCAGAGTGGAGACTGATGGAGAGGAATGACTTGACCTGACTGCTCCAAATTTTAAAATGTTACATAAATTAAAACCCTCACATGAACACTAAATAAATTTCATGCAAAAGCTACATTGCTACTGCAGAAAAGACACTTTTGTTCTTTCTAAGCCATTTTTGACATGTGATCTAATGTTGCTATTTTTATTGTATCTGGTGCTGAAAAGTCTGAGCAGTTTTCTTAGTGAATTTAGAGCCCCACATCTGTATCTGTTTTTTTCCAATTCGCTTCTGAACTGTGCACAACCTTAAAGTTACAACCTTTGGCTTTAAATTCAGCTTAAATCCCCATTTTGATATATGGTTGCCAGTGTCTCATTTGGTTCACAACTTTGTATCAGACGTAGCTGGGTAATTTTCAATTCATGTGAAACCAATATATCCACCAGTTAAACCAAATTACCCTTCTGCCTTTACATGTACCTTCTCATTATTTTGCAGCTATTATTCTTCACAACCTTCACTGTATTTTGGTGAATCACTATTTCTTCTTTTCTGTAGCACAACCACAGGAATTCATGAAGTTCTGGGCCCATTTTCATTGTTCTCTTAGTTTTGGTGTTTGAAACCAGTGTTCATGTTTGCTGCAGCCTTTTCCAGTGAGGGGGCAGGCACTGGAGTCTCCTGAAAACAAGATGCTGCTAAGGAGAGCAACCTGGAGTGAGATCCCCTGGGAATTTTGCCCCTGTCAACTCCTGCTCACACTGACCAGAGGGTCCAAAAGCTGTTCAGGGAAGGGAATGTGCAAAAACATGCTGGGGATGTTCTTACTAAGAACCCATCTGAGAAAATGGAGATGCCATACAGGGATAGTTTGTGTGTTGGCCTGGAGTGTATATCTGGTAATCATCCTCGTAGAGGAATCCTCATTCTTCATAGTATTTTATACCTAAATAATTGGAGTTCTGTGCAGAATCATAGGGTTGGTAACCTCCTTCCCTGGAGGCACTTGCAGCTTAAAAAGAAGCGGTGTTATTTTAAAAGCTATATATATGTAAATCAGGCAGAGCACAGGGTGATGGATAGCTGTATTCTTGTTTAAATAACTATCTCTGTTTTCACTAAAGTGTCTTCAGCCTTCATGTGCAGTTTTCTCTGATAATAAATGTCTTTCTCTGTAGTTTTCACCATTGCAATGAAATTAAATAGTTCTTTTATGATCAAGTTCATCCAGTGTTGAAATGGTTATCCTTCTTGATACCTGGTTAGTGACTGCTGTGTAGAAGGTAATGGTAGTTCAGTTTAGTCCAATAGCGTTTTTTTAGGCAGAAATTATAAAATCCAGGTGATCCTTCCTGGCTTGTTCTGTGTTCTCTCTCTTGAGTGTTTGGGTAATCATCAGTAATACTCAATGGAGAAAATTCTCCTCCTCAGTACAATTGTAGAAGCTTAACTGAATTAAAGTTTCATGTTAATCAGTCTTCCTGCCCAACGTCAGGTATTGTGTATTTGTAAGCAAGTTAAGGAAAGGTGATTTAGGCAAAGTTATGGCAATGCAGAGGAGGCTGGAAAGTCTGTGCTAAATGTTATGGTTTGATAACAGCACTGAAACAATATCTGTGCAGGGCAGGGTTCTCCTTCTGCAGTACTGGCAGTAAAGTATTGCAACCACAGTTACAGCATGAAAGCTGAAAGTGTGAAATGAAGGAAGGCTAGTGCTGTTAAAGAGGGTAATTAAAGAGTTTAGAATTGCCTTTTAGTTGATGTACGAGTCAGAAAACGTTTGCCATGGTGCTGAATGCTGTGTCATTTGGAGGGGGAGTGTGTGGCAACAGATTTCTTGCTTCAGCTTTTTCTGCACCTGCAAAATCAGTGGCAACATTTCTCTAAAATTGTGTATTTACATTCACTCAATTTTATATGTAAATTAATTATATAAGAGAGGCTCTTTGTAGCAGCATCATAAATCTTAATCATGTTTTGGGAGCTGGGAAGGACAATGTTTCTGTATGGTCTGCAGCCTGTACAATTCTGAATTGCAGAATACTTTCAGAAAACTATTCAGGATTGAGGCTAATGGGGATTTTTCTGACTGGAACATGAGACGGCTGTTAAAGCTGCTAATGCTCTTACCTGGTTCCCATCCTTCCAAGATGAGCTACACAAGAAGTACTCCAGACTGGCCTGTGTAGAAGAGCTGGGCTGGTTTTGATTAATCCTCTGATACTCCTTTCTTCTGTTTCCTTAGTCCTACTGAGGAAGAAGCACCAAGAGGAGGCACCACCAAAAAAAGATAGGAAAATATGATTAGATTAAAAAAAATTTGTGTGACATGAGCACATGTGGGTTTGTTAAAGGTTTATTGCCTAATTGTGTCTTAGTATTTTTGTTCTATCAGTCTACATGATTAAGACTTCTACCTACTTCTAATCAAATTAATCAAATGCAAAAGCTATTTCTGTCTCTACACAAGGATTTCTTGATGCCTTTTTTTATATTGTTCCTTAACTTTCTATCTAGTCAACAGAGAAGAAAATCCTCTTTAGTGGTGCAATTCAAATGTAATTGTTAGTTCTGAAAGAAACTCTTTTAATTAAAAATGTTCTCCTCTGTTTTCTGGATACATACTGTCTGTTTAATAGAGACGGCTGCCAAGCTCTGACTTCTTTTGGCAACCGCGAATCTAATTAGCATTTCTGTTAAATAGAACCTTTTTTCATCTAAAATTTTCAAAAGGATTGTAGGAATTCTCTTTTCATCTAAGAGTTCTGTCTGCCTCAGCAGCAACTGCAATCTTTTTGCTCATAGTTGAGGGCTGCTGTACTTACACCTGATTGATAAATGCAGATAGCTGGGATTCTCTTACCAGGTCCTGGGCTTTAAAAAAATGCAGCCCTTATGCTTCTTTAAAGAAACATTACTTTTTTTTTTTTTTTTGTAATTAAGCTTAAACTATAAAAAGCTAACAAATGAGATTAAACCAGTGATTTGTTTCTGCTTAGCAGATCCAGTCTTTCTTTTAATGTAGAATAAAATGCTTTTGTTTTAATTTGGTGTAAAAGCAAATGCTGTTTGTTAAGAGGACACATGGTTCAAAAAAGCTTGAGGAGATATATGGTTATCTTATTGTTTTTAACTTAAATTGGATTCTCTTTCCATGCAGCAGCTGTATGGAAAAATATGCAAGCAAGATAATGAATGTGGCTGCATTATATATCACTTACACAGATGAGTTAATGGGCAAGAGATTTTTATGTGGCCACCTTACCACGCACAGGGGAGTAATGCACTTCTTTTTTCCACTTGAGCATATTCTCAGAGAAACTTCAGACTACCAAAAAGTTTTCTCTCACTTGTTTTTGTAGGAAAACTTAAAAAAAAATCTTTTGTGGAATAGGTTGGCATTCTTTCAGTCCATTTGCCAACACATGGATAAAATAGATTAACTTTTTTTATCCCTGAAGGGATGGGAGGAGTCAGTGAAAGTCCAATCTTAATTTTGTTCTGTAAACTTTTAACTACCTGAGCTCTGTCCTCAGTCTGACTTACCTGGATTTGATACCACTAGAGCTGCATGAGGCCCTTTATTCTTTCAGTGGTAAATGGTTTTGTTGCTATGATCATACAATCTGTAAAATATAGTTGCATGTTAATATTTTGGTTTTAAAATTCAAGTCATGAGAGACTTACTGAAAGCTCAACTTGTGCTGCACTTTAGAAAACCATGTGGTTTGTTTGTGTTTCTGTAAATGACCCTTCTGAAAACCCCAACAGGACCTGGTCCACTCTTCCAATAGTATTAGACTGCCTGTATTTATAAGGAAAAACTGGCTAATGAAATGCGAGATTTCAGTGTGATGTGGCTGATGCTACTTCTCGTTTTCAGTTTTGTCTTACGGAAGGTAGAACTTCTAAGACTGAGTATATTCAGCTGTTCTGACAGCTGAAAATGCCATCCATTTCTGAAAGTGGTTTTGTTCACCAGGATTACTGCAATATTTGTGGTATTCAGCATTTCGGTTGTATAATTATCAGCATTTTGCTGTGAAGTCTACATTTAAAAAAATTGCTCAAAATTAGAGTGCATATTAATCAAATACTTTGTAGTAGATGTCTGTTTGGGTTGAATTATGGTTTCCCACAGTGTATTTTCTTCAGCAAAGAATGAACTGTCACAGCATGACATGTTTATGCACTTCTGGTGATGCCAGTACAGAACAGGTCCACTCTGTATCTTTTGGGAACATCAGGCAGATTGCAGGTTTGTTCTGGGCATGTTTGATCCTAGACTGCTCTTTTTTCTCAAAAACATCTGCTTGGGATAAGCACTTGAGGAATCTTGTGGCCCACCTGTTACCTGTTTTTTTGATATAGTGACTTTGTTTTATCCCCTCAGTGTCCTGGTGTTGTAGACAAAACTGTTGTAAGCAGTTGAAGGTCTGGAGCTTGCAGTTATTAAGCAACTGAGAGAAAGTGTATTGGAAACCTCAAACCATGGTAGTACTTTGCTTAAAACTCACTAGTTACAGATGGCAAGGTAAAGTTTAGATTCTCCTCTTTCATGGAGTTCTTGCTCACTTTAGCAAGTGTTATAATGTTGTCGTGGTCCAGATGATGTAGCAGGACAAGCTTTGAGGAATCCATGTGCTCCTGTAACTGTGAACTGCGCTGCAGTGATTGTGGGTTCTGGTTGCTTTCTGTGCTGAAACTCTAGGTGTAATCTTTAATATTTTTCTTTTTTGTTTTAACTTCTGTTGTATAACTAGGCCCAGAAAACTATTGTCACTGTCAGAATATCTCAGTGTGTGGAAATACAGTCTTGAAAATGTCCTGTGATGTCTTTTTGTAAAGTGTTATTCTAGAAACCAGAGGTCTTGAGAACAAAGTCTTTTGTATCTCTGTATTCCAGCTCAGTTGAAGAATTGCTGTGTAAAGCACAAGTACAATTTAACAAGACCTCCTTTCCTGTGTTTTTTTGAAGGACTTGGTAAATATTGAGATGTTTTTGACTGCTAAAGAAGTGGAAGAGTCATTGGAAAGACAAGAGACTATGACTTGCTTGGCTTGGTGTCATGACAACAAATCCAGACTCAGAAAAATGAAGGTATGAAAATGTAACACGTTCACGTTTTGCTAAACTGCTTTCTAAACTACTTGGATGTTGGATGTGGTCAGTTTGTTTTAAATTACAGGTCTTGAATGAGGTCTTGTGTAAAAGTAAGGACAGTAAGTATAAAAATCTTAAAAGGCATAGGCAGTTGAAGCTAAACCAACTCACACAAATGTCAAACCTGGAACTGAGTGACAGGTTATCTTACGGATACAAGTGTTGTCTCAACAAATTGTGGTCAAATAAAATAATAATAATACTCAGTTGGTTTTAGTATAATTTGCAAACATCTGAATGCAGAGGTCTGTAGTGTCTCGATGTGTGTAAACTTAATTTACAGCTCTTTGCATCCTGCTGAGACTATAACTCAGTTTACATGTGAAGGTATCTTAAGAATGGGAGAAATTTTGTACACATTTTTGTCTTAGTATTTTTTAAGTGTTGTATATAAGAAAATAAAACTTGAGTTAAGAACTTAACTCGCTGTGAGAAGGTACTAGTGAATTGTGAGTTTGAAAAAAAAGCTGAAATCTAATCAAGTAGTAAACACAGTGAGCCTTCCTGAAGCCACTGAGTACCAGGAGCTGCACATGCTGTGCACTTGTTGCTATGCAGTTAGTTTAAATTTCCTTGTCTCTTAAATTACGCACTTCAAAACATGCTGTAGTCTTTTATAGGGCTTGCAGAAATCTGTTTTTAACTGATATTAACCGAAATCCCTGCCTCCCTCAAAGATGTTTGTGTCTTATTTTGTTAAACTAAGCGCTTTCTTTAACCAAAACTGTTTGAGTGCACTTGACAATGAGCGAAGAGTGACGTTCTCTGTCACTCAGGGGCGCCAAAATGAGAACGAACCGAAGATGGGACGCAAAAGTAAATCGGCCAGTGATTACTGTAAAGAAAATGATGATCTTGTTATGGAAACCATTAAAGGAAAACCAGAATTGGTATGTAAACAATACTGCATAACTATACTGCTAAAAAAATCCCCCCCCCGTGTAATCTTAAAATGTTAAGCGATGTAAGAAATATAATCCGAATGCCCTTCTTTTTCATCACCAATCTTCAACAAACAATAAATGAGGAAAAATCTTCCCCATCCCCCTTTCTGAAAAATAACTACAACAAAATCTATTTCTGCAAGCCCTACGCTTTTTTTTCTACTTTTTCTTTTTTTTTTTTCCTTTTTTAATTCAAACAAAAACCAAAACTAAGGCTGTGAGATGGATCTGGAAGAGAGAAATCACTATGCTTCTTTTTGAAACACAAACATTTCTTCTGCTTCTAGTTGCTTAGCTACTCATCAGTGTTAATGTTCTAAAATCCCAGCCACCACCTTGAAGCAATCCTTATCTAAAATTTAAACTGCTTGGTGGCCTGGGAGAGCAGTCATGTAATCCTTACAGATGTGAGTCATCTGAAGTCTTGTGAAGAGCGGCTGTGGGATTGTTTGAAGGTATAACAAGTTGGAATGTGCATCATCTGATTGTTTTGGACTCTCTTCTTCTAGTTACACTTGTCTGCAGAACCCATCCAGCCACTGCCTTGCCCCTTCCTTGAAACATTTTAACAAAACAGGAAGCCCTGGGATGGAGTATCATTAACAGTTAAAAAGCTCAATCAGAATTATAGTAGAAACAAACTTAGGTAAAATTCTAAATGAGGGGTTTGTGCAGAATTGGATAACAAGATATTTTAAAACAGTCCTATTGAAAAATCTCGAAGTCCAGAAGAATTTTTTATTTTCTGCTGAATCTGGGCTTGAGTACAGAAAAAAGCATAGTTTGAAAATAATTTATTTTCTGTTCCTTAAACAAGTAAATTTTAACATATGACAGAATGCATCATTTTTACATTCAAATGGCTTACATTTTAAATCTTAAATAAGCAATTGTTGCAATGTGTGCATTAGTCATTCCAGGCAGCTAACTGATAGAAATTTGGAGTTGCTCAAATTCCTACTGAAGTCACTGAGGAATTTTGATATTACTGTGCTGATGGACAATAAACAAAAGGCAACTATTCATTAGAAGCATGGGGGAAGAAAAAAAACAATTGACAAATGGGGCAGGGTAACTCAGGGAATAGAGTTCTTAACAGGATTCAGAGGACTTCAGGTTTTCATTGTTTTCTTGAGGTAATAAACCAGTTGACTGTGTCCCTATAAAGAAGCATAGTGACTTGGTTTTTGTGGGGGGAGAATCTTTTTCTTTTTAATTCCACATATTCAAAAGTTTTTTTATAGATTTTGTGAACTGGTGATGGAATTTGATTTAAAGGGACACTGTCAACTTCATTAGGCTTCATATTTTACCTTTTTCCAAAAACAGGTAAATGCCACTTGGTTTTCTTGTTTGAGACTTGTTTCCAGCATGGCTTTTAGATGTTTGACAAGAAGAGTGGGACAGAAGCTTTAGAAGAAAGGGAGGGAGGGAGGGCATTGCAGCAACTTAAACTCTGTGCTGGTTTTTGTTAATATTGGGGTCTTTGAAAAAGCCTTCAGAAACTTGTTTCTTCCTTGAAGTCTTCTGGGTAGACCTCTCCTGTCTAAATTATCACAAAGCCCCAAATTACTGTTGAATCTACTGCTTTAAATTGTGGTAAAGTACAAAGAAACCACCCTGTTACTCTCACTTGCATCTCAGGTAACGATGCTTTCAGTCATTAGGAAAAAGTTCATCCCTGCTAAATGCTGAAAGGATACAAGAGGAGGAGGATTTTGTTTGCTTTTAGGGAATTCTGTGCTGATCTTTTCTGGAGAGTCAGCATTTCAACTTTTTTTGCATGAATGCCTAAAAGCAAGCAAACAAGGTTGCATGTTATTAACACTTTCTTTTTTGTTGTGCACATGTAGTACTTAACATACCATGTGGTGCAACTTTGGCACCATCTAAGACCCTGTCTTGTCTTTAATCTCAGAGCTGTCTGGAGTTCAGCCTAAGGATTCAGGAGTTCATTGAACTCATTCGACAGAACAAGAGGCTGGATGCTGTGAGGTATGAAATTAGGATGTTTTCCAAGCAATTTTCTTAACAAGATGGTATTTTGCTTCATTAGAAACACGTGACTACTGTTGCAACACCCAGGAGCCCTGTAAAGCCCGTGCAGGATCTTGCTGGTATTGACATCAGTCTTTGGATTTAAGCTGGGGTTGAATTTTTCTTAAAAGCAAAATGTCATTCCACAAATGCACCTTTTGAAAGAGCTAACTCTGCATTTTCTTGTTCTTCAAAATCAAGTTTAGAAAATTAATCTGTTTTAAAAAGCAAATGGATTTTCTGGTGGCATACAGTGTGATGTATATACTTACCCTTAACTAATTTTCAAGAGGTACATCTAGCTTCTCGTGGGAATTCATTGCAGTTTTGTTCACAAAAAATACTAAAAGGTTAATGAACCTCCATCAAAAGCTTTAATATTTCAATTTTGTCTGCATTCTCTTCTGTCTTCATTAAACTTTTTGTTCTGCAGGTTATGCTGTGGGCCAGGTTCACCCTTTATATTGATGCCCAGTTTATAGTTCAGTATAGTCATGGGGGAATGATGAGCTATGCTGGGTTTTCCCCACCCCCTTCGTCTGGCCCCAGATGAAGAAACCAACTCAATATTTATTTTCACCTCTTCTGAACCAGCTCAGTCGGGACTACAGTGAGAAAGTAACTCTGCCCAGTGTGCTGTGAATCAGTAACTGAACTGGAGTCAGACCTCAGCACTGCCCGACTTCAACCACAGCACAGTTGACACCAGCACGCGAAGCAATTTGTGCCTCTGAGTTAGTGGTCCTGACTTGAGGTGTTGGAATAATGTTCCAGGATAACACAGAAAAACAGTTCTGCTGAAATAAGTGGAATTTTGATACTGGGACAATGAAATGCATTGATAATTCAATAAGCAGGGATCTTGCCAGCCCCACAGAGTACAGCACAGGTGGCAGAGCTCCTGGAGCTTGCACTTGGACAAGGGGGAGAGAACTCACAGCAGGTCCTGTTTTGTAGGAATATTTAAACCTAAGGAACGATGACAAGTTTATGGCCTGCCTTGAAGCTTTGCTGATACATTCCGATGATAACACTGTTACAGCCTAACATTTCTGACAAGTTTTATGTTAAGGAAGTTGCAAGTCTTGCTGCCTTTTAACCCATACCAGGTACTCCAGAAATTGAAACCAGCAGGAGGTTTGTATTTGTGGGAAAGCTGCTTTTTGGCCAGAGCAGCACAGAGCTACAGAAAACAAAGTATCATAACATATGCACAGACCAACAGCATTCTAGCATATTCCTGAGATGCAGAAGCTCTCCTGCAGGGCAAAGTTTTAGGGTTATTTTCAGGTTTTATTTCTAATTCCATTCATATGTATTACTTGCTTTGAGCTAACTCATATCATTTCCTACTTTGCCCTACTTGCACCTAAATTGTCGTTGCTTTGGTCCCAGCCTATGCAGATGTGCAACCTGATAAAATCCAGCTAATTTTAATGTTAATAATTAAAGACAAAATAAACAAAACCTACATGCTAGCGTTTAGATATGTGTGATTACCCTTTGACAGAATTCTCTAGTCCTGACGAATTGTCAGGCACTTATGAAAAGGATGAAAGAGACTCAACTACATTATCTGTCTTCTGAAACCCGTGGTGCTCTTTATACCAAATGAACACTGTGCCTTTAGCTTTATTCTCTAAGTTTGTTTCTTTGCCAAATGTGCAGTCATGCATCTTAACAAAGAGTAGTCCATGCTCTGAAAACTATTTTCTTTGAGCTACAGCTTCCTTATGGAGCTTGGAAACCAGAGGGCAGGTACAGAGCTGAAAGAAGGAAATAGGCTGAGAACTGGGACAAAGCAGATAAGGTCATTCTGTATTTTATTGTTACTGGATATTTGTTTCCCTCTGATCCCTTTTTCCACATCAGAACTGGTAAAATCTGCAAGTTATCAGCCCTCAAGAGGACACATCACACTTGGTGTGGAATAACTTGTACTGCCATAGCCTCCGAGGTTTAAAACTTACAGCTCCTGTTCATATGGCAAACAGGCATCCATTATTGACTCTTGTTAGGGGTGAATGTGTATTCCATATACCTGCTGAAATTCCAGATTGACATGCATTTTATACACAGCAGTTGCAACTTGCCAATCATGGCATTGCTTCTTTAACTTCAGTTGTAAAATGAAAAGGAGCTACAGAACTCTTTCTATATCTTAATTCACTCCTTTTTTAACAGGATGAGTTTAGATAACTTTGTATATTCAGAATTAAGCACCTCAGTGCTTTCTTTCAATAACATGGCTAAAAAATGTAAGGTTTTACCATTGCGTTCTACTTTGCCTCAAAGTAAATAAGTAATGAATAAGGGAATATACTTTGGGAAGGTGGTGCATAAGTCTCGTTGCTGTTAGCAAACCCTTGCAACCTGTGCTTTTATTAGCTTGCTTCTGTTAAGTGCCTGCAGCAGGATTCTCTCAGTATTGTGTCCATGGTGCAATAAATAGGTCAGGCATCCATTAGAAAGCAGAGAAAGAGGCTGTTTACCAAGGAGTTTCCTGTATGAGTGGAACTCAGGGAACTGACATTTTGTTGAAACGCAGCTGGTGTTCAAATAAGTTTGAAAGCTTTGCTTGCTGCCTGCTGAGAACCTCTGAAGTGGCACACTGCTTTTAGGTTAAAATTGATGTGAACTTTAAAATTATACGTCTTATTTAATAAGTGGTTGAATCTGTGTAGCCTTTTAGGATATGAGTACAAATTTCAAGAATGCACAAGAACTTTCTTGAATACAAAGAGTAAATCTCTTAAGCTTAAGTACACCACAAAGTTCCTTGACTGTCATTAGCCTTTAATTCCCACAGTCTCTTCAGGTTGGGTTTTTTTTGTGAAGCTTGTACCTATTGCAGTAACAATGAATGACTGATGACACCAATTTCACACTTTTGGAGCTCTCACTAAATTCATTCTGGGAACTCTGACAGCATTCTGCTACTTTGCTCTTATGGGATGCCAGAGATACACAAAGTTCTCAGCTAAAAGCTTAACAAAACACTGTGGTGCACTTCTTGTTCTGGGAATATTGAGGACAAAAGGAGTAAATAAGAATAACTGAGAAGAAAGTGGCTCCAGTCTATCACGTCAGTCAACTTCCCTCCCACAAGGATGAGTGAACACAGTTTGTTCCTTTATTTTTATGGTGGGGTGGGGTCGAACAGGCATATAAAAGTAATAATAAAACTTTTGAGTACTTTGATTATAATTTCACTAGTTGTCATAAGAGTCTGAGATAAAGGCATTCAGGCACTGGTCAAAAAACTGGGTAGAAAGAACAGGTCCTTTCTTGATAACACCTTATGTTGGTGTCAGTTATTGCTGCTGCCTCATAGATATGTTCATTTTTATATTCATACATATGTAGATGTATAAGCTGTACATTGTATATGTGTATCCTTTTGTAACAATTTAATGTACCCTTCATGAACTGCAAGTCTTCAAGTCTTAGTAAATATTTGTACAATATCAAGTACAATATGTCAGCTGTACCTGTGTGGGCTGGAGGGACACACAATGAACTTTGTTCCCACAGTTTACAGAATTGTTCTGGGATTTGAGAAACATAATTTTCTGCCTATAACTTTGATCCATCACAAGAATTTAGTGGCTTCAGTGATGGTCTGCTGTCAGGATTTAAAAAAAATAATTTCTAGGAAATGTAGCCCCTGCCCTAACTATACTGACTAGTGGGTGCTAATGGTGGTAAAAACATTGCAAAGAAGCATTGTAAGGGTCACATACACCTTCAAGAGCATAAAAAATCTTGCACAGAGATGGAAATAGCTGAATGACAAAGGAAGGGGTGAATAATGGCACCAGGGCAAATAAGGTGCTATTTAAATGTTGTGCATTCACAAGTAACTCAAAGTACTGTTTCTTGCTTCCCAATGTAAAAAAGACTTGAATGCTATGAATTAATGAACTTGCTTCTCCTTTAAAGGATATCTTGCTTCATTTTACTTTCTCTGTGTTGGCTCTCAGTGGATGAAGTTCAGCCATTAGCATGCAGGCCTTGTGGGAAAACTTCCTGGTGTTTTTTAGAGAACACAGGAGGAAGGGAAAGTCAGGAGATGAAGACTAACAGAAAGTCACTTCAAAAAACCTAATTTATTCTGGCTAAACCCAAAATGGCCACCACATCCCAGTGTGTTCAGTATTTGCAAGTAGTGGAAGTTCTAGATTGCTGAGCACTTCCAGTCTGTACAGCAAGCAAATGTACAGTGACTGTGTATTGTACACACACCAAAGTGTTAATTCTGGCTCCTCTTGAACACACACAGCAAGTGTGGCCAGAGTTTGCCTGTCCCAGCTCAGAGTCTTCCTACAAACACGTTCACCTGCTGCCTGTAAAAGTAAATTGTCCTGGCCTGGCAGGGATCAGCTCTTTTAAGAGGATTCTTTTTTTCCCCCTCTTCTCTCTCATGCATGGACACACAATAATTTAGCTTAACTGGTAGGTCTGAATTTTTTTGCCTTGCCTACTCTTTGTTGTAAACAGCTCTTGCTTTCATCTGCAGCTCTGCACCATTATTTTCGCTTTCTTCCAGTGTGTCCAGGCTGTTCAGTCTCTTCTCTCAGGCCACAGGTTTTGTCCTTCTGCTCTCATAAGTCATCACCTGGGGAACAATATTTACATTCCTGAATTGCTCACCCAAAATAGGAAATTGGGTGGAAACAGTCTGTCCTACATAACTTCCATTGCTTCCTGGTTTGGGTGGGAGAGGAAGTGGGAGTACTGAAACACTGCTAAAGAGACTGTTCTCATGGTATTGATGACCTCAATGAAGTAGTCAGTGGAATTCAGAATTGAGAAGAAATAAAATTTACCTAGGTTTTCTTAATTCAAGCCATGAAATGGGCAATTTGAAAATACTGTCTATTCCGAAAAGAAAATTGTAACTTTAAATAGATTTTGACAAGATTCTTTGAAAGTTAAAAATGAGCAGACACTTAGCAGAGCACTTGAGAGATGACTTGGTGTCTTCCCCATAATACAAACTGTGCAGAACACACAGCATAGGGAAAACTTTCCTACACTTATGCAATGCCAGAAATCTGATATGATGCTGATGCCATATCCAGTCTCCTGTGCTACATCTGTGCACCACTGAAAACAGCAGCTTTTAGCAGAAATGCTGAACTACCCATCCAGTTTAAAAGCTGGAGGGTTTTCCTGCTCACTTACACTCCAGCTTGAGAATTAATGATCTTGGGAAGACTGGATAGGGGAGACTTTCATATGGAGTTTTAAAGTAGTTGAATATCCTTATAATCTGGTAATAATTTTGTGGTTTCTTACTATTTCCAGAAAAATATTAAAGCTTGTATTTTTTTATTTAAATATGTTTATGGTAATTCTGTCACTTCTTTAAAATATCCAAGTTTTCAGCTTTTGTGTTTATCTCTTAAAATCAGTATGTGTTAAAGTACAAAATCTTGTACTAGAGTTCTACTTATTTTTTTATTACTCTGGCAAAAAAAAAAATTGCCTTTAACAAGGTGTTTTCTATTACGTTGTTCTACAGTTTCTTGTAGTCTGCACAGAGAGTGATATTGCCTTCTAGCCTATGCCCCCCCCCAAAAAATCATTTATTCAAAAATAAGCATTCCCCTGAACGTCACTTATAAACGAGGCAGATTTTTGAACACTCTTGATGTGTAATGGTTCTGGAATAGCTGATTTTCAGATTGCATTTATCTCACTTGTGAGTGTATGGCAAAGAATACACTGAGTGATACACTGAGCCTGCATGAGAAGAGACATTTCTTCTAATAATCATGGATCAGTTGTTCCAGTTGTAGGTGAGGTAAGACTTCATGCTACTGTAAGACATTCTGGTTTCTAAGAAATTATAGTCTAAAAATGCTAATTCTTCAAGTCATACTTGCATTCCCATTTGTAGGATGTGTTTTTTCAAGCCCTTTAAATGCATCCATCACCTTTTGGAGCTCATAAATAGAGAGCATAATCTAAAGGCTTTTCTCTGAAATCTTACATACTTATGTAAACTTATTTGGTTTGGAAACAAACTGTCTAATGAAGTATCAATTGTGTATTTCAGACATGCAAGAAAGCATTTCAGTCAGGCTGAGGGAAGTCAGCTGGATGAGGTTCGACAAGTGATGGGAATGTTGGCCTTTCCCTCAGACACTCATATCTCTCCCTATAAGGTAACATCCTACTTGAAATGCAGGGGTACAACAGACTAATAAAACAGATGTTGCTGTTTTTTTAGTTACAGGAAAATGCATTGATAACATCAAGATAAATGTTGTTCTAATTTTACTTTCTAAAATCCACCTTTGTAGTAGTTCTCCACTGCAATAGCCAGTCCTTGCCTGTACATTATTTCAGGTGGGATCTGTTGTTGCAGTTGGATTTTAATAGTAACACAGATTCACACTGAGCTGGGCTTACCACAAACCCAGCACTAAAGATCTGTGGGGCTGGAAGCACAATATATAAATAAACAGCAAGATACATAAGATGGGGAAGAACAAATGTAAAAAAGAGATAGTTTTGCTCAATATACGAGACTGTGGCCTTAATACACTGGCAGCAGTTCTTAATTCTACTTCTTACATTACTGTTGTTGCAGTGATTGGGCTGAAGAAAGAAAAGATGATTTCAGTGATCTGAAAGCAATGTTTTTGATCCTTAAAATAAATGTTCATTTATTTGGATTATACAAATTAATGTAGATATTAGTGGTAATAACTGCATCTGAATTTGAATCAAGCAAAATTCCTGAGTAGATACTGTTTCTACAGACAGTTCTGTGGTCACGTGCTAATTCACTTCTTTTTAGCTTGGCTCTGGAGGCAGAAGGTAGAGAAGAGTTGAGCTGGCAGAGCAAGACAAGAATTCCATGAAAAGCCAAGCCAGTATGTGGCAGTGCCAGTATAAACAGGTTTTTTAAACAGTTGATGATGAAATTAATGGTTTAACAAAACACACCAAAAAAACCTCTGGAATCAACAACCCACAGAATTAACGTGAATTTCTTTGCTAATCCCAGAGTCCTAGAAGGATCCTGGTATTTTGCATTCTACATTTGATGTGAGTTATGAGCATAAATGATCAGTGTGTTAGAACACTGGGTGTAAGAGCTTATCATTGTTTTAATAGTTAGGAAGAAATAGGCAGGAAATAAAAATCCTGTATTTTGTTCGAAGGGCTTTTTGGGTGGAATTTTTTGATGAGGGAGAGCAAAGAGAAAAGCTGGGGTTGTTTCACATTCAACCATAGACTTAGAAGAAATTCCCTACTACTTATGGATCTGACTTAGTTTATGGAAGTTATGTTTTAGATCCTTTAATAATTACCTAGATTAACAGAATCACACAGTGCTTGTTTGTTTGGAAGTACCTTTAGTATGCTGACTAGGAATTCTGTGCATAAATGGCTTCTTAAAACGGCTTTAAGTAAATTACTTTTAAATCTGTGAAAAAGTTTGTCAATCATATGTCTAATTAACTGATTTTTATTAATCCAAGGGAAGAAGCATCTTCTATAGCCAATGAATACAGCTTTCTCCAGCTTACTATCCTCTTACAGGACTTTAAGGAAAACGTTGAATGTTGTGGCAAAACAAGCTGTGTTCTTTTGATACCCTTTGAAAGAAGCTTATGTGGCTGTGGCTTCCGCTGGACCAGATTTCTCAGAGCCCAGTACAGCCTGGCCTTGAACATTGTTAAGATGGGAAAAGTCCTCTAAGATCATCAAGTCCAACCATCAACCCAGCACCATCACTAAACCTTGTCCTCAGCTGCCATATCCACATGTTTTCTGAACACTTCCAGGGATGGTGACTTCACCATTACCCTGAGCAGATTGTTCCAATGCTTGATAACCCTTTAAGAGAAGAATTTTTTCCTGATATCCAACCTAAACCTCTCCTGGTGCAACTTGAGGCCGTTTTCTCTCACCCTGTCACTTGTTATCTGGAGGAAAAGACCGACCACCCCCCACCCGGCTACAGCCTCCTCTCAGGGAGTTGTAGAGAGTGATGAGGTCTCCCCTGAGCCTCCTTTTCTCCAGGCTGAACACCTCCAGCTCCCTCAGCCTCTCCTCACAAGACTTGTGCTCCAAACCCTTCCTCAGCTCCCTTGCCCTTCTCTGGACACTCTCCAGCACCTCAATGTCCTTCTTGTAGTGAGGGGCCCAAAACTGAACACAGGATTCAAGGTGCAGCCTCACCAGTGCCCTGCACAGGGATGGGGCATCCACAGCTTCCCTGGGCAGCCTGTTCCAGTGCCTCACCACCCTCCCAGTAAAGAATTTATTCCTAATACCTAATCTAACCCTGCCACCTATCAGTTTAAAGCCATTCCCCCTCATCATGTCACTCCATACCCTTGTCAAAAGTTCCTCTCCGGATCTCTTGTGGCCCCTTTAGGGACTGGAAGATGCTGTAAAAGGTCTCCACAGGTTGTTTCTTCTAGTTGCCTCAAAGTATAGCATGCACAGATGACAATATGATAAATACAATAAATATTGTAACATTTATTTAGTATGTATATGATCTGTATGATAAATACTATGTAAAGGTAAATAAACATTGTCACTTCTCATGACCAAAATGCAGGTTATGAGTGCAAAGGGGAAGGGGTGCTAGCAGAAGAACTTAGGTCTTTATGTAGATAACAAGTATATTTTCAAAGGATCTTCACTTCTGACATGACTCTCTCAGAGCATTACTTTTAGGGTTCAATATATTCTTGACCTGTGGGTTTAGTTCTCATTTCTATGGAAAAAACCCACTCTTTAACTACTGTTCCCTGTCTTCGAGGTAACCAGCATTAAAGAATTTTGTCTTTAAATGCGTACTTATTTAAGCTTTCTCTAACCTGGAGCTGTGCCAGCTCTTCAAATTGAAATCTTGTTACAAAATTCTGTAGATGTTATATGTGGAGTATTTCCACACAGTACTGATGTTGCTTCCTAAGTAGTCCAGCATTCTAGGAAACTAAATGCAGGAAGTAACCTTACCAGGATTTACACACCTTAATTAGAACATTTGGTAGACAATGGAGATGGAATATTGCACCAGCTATTCTAAGTCATACTTGATGCACTAAAGTGGTGTTAAAACATACTTTCTAAACAAGTACATCCCCTCTGTGCATTAATGTGTACACTTCTGTTTTGTGGTGGGTTTGGTCTAGAGAGTTTTGCACAATTTGTCACTCCCAGGCTTTTGCCCCCCCAGGACAATGAGATTGAAAAGAACTTATAGTTGTGTTGTTTTTTAACAGGATCTCTTGGACCCTGCTCGATGGAGAATGCTGATCCAACAGTTTAGATATGATAACTACAGACTACATCAGCTGGGAAACAATTCTGTTTTTACTATAACACTCCAGGCAGGCCTTTCAGCTATAAAAACACCGTATCCTTTAATGCAGATACTACTGATGAGTGGAAAATAAGCCTTTTGGGGTTGTCTTGTTCTATGGATGCTTTTCAGAGAGCTCAAATAAGAAATGTGACACATATTTTTGCTCATTAGTTGTTTAAATGGAGTATAAATTGATCTCTTAAATTAAGGGGAGATTATAATAAATAATGTTATGGTTTATTTAAAAAGCACACCCAAACAAAAATGTTAAGGTCAAATCTATGTTGTGTTTGGGTACTAGGCTGTCTTTGCAAGGGCCTTAAGTTAGTGAACATACCTGCAAAAGTTAGTGAGCTGGGTCACAATTACTGGTTTTGTGTGCTTACACACAACTTACTGGCCTGTTTTTATGTGAATATTCAAATATATCCTGCATCTTTTGACACTTAGTCGGGTTTGCTGCACACTACGGTGTATTGGAGAAGGACTGGTGCTGCTGGGGTGCTCGTGTTCCTTGGAACAAAGCAGACCCTTGACTCTTATATTTGAGTTAAATGGCCCTCTGCATCCTGTGACCTGGGCTCTGTTGGCACAGCTGATGATCTCTTAATGACATACATCGGGAAACTGATTGTCTTTCCATCCTGGTGACTGTTCCCTAACTTGCTGCTAACAGACAGTGTTATAAAGAGGATGGGAGCTCAAAAAACCCCGACTGCCCTGTGTGTAGCAAATCCCTGAACAAGCTGGCTCAGCCTCTGCCTATGGCACATTGTGCCAACTCCCGACTAGTCTGCAAGATTTCGGGCGACGTAATGAACGAAAATAATCCTCCTATGATGTTACCAAATGGATATGTCTACGGATACAATGTAAGTGTTGGAATCCATGACTTACTGAGGTCTAAAATAGCAGTGGTTATTATAACTTTCCAGATCAAAATAGGAGCTTGTAACTGTCAGGAAGCTGACGGAAAATACTTTTTGCGGTAATTTCTTAAGGACTGTCTGTTTAGCTGCTTAAATTGGTCTTGAAGAAGCTGATGCCTGACTATATGAATTTATAACATGAAATCAGATGGCATTGGAAATCTTTCCCTCTGGAGGGAGATAATTTAGAATGAGTAACTTTTTGGGGTAAAGATACTTTGACCACAGGCCGCATCACTTTTTTAAATTAAAGGGAAGTTTATTTCCTAAACAGTTCAATAATGCTGTGAGTTACTATTGTGAATATTATCCTCTGGTTTCACTCTTTTTCAGTCTCTGCTTTCTATTCGTCAAGATGACAAAGTAATTTGCCCAAGAACCAAAGAAGTCTTCAACTTCTCACAAGCTGAGAAAGTCTACATCATGTAGGTCCGTAAAACACACGATGAAGTGCCGCTGGAATTTTGACACAGTGTATCTTGGCATACCCTGTAAAGGGGGGGGCCTTAATGTGTGGCAAAGAAGCAAAACCTGCCACCTTGGGGAGCAGACCTGTCGGTGGCATTGTTGTTTCTTGCGACCAAAGATCAATGAGCAACAAAAAACACACTTAAAAAAGTTAAAAAAAAAAAAAAAAAAAGACAAAAAAAAAAAGAAGAGAGGAATTATGACTTAAGTTTGTACTTGAATTAAAAAAAAAACAAACAAATTTTGATTGTTAAGGTTTTGTAACATAAGGTCAAAAATTGGACTCTTCTCAAAAGTACTTTCATCTTTTAAAGGATAACTTTCTTTAAAGATGGACACTTGCACTGGGGGAAAAGTTACAACAGATTTGAAATTAAATCCATTTTTCTTCCCTCTTTTTCACAATTGTCCAAGACCCTTTTGTTATCAAAGATCTCAGTACTACCACCATGTTCTCCTTTAAGCTCCTCTTTGCCTTCTTTATGATCCTCTTGTGAAGTAATCCTGACATGAATGATGTAACTTATTTCCGTGGGAAGGTATTTCTGATGTCTTTGACACAAGACTGGCTTCTCTGGAGGATCAACTGGGGCCTGGTTTGAAGGAGTATGAAGTCTTTTTCCAAACCCAAATATTTTAAGGAGGTTGCATAAGTATCAAGAGGAACTGAGAACATTTCAGGCAAAATCCAATGCTTGTTTAAATGTTCTTTTTCCAGTCTACCATAGTGTTAAAGTCCTTCTAAAGTTATTAGTTATGTGCATAGGGTTCAATATGAAATCATTAGTGCTACTGCCTTATTTCTTGCTTTGAGAATGTACTCACATGACAATGAGCTGGTATTCTTAAGTGTTGGGCGAAGTTTCTGAAGATGCCTTGCAGGATGATTACATAATTTTAGGGTCTAAATAGTATTCATTACTGAAACTAATAGTTCAATTTTAACAACTGCAGAACACATCCTTACAACTTTTCAGAAGAATTAAACCATTGTAGTTTAAACAAAACCATATTGTAGAGGTTTGTATTTAGCGCTTATTTTTGCATGTTGATGTTGATTAGCTAATAAAAGATTGTAAATGTAAAACATGTTAATAAAAATTGTTTTCCATTTCTTGATTATATAAAATTAGAAAGCTGTTTTGTGTTTAAATGTACAAGAAACTAACTCTTACAGGGGCCTCTCTTAAAAGGAGTGCAACTTCCAAGTGTTGATTTTCACTGTTCTGCAAGAGTAAAAAAACAAAACAAAAACACAACACAAACAACCAACCAAACAAAAAAAGGCCATACAACCACCATAAATGTTGTTCTTCAGAGCATTTCAATCAAATAACTATTTTTGGTTTAAAATTTTTCATGTATGAACAGTATACTCCAGGTTTTTTTCTGTCTCCTCCCAGAAAACTGGCTAATGTCCTAGAGCCTTTCTGTTAATAAAATGTGGGTGATGGTAGGTGTGGGTTTCCATATGTTACTGAGTGCTGTAAAGAATGCTAACAAAGCATAGTTGAGGGACCACAGCTTCTCTTCATGTTCAGCACTTAGAGATCACAGATACATCTAAACTGATTGGAACTGCAAATGCAGTGGGATTTCCAGGGAGGTATGTCTGAAAAGGTTCCATTTTCAGGAAGCATCACTGTTGATGCTTCAGAACAGGTATGTCTGGACCACTGCAGAGCTGCCAGCTTGGCACTGGTCAGTGTTCCTCCTGGAAGGATCTGTTTCTCTCTGTGTTTTCTCAAGTGACAGATTTAATGACTCCTTAGGAACAGAAGCAATGTGCCAACAGTAGTTGGAGGCAGATAATGAGAGAACTTGCAGCAGTAACTGGAATAATTTGCTATCAGTTAAACAGCAACTGGTCTCTTCCTTTCTCACAGGGCAAGAGTTGGAGCATCCTGAACTCATAAGGAGAGGGGGGAGCAGTGTTACTCAAACCCAGGTGGAGCAACATCTGCATTTCTTTGGGGGACCATTCACAGTAAATCACAGAAGGGCAAGGACAGCTTTGGGGATGGCAGCCTCACTTCTCCCTGCTTCACAGAAATGCATAGAGGCCAGAGCAGGAAAGTGATAGTTTTCTGTTGGCCCTGAAGAAATGTAACTGCACGCAATTGTAGGGCATGGAAGTTGTTGTTTTTGCTTCTCTAAGTACTAGTTAGGGCTGTGGTTTCCTGAGATTTCAGCCCTTTTTGATTCCTGTGGCCTGAGCAGAGTGGTGGAGAAATCCACATTCCCCAAAAAAACCCAACTAGCTGGGAAGGGGAGAGGGGTGGAGAGCAGCTGTCCTACAAAGGAGGGCCTCCATTTATGGGAGGTGTGATTCCAGAGGGCCAGGTGCCAACGTGAGGACTCAGTCCCTGATGGTGTGTTATAAAGGAGGTGTTCCAGAAGGAGCGTAGGGGAGCTTCAGCTGTTTGTGAGCTGTGACTGCTCACTTCAGAAATCTGCAGTCAGACACCCTACTCTGACTGCAGCCAGGCCTGTTTGAGACAGGCAGCTGCAGCCTCCTGCCTGGCCCCTCTGATCTGTGCCAGGCTGCTCCCAGCCTTGCTCTGGCATGGGTTTGGAAGCCTTCCAGCTGTATAAGGGTCAGAAACGGTGGCAGGGATGGGATTGCTTTGGTGCAGCCTGGAGCCCCGGTTTGCATCCCTGGCTGCTTTGTGCAGCCTTGGGCTCAGGATCCAGCAGAGGTGTCAGTTCACAGCTCATCTCACAGGTGGCTCCAGACATCAAACCAAGAGCAGCAGGTGGCTCAGAGTGAGTATAAAGTTATTTGAAATGGTAGAGGCTCACTAGTAAAGTGAAGGCTGTCTCCTCTCAAGATCTGGCTGAGCTGGAAATGAACAATATCCTTTACTGTAATGTGTTTTTTTAGTCTTGCCTGGCAATTAAACAAAATGAGACTTGAGGCTCTGGATTTTGGTTACAGTGTTCCTGTTTGAAGGCAACAGTTTTGCCCCAGTTGTGGTCAGGGCAGGTTCCTCTGATTTCTAGTTACACAAGGGATGAGAATTGCCTTAACCTTTCCTTCTTTTTGTTGTGGTCCAAACCCTTACTCTCAATGCTGAACATTTTCCAGTATTGTGAAAGGATACTGGTCACTGGTCACAGTGCCATGGGTTGGTTTCTTTTCTACCTCTTTCTACTTGAAGTGTTCCATTATCTTCCAGGCTGAAAAGGGTTCAAAATGCTGAAGTCACAAAACTTTGTAGGTAGGAAGCAGTTGGAGCTGATACCAAAATCAGGCAAAACATTTTTCAGGAAGCTTTAAAGACTGATGGACTGGTATGACTTTGTTTGGGTTTTTTTAATGTAAGCATGGCCTATCCTGCTCATTAATAAAATTACTTCTTGAGAGGGGGGAAAAATTATAATTTGGGAGAGGAAGAAGGAGAAAATTACAGCTGGAATTATGCCAGAAGGAAGCCTTTGAACATGCTTAATAGACCGCTGTTACGGGAAAAAAAGGGGATACTTTGGCTTTCCTTTTTTACAGCATCAGGTGGACTGAGCAGACAGAGTGTGTTGGGAGATGCACCAAACACTTTTATTGAGGATGCTTTGAGGCCCACACTGTGACACTGTGCACTGAGTGTCCTGTAGCACAACAGAGAGGTCACTTGAATAAGAAAATGAGTATTTAAATCTCTTCTGTCCTATTTATTCACGATCCATGATGAGGTATTCCGAATTTGTGCACCAAATAGACCCCAGCCTAGATCAGCATGGTAGTTGATCAAATTTGATCTTATCTGTACCTTGAGCAGCTAAATTGCCAGTAGTTTCTTCTAGTCACTGAATGCTATAGTAATTCCTTGTTTCTGTTTGATGAGGAGGGGTATCTGTGGGTCAGATATTCCCCTGGATCTCCCTGGCATTATGCTTTCCCAAAGATTCAGTGTCTGGTTGGTTCTGCAATAGGCATCAGCCATGCTGAAAGGCAGCATTTTATTAATTTAATCATTTATTTTAAAGACCTGGCCCTCTTAGCTAAGCTCTGAGGAGTTTTCAGCAGCTCAGCTTTCTCTTAGTTTTAGAAAGACATCTAAGATGGGTTGAGCTGCACAGCAGAATCTCTTCTTACCTCTTTACTAACACATCTTATAGCCAGGTAGGTTCTGTAAGTAGAATTAAACATCTCTGGCACAGAGGGGAAGAAAATTTGCCATCAAGGCCAGCAAGAAGGAGGAAGAAGCTACAGTTTAGTTACTGTTGGATGTGAGGGCTGAAGAGGTTTTTGGCACAGCTGTAAAGCCAACACAAAGTAGTTCCACATTACAGATGCCTTTTGTGAGACGTTCAGTGTGTATCTGATCTAGACATTGCAAAAACCCCTCATCTTAAGAGATCCAGTACTGATCTCAGTTTGAACTGAAGCTCTAAGACTCTGTACATGGAAGTTCTTAATATCAAATATTAAATTAGTCCTCATTGCTTGCTGATTTCACTGAGGAGCTCACAGTTTTGAATAAGATATTTCAGACTCCACCATAAAAACCTGCTATTTGAACATGTAAAACTTACCATGTAAGAATTAACATGTAAAAATTATCTTAAACCAGAGGAAATCAGCTGTCACATAAGTAGCACCACAAGAAGAACAATAGGAAATAGCAGAACAACAAGACATAGAAAGGGCTGCTGAACAAGAAAAGCTGTTGGGTTTGACTCAGTAAAAATGAGATCAAGCAGCAGGGTAGAGTTAAGAAATCCCATCAGCCAGTTATCTTTCAAAGAGATTAAAATAACTTCAGCTTTCTAAAGTGCAAGTATAAGAAGGAAAAATGAACATGAAAGTACTGTGTGATAGAGATCCAGACTTGATTACAAAACTGCACCCAGCACCTTGCTCCTAATAGAGACGGCAACGTGTGACATCGGTGGGCGGCGTGGAGCGGGAGATGCACTGAGAGAACCAGAAATAACTCAGCAACATGGAAGGGAAAAACATTGTGCCCAGTTATAGAAACGGTGTGATCAGACTCCTGGGATTGTTAATTGTTCAGATCTACTGGGAAGAAGCTGTTCCAGTATCCAGCCCGGGAATGGTATCGCATAGAATCAAAAAATGGTTGGGCTTGGAAGGGACCTTGCAGATCATGTCCTTCCAACACCCTGCCATGCATGGGCAGGGACACTTCCACTAGACCAGGTTGCTCAGAGCCCCATCCAGACTGGCCTTGAACACTTCCAGGGATGGGGCATCCACAGCTTCTCTGTGGGGCCAGCCAGGAGGCTACAACCTGGTCCAGGGTCTCACCACCCGAAGAAATAAAGAATTTCTTCCTAATACCTAATCTAAACCTGCCCTCTCAGTTTAAAGCCATTCCCCTTGTTCTATCCAGGCCCATGTAAACAGACCCTCTGCAGCTCTCCTGTAGCCCTCTTTAGGTCCTGGAAGGGGTTCCAAGGTCTCCCCAGAGCCTTTTTTTCTCCAGGCTGAACAACTCCAGTTCTCTCAGTCTGCCTCTGGAGCAGAGGGGCCCCAGCCCTGGGAGCATCTTCGTGGTTCTTCTCTGGGCTTGCTCCAGCAGGTCCACGTCTTTCTTATGCTGGGGCTGCATGAGGCCCTGGTGCTGCTGTGCTGGAAGCTGGAGCACAGTCCTGGTGGTTCAGGTTGTCTCTCTTGCACTGCAGCTGGAGCAGAGGGAGCACTGAGCTGTTATATTTCCTGAACTAATGTGGAAAGCCAAAGCTGGTTAAGTGGGGGATAACGCCCAAGGCACTGGAACCTACATCTGTACCTACTCATTTAACCCCATTTCCTAGCCCATAAGATTGACTTTTATGTTGTGCATTTCTCAAGGAAATAGTTTTACCTTCCCCACAGGGCAGAGGAGCAGATTTTCCCAGGAAGATCATCTGGGTTCCCAGCCAGGACTTTTTCCTGACAGAGCCAGAAGGAATAAAGGGGAGAAAAAGATGATAAAGGCTATTCACTTCAGGACAAAAAGGTCATTAACTAACTTAAATATTTTGTTCCCCACCCATAGAGATTAAGCAGGATCATAAAGACAAATTCCCCTAAAGGAAATAAACAGATAATAAAACCAGTAGACAGCTTCCTTTTCCTTCTTTGCAAACCACAGTGAGACAATCGCTCACAAGAACCAGGACCAAAGCTGTGGGAAGTTCTTCAGGGTGCCCGTGCATACCCCATATGGAGATGTCTCCTTTTTAAAGTAGCAGCTTTAGGGACTCAGAGAAATATTTTATTAAATGCCTAAGGGAATCAGGGGGGAATTGGTCTTAAAAAAGCTCAAGTTGCCCTGGATGCATTCATTAAGGAAAACATTGTATAGGGCTCTGCTTTAATTCCTGCCAGGTAGATCATCATCCCAGCTAACTTCCCTGGAAGCAGCTCTGTGCCCTGCTGGCAGAGTTGCTGTGCAGGAGGGCAAAACCCCAACAGGCAGGTTTGGAACCCTTGGCTGCTTGTTGCTGTCCCTTCTTTGGGAAGATGAGGTGGTTCCTCAGTTTTTGCTCAGCTGTTTTGCTCTGTGGTGTGGGAGAAGAGGCTGTTTCTCCACAAGGATTGTGACATGATTTTCTATTTTAAACTGCACACTCAGGTGTCTCATTGTCCTGCTCATCTGTGCACAGGAGCTCAAGATACTATTTGATCCTCTTTGTGGCCATAAGGAACATCAGCTTACAGGGCTGGCTTCCACCACAGGTACTGGAGAGGCACTCAGGCCAGGGGGTGAGGGATGCAGCGGGAGAACATCTCTGTGGGTGGCTGCTGGAGAGAGCAAAGAAGCAGCTTGTGGGTGGTTCGTGCTGCCTGTGGGAACTGCAGAGACACCTGAGCAGTAGGGGGATGTCTGTAACCCACAACTGAGTCCAGCATCATATTCCTATTTCAGGACTATTACAGCCTTATTCCAAACTCTTTTCTGGGGTCAGCATGAGGCTTGAGCCAAACTGCCTTGGAGTCCTTGGAGTCTCTAAGCTGATCTTGCCCTCAGAGCATTTCCAGCTTGCCCACACAGAGGGTGCTACGCTGCTAACCTGTGTGTGTGGAAGCTGAGACACAGCCAGCTCCAGGAGGAACAGCCCTGGAATGGGATGAATACCATCAAGTGTGTGATCTCATCTTGTTAGACGGTGAGACAGTGAAGAATAGACCAGATTTGATGTTGCTGATGCAAATCTGTTGGCTTTTTTTTTCCCAGCAGCACTTTATAAACGTTGATCTCAGATATACATCCCCTCTGATGATCCAGGGCTTTGTGGCATCTGTTTTCTTTGAATGCCACTGTCATATCCATTGCCAGCTCTGGAGCTGCAGTGCTGTATTATTCTACTTCAAAACAACCAGTGAATAAACAGGGTACTGGTTTTATAGGAGAGCTAATGATTCGGTTTAACTACCAAGTACAGAGAAAAGCCCAGAAGCTACAACTGAATTGCTGTTTTGCTCCTTCAGTGAGTAACAAACCTTCTTTCACACACCTAATTGTTATAATAATTGGAAAGAATGTCACCTGCCCTGTTAAGAGAGAAATTACCCTACCCTTGGCCAAAACCTATTCCCTGTCTCTCTGTTTGAGGCCTTCTTCTGAGGAGGTAAAATTAAGAATTCCTCACTGAAGTAAGATTAGCAGTTGCTGCATCCATAAATACCTGTCTTATTCTAAACCCATTAGCAAAGGATAATGACTGGTTTCTTTGCATTGGGAAACCTTAAATAACATCACCTCTGATCTCTGTGTTTGAGGGTGTGAGATGCTGGAGTAAATTTTGATCTGAATAAAGCATTTGTCTTAATTCTTTACCTCCTCACCTTGTATTTCCAGAAACAGCATTGAAAGAAATCAGAGTGCTTGGTACCATCTTTGTCTTGGCTGAAGAAGCCAAGCAGAACCTTTGGGGCAATGAACCCATCACTGAACCTTCAGGATGCTATTTAAAAATGATAATTGCAAAATAACACCCCCATCTAGGATCATGCTCAGGTGAAGTTATACTAAGACATCTAGGCTAAAATGTAAAGTCTTAGAGAGCAACAGTTTTTTGAATGTTCTAAAGCTTTGTGCAAATCCCATTAAATATACCAGTATGGATCAGTTCTGTTAAAATACCAAACATTAAAAAAGCAGCCTCACAACTTCATCTGCTCCAAGCAGCCCTCCCTGCTGAGGGCATTTAGAGGGGCTGCTTCCATCATTACAGGAACATTCCCATCACCCTTATCTGTCCTTAGGGAATTGGGTCATTGAAATTAGGAACACTCTTGAAATCTTACAACAGTTGCTTTTAACTTGAGGACTCTTCAAAGAGCCATAATATCCTTTTTCTTATTTCTGTTTGCAAAGTACTCTCCCTCTATGCTGTCCTCTCTCTAGGATCCACTGACAACTCCATTGCAGGAGCAGCCAGAGCTCCTGCTTTAACATTTACTGTCTGAGTCACCGGGATTTTCATGTCCTGCCATCTCTGTTTTGTGTAAAAATGCCTTCCAAAAGAGCCAGGGGCAACAGATCTCCAGTGTTCTGATTTTAGATGTCGAGTCTCAAAACTATTTACAATCCAGGGCTGTTTGGTTCGAGCACATCTGTCAGAAAAACATCATCATGAGACAGGGAATCTGTTTCCTCACTGGTAAAATATGTGCCTGGTTTCCAGTCTGAATTCATCTTTTGTTTCTTGTGTTTTTCACTGCTGTACCCAGAATCATTTAATATGTGATATTTTTCCCCGAAGATATTTTTATTTTATGAACAAGCTGCCTCACAATAATCAAAACTGATTTAAATCTTTACTAATAGGAGCTATTGCAACTATTTATTTTCTCCTATTTGTTCTTGTACCTTTCCCATATGTAAAGGAATTTTTAAAGAACTTTGTAAAACATGTATTATTTTAGTATTTACCAGGCTGTTTACACACTTTACAGAGCTTATATTACTCGATGCTTTTTGTTATTGCCCTGAAACTGTTTAACCCTGCTGTTCCCACAGTGATTCAGTGTAAGAGAGACATATTTGAAATTTGCTGGTGGTTCTGAAATGGCAAGAACTGCTGCTTTTCTAAGCAGTAAATGCAGAACACGGATCAATACTAAAATATTCCTGTGTGGTTCAAGGCTTTTGAAGAGACAATACAGTGTATTTTTGCATCACATGCATTTCCTTCCTTGAGGTTTTTACTGCACCATTTAAAGCAGGGTCCAGGCAGTGATAGAATCACATGGAGATGAGAGAAACCATATTGACTGCAGATAACTTGGGTTCCTTGCCTGTAGTAAGTAAAGTTATGCTGTGTTTACACACATGTAAGTGAACCTCTCAGCCTTTCCGTCTTTTCCTCTGGAGCCACCTGAACCAACCCGTGGTTATGGTGCCCAGGGCAGTGTTTTGGCAACTCAGTTGTGATTTCAGTTCACCACCACTGGCCTTTCAAGAAAGAGCCACCTCTGTGCCAGGGGCAGGTTTTTCAGTTATGATACGAGGGGTAAAGAAGTTTTTTGCCACATTTTTGGTGCAATCAAACTTTTTTCATTAATTTCTTAACAAGCTCAAATATCTTCCATATTGGGGTTTTTTTATTGGCTTTAGAGTTCGGAAGGGAGGGGGTTTTGTTGGGGTTTGTTTTGGGTTTGGGAGGGGGTTTTGTGTGTGTGTTCAGTGAAAAAGGTGAAGTGAGCCAGTAGATGCTTTTAATGCTCTAAATTCTTCAGCAAGTTTTACTCCATCCATTTTCCTCTACAAGCTCAGGGAAAGCAGTGAGCCATTCTGCTTGGAAAATGCCTCGACCTTCAGTGCTTTCTGAGAGAGATGTGTTGTCTTTTAAATTGTCATTAAAATTAGTTTCCTTGATGTGATACACAGGACTGCTTTGTTCTTCTTTGCCTATTTTATTGCAAGACTGTGATCAAGGTAAAGATTCTGATCTGTTTAAAGCCTTGTTCCTGGCCTGGAAATGGTGTGGCCTTGCACAGAGATGGAAGATGCAACAAGAGAATATGGGAGAAAGTGTTGTGAGTGGAGTTCTTAAATGACATTATATATGTCTGTGTGTGTATGGATATATACAGATAAATACAGCGTGGCACATTTTAATTTATGTGACATATGAATATTTATAGATTTATATGTGTGTGTGTGTGTGTGTGTACACAAATTGTAATTTCTGACCTGGAGTGCTGAAACCCTCCTGGGCACTTGGATACCTCTTCTCACTCTCTACAACTCCCTGACAGAACGTTGTAGCCAGGAGGGTTCGGTCTCTTCTCCCGAGTAACAAGTGACAGGATGAGAGGAAACGGCCTCAAGTTGCACCAGGGGAGGTTTAGATTGGATATTAGGGGACATTTCTTCATGGAAAGGGTTGTGAAGCAGTGGAACAGACTGGGAAATGGTGGAGTCACCATCCCTGGAGACAGGTAAAGAACATGTAGATGTGGCACTTGGGGACACGGTTTAGCGATGGCTTTGTCAGTGCTGGTTTTAGAGTTCAACTTGATGATCTTGGAGATCTTTTCAAATGTAAATGGTTCTGATTTTCACACCCCCTAAGGTTTTGGATCTGGGACATCAAACCAAATGCCATAGGTTAGTGCTACAAGCCTGTACGCCCAAATCCTGCTTTAAAAAAAAAAAACAAAACAAACAAACAAAAAAAAAACCCACTCAAAACCCTAAAATAAAGGAAAACAACTTGCTGAGAGTGAAAATTACTTGTATTTAACGCTAAAAACACCGAGCAGGATTTCTAAGGCGGTGCTTTTTTTCCAAGGAGCAGCGATCTCAGCCCCAGCTCTCGCCCCGCTGGACGGGCTACAGGTGTTCCTGCATTGCCATCTGCTGGGGGCTGCGCCAAGGGCAGCCCCGCGACCCCCCGAGCCCCCCGGAGGGGATGGGGCAGCTCCCCGCACCCCACAGCCCCTCCTCCAGAGAGCCCCGTCTCCAGTGGTCCCCCTGCGTGTGGTTTAACACCGGCAGGAATGCCGTGGGCTGCTCCGGTAGGGGAAAATAAATAGAATTTGTGCCTATAGTTCACTAGGCACAGCTTTTGCTAAAGGGTTCAGAGCTTTATAATGTTCATTTTTACACTTTAGTTTCTACTTCGTTATAGAGTTCATTTTTACTCTCATGGGAAAATGTACTTATCTGAAAAAGTACTTTATTCTTCTAATAGCTCTGTGAGCTTAAATAATGTAATACAATTTTTTCCCTAAAAATACAGGCTTTGGGGGTTTTTTTGTTTGTTTTCTTTTCTTTTCTTTTTTTAAATTAAATTAATTAAATAATTCCTAAATAAAATCAGAAACGTTTTCCCCTAAGCAATCAGGGTGTTGTGGCTCTCAGGGGCTGTGCCTCTCGTGGCCATGTAGGAACACAGTGACAGAGGCAACGACAGGGTATTTTCTGTGATTTCAGCTGAGCAAAGGCTGTCTCAGTCACCCAGCTCAGACCACTGCCGGCAGTTCAGCCTCCTCTACTACCCCTACAAATATAGTTTTTGTCAATTTGAAACTACTGACTGCCAGTTTTGTGTCTAGCTTCCAAAACCCCACACACTTCCCTAGAATTCAAGTTCCATGACCTGGAGCAGAACTGGATGTTCAGAGCTCTGCAGAACCACACCCAAGGCTGTTGAAGGGGTTCCTCCAAGCAGGTCAGCAGATCACAGTTCACACAGATTTTGCCAGAAAAAAATCTCACCCTCACCACTTTTTACTGAAATATCAATAACTGACCCATTTTTTTTTTCTGAAGGAAATTATGAGGGGAGCAAAAAGCTGGGGTTTTGATCTGCTGTTCCTCTTGTGATCTTTATGCCAGTCAAATAGGATGTCAAGAAAACTTTGGTGTACAGTTTACTGAGGCATGTTCACCACACTGCTTTTTCAGTATTTGATATAATTTTACCACTATAACTTGTGCAGAGAGGAAAAGTAGCAGTGATTCATTTAAGAGGCCTTTTAACACTCATGTGGAACGAGTTGAAACACAGAACAGGGGTGGCTGAGGTCACACCAGGGCAGGGACGTGTTGCTGGAGGAGCTGCAGCTCAGGAGGTGGATTCAGCACCCCAAATTCTGCCCTGAGCTCTTCTGGGACACTGTCACGTGATCTTCTTGAAATCAACCTATTCTTCCTATGGGCTGACTGTACCTACGAGCCTTGTGCTGAAGTTCAACTGCCTGAAAGTTTGTGGAACATTTTGGGAGTCTCAATAGTGCACAGTATAAAATAATAGAATCACAGAATCTTTAAGTTTGGAAAAGATCTCTAAGATCATTGAATCTGACCACTTACCCATCACAGCCATGTTCACAAACCATGTCCTCAAGTGCCACATCGACGTGTTTTCTGAACACTTCCAGGGATGGTGACTCCACCACTTCCCTGGACAGCCCTGTTCCAATGACTGACCACCCTTTCTGTGAAGAAATTTTTCCTAATATCCAATCTAAACTTCCCATGGCACAACTTGAGGCCATTTCCTCTTGTTCTGTCACTTGTTACCTGGGAGAAGAGGCCGACCCCCACCTGGCTACAATCTCCTCTCAGGGAGTTGTGGAGACAAATCTCCCCTGAGCTTCCTTTTCTCCTGGCTGACGCCCTCAGCTCCCTCAGCTGCTCCTCATCCAACTTGTGCTCCAGATCCTTTCCCACCTTTGTTATCCTTCTCTGGACACGCTCCAGCACCTCCATGTCTTTCCCACAGTGAGAGGCCCAAAAGTGGACACAGGGATTGAGGTGTGGCCTCACCACTGCCCAGCACAGGGGGAAAATCACTGTCCTGTCCCCCTGGCCACACTGTTTCTGATACAGGCCAGGATGCCACTGGCCTTCTTGGCCACCTGAGCACACAGTGGCTCATGTTCAGCTGCTGTTGACCACCAACACTCCCAGGTCCTTTTCTGTCAGGCAGCTTTCCAGCTACTTTTCCTCAAGCTGTATATTGGTCAGTGGGACTGTCATGACGCACTTGCAGCAGAGACTGCGAGCGTGCAAAGGGGCACGAATACATGAAACATGAGTAAATATTTTCCCATTCTGCTCCAACTTGCATATTGAGCCCCAGAAGGGCAACACACCTCCTTAAAAGATTAAATAAATGGCTACAGACACTTCACAAAACTTGATACCTTCTTCTTTTCAAGATGCTTCCTTTTTCCTTTTAGTTATACTTCAATATTTCTTTCTCTCTTAAACTGTGGTCTTTGCACTCTATTTTTGTCTCAACTACCTTGTAATCTTCTCAAGCCAGGGACTTTCCTTTTGCCTGCAAAACTGACCTGTATAAATAATCACTTCACAGAGACAAAGCGTTCTTTTACCATAAAAGTAAAAGAAATACCCTGGAAAAGCTTGTTTTGATCCATGTGGCTTTCTTGTTCACTGCTAAGAAAAGGTGATAGAAATACCAAACAGGCCTGAAGGCTGAGATCAGGCTCGTTTGGGCACTCCCCTGGTGCTGAGGGAATGCAGTGGATTTAGATGGATGACTGAGGACTCGCTCCTGTGACTGAGTGATTGAAATGTCACTGTGGGTTCAAGCTGCTTGGTGCACAAACAGGACAGAGGAATGTGAGATGGAAACCCACAGATCAGACAGGGTTTGTGCAGTGGTGTGCAATGGCTGTGTGACACACGCAGACCCGGCACCCGCCCGGTCCGAAAGCGGCGACAACAGTTTCACATCAGGAATGGATTTAATCATTCCCAGGTAACTGGAGGCAGCACTGCAGCTTTTAGCAGCTTCAGAGCAGTTGTGTCCACAATCTAGGGAAAAGAATTAAAAAGCAATCCCTTTGGGTATCTGAAGCCACAGTTCTGTGCAGTCTCTCATTTGGAGAATCCAGCCTGAGTGACCGCAGTTCTATTACAGGCTGTGGCTTCCCAAGGATGGGACAGCTCAGGCATCCATCAGGCAGAAAGAGCTCCAAACCAGTACCATCAACGAGTCAGTGGGACACCCAAACCAGTCTCTTAAAGTTGTTTAAGAAACTTCTGCTAACATTTTTTGTTAGAAAGCAGTATTTGCATATGTGTGAAAGTGCCATTCCTGTCACTCTATGATTCAGCATCAGAGGCTGGATCCCCTCTTTTGGAAGCTTGAGGCTCTTCTTTTCCTCTGCATTCTCCTTTTCTACATGTTAACAAGCTTCAAGCTCCTCCTTTTCTGAGCCACCTGATCTGAGTCCTGCCTTACAGGCTGGCATCTCCCAGACCCCCAAAGATACCCACTTGCAGTGAGGTGGGGAGTGCTTTGGTCTTCTCTGGGTGCATTCAGGTCAAAATCTTAACTTGTGATGTGGATATGTATTGTCTAACACAGAAAAATGCTCATTAAGTTCCAGTTCAAGTCTGCACAGATCTTTCCAAGGAGGAAAAAGCAATTTACCTCATTGATAGTAGTCAGGTGTGTTCACATTGATGTGCAGTTTCAGGAATCGCTGTAGGATTCCTTTTGAAGCTTGTTCTAGGCATGAATATAAGCTATGTGTAAGAAGGTTCTCCTTGATTTGTGATGGTTCTCCCAGAGCTATTGCTGGTCCATCCAACTCATGAGTGGTTATTTAATTAGTGATCTAGGCCATACAGAGCAGGTTCATTCATCTTCTCCTATGGAAGAGTTACAAAACCTCTCAGTAGCTGAAGTGTTGTCACAGTCACTATTTCACATAATTAGAGGAGGTCACCAAGTATCTTTGGTCTTGCATTATTGATGGTTTAATGAATAGGCTATTTCTCCTTTGGGAACATGTGTTTAAACATAGTCTTTACCCCTTATGGAGTGGTTCAGAGCTTTCAAGTACCTGTCACCCTTTTGCTCGACTCAAAGTGATGGTTCAGCATCTATTCAGCTCACATAGGAGGTCATTTTCTTTACAGCCCAATTGGCACAAACTTGGTGACAATTTAATGTCAGTGTTTATCGTGTTTCTGTATCTTCAGACCTGAAACCAAAGTTATTTTAACTCCAAATTATTTGTAGGGAAGCTTTTTTTTCCCCCGAAGTTCCATTTTGGCAGGAAAAGAAATCCTCCTTTTTAATTTCATATCATTAAGCTGAATGCAGCTATCTTAAAATTCAAGAGGGTTCCTTTCTGACTGACATTCTCCTTTATTGCAAAGCTGGAAAACAAGCCCTGGCAAAGAATCATCCAGTGAAATGGTGGAACTATCTCCTACTGAGATGTTTCTTTTATAAGACACTACAACAGTGTCTTAGTTTAAATGAGACACAAGGGTATTGCCGAGGATGGGTTATGAGGCAAGACCCAAACTCCTCCTCTAAGCGGTCGTAAATCCGGAATTGAGAGGCTCCAATTGAGAAAAAATAACAGCCCTTTATTAAAGGATATATGCGGGTTGACAGAACAATAAAAAAAAAAAGCACATATAAAACAACCAAACAATAATCCTATACCCAAAGCAATCCCCCTCA
>JAWWLV010000144.1:67081641-67102783 GCA_035041135.1 Platyrinchus mystaceus | reverse complement strand
TATAAGGACAGTTTCTGTATGGCTAAATCATCACTGATCACTGGATAAATGGATTCCCCCCTTTGGCAGTCATATTTGTTTTGTAACTCAGTGTCTGCTTTGGAGACATTAACATTTTACAGTATTTAACAGTATTCTAAAACAATTGTCTTGGTAGAAATGTCCCAAGAGATTGCTGATACACTGACAGAGATGGAAAACTGTTTCCAGCTTCTGATGCCAGATCCTTTCAACTTTGCTGTGAACGACACGGAACTGGAACCCAACAAACAGATGTCTGCATCCCCCTCGTCCTCCCGGGTGGAAGCTGCCCAGTCCTGTTTGGGGTACATGGATGATGAACAGCCATGCTGCAGCAAGGACATTCTTCCTGTTTCTCAGTGTGCCAGAACTGAGGGAAACAAAGAGACAGATGAGGAACAGGAGAAGCCTGAGCAAAAGGAGCTGGATGGAGGCACATGCTTGGAAGTTCAGTCCAGCGACCCTGCTCTCGATAATGATGATGATGATGATGATTACCAGACTTTTGTTAGGAACCATGGGCTGATTTCACATAAGTACACTCTAGACCTTGAAATCTCCACAGGTACCTGGAAAATTTTTTGGCATATAGCTGGAAGTGCTATTTTCACACTTTGTGTGAAGTGCTTTGCAGTTGTGGTCTTGGGGTTTTTTCTATTACTTAAAGCCTGGGGTTACTGGACACCATTTTGCTTTGGGATTCCTGGATACCACTTTGATTTATTTTGGAGTTCTTTTTCTGCTTCATCTTGTAACTGTTCCTAGAAATTTTCGGTGTCCTTGTGTGTGAGTAACAGATTTTACTAATTACCTTCTAAGACTGAAATTTTGTATCGGTTGTTGCAAGCCCATTACAGCATTTCATAGTACCTGTAATGAGTTTCCTGTTTAAAAAATATAATCTGTTTACCATATATGGTTTGCTTTCTCATATGCTTCACTACTCACCTCTTTCTATAGCTGGGGTATAAGCTGCTACTGTTTAAAAATCTTGCAGTGGAGTACTTCTTAAACTTTTCTTTTTCCTTGCTACTGACAGCTTGCAAGAAGCAGTGAATAGTTTTGCTAGGAAGTCTTTTTTATATATATATAACTTTGCTAATGGGAATTTCCTCTAGAAAAATTAGGATGGTTTGTATTTTGGAAGTATCCTACAAATACTGGGATTTCATGGGCAGACAGTAAGGAGGGCTACCTGCTTCTCTTCTTGCTGAGAACAGAATTGGAAATGAATCTGTGGGATTTATCAATGACTAACAGTGAGAAAAGTATAATTTTTACTTGGGATAGTGGCACAGTTGGCTTCTTTGACAATCAAGTCCCCATTGCCACATGGGCAGGGATTATTTTATATTGAGTATGCAGAAACTGGTGCAATAAGGCCCAGCTCCTTTGAACTTAGGACAAGGTGTAATGTAAATAGTAAGGCTGAACTTGTCTGTGGTTTATTTGGTGATTCCTTAGTAGTGATGGCATCACTGGTCTGAAAACTTCATCTTTTTCCCGGATTTTTTGAATATGTGGATAATGGTAGAATAACTAACACTGAACAGAGAAGCATTCTGATGTTTGTACCTTTCCCTGAAGTGATCAAATATTTCAGAAGGATTAATGTCTGCTTCCATTTACCTTCTTTAGCTCCTACACTGAAGATACATAAACATCACGTGCTAACTCTTTTTCCCCCTGTTTTGAGCAGATATAAAAGTGCAAGAGAATGAAGATAACACTGCCATCATAAACAGTGTCATGGATGCTCACAAACTTGTCAGAAATAAGTTCTGGCCTTCTATGCAGTCCTGGATTCAGGTGGGATAAAGAGATAATTTTTTTTTTTTTTCATTTTTCACTAAAAAGATGGTGAAGCAAAGACTGAGGTGTGGAAAGTCTTGAGGCAGAGTGAGCCAAAAGGAAAGTAAGGTCGAAGAAACACAGGAACAACTAGGAAAGATTTCTGTTTCAGTAGGGGTGGACCAAAGGAGGCTGCAGGAGCTATGGAACTGTTTGATAGCTCTAAGCCTTGGGTGTGGTACCTACAGTCAATAATCTGTTCTTTTTTTTTTTTGTATGTTTAAGATAGGGTAAAATAGGACTTTTTGCAAAGGGTTCAAGTAAAACACAGCTTGTTTTTTGTCAAACACCTGTCTATCAGGTAAACAGTATGCCCTGGAGCCTCCTGCATGGAATTTGGCCTGTAGAAGGACACTCTCAGGAGATGTTTGTAATAGCTGTTCATTCTTTGTCTTCACTAGTTGCTGTTGTTTTTTATACTCTGTGTAGGAGAAGAATTGGCTTCACTAATTGTTACTTGTAAGACAAGAATCTGTGACAATGTCCTTTCATTCATTTTGAAGGAAAACTGAAAATTTTGTTTTACTCAGATGTCTAGAAAAATGAGTAAGAATGTTTTCTTCCTTTGCAGTTACTGACCAGAGCAGGAATCAGTGATGATCGGCTGAGATGTGCCATTGAACTCAAGAATAAACTGGAGACTGCTATGAAGAAATACAAGGAAATGAACATTTCCTTCAAAGCAAGAAAAAGAAAAATGGTGAGTTTCTTGAAATTCTGTTTTACTGGAGAGGACCATTAGTAAATCTTGCCTTGTATACAAAAAAACGCTCTTTGCTCTTTTTCTCTGAGAAACTTTTCAACACAAGTTTTATTGAAAAGTACATTAATTTAGCTGGTTGTAGCTTCACTCAGGGAAGTTGCAGTAAACACCTGTATAATATGCCAGTGGCCTGGTTATTAGACAAAACCATTTAAAACATCCCTCTTGTTGTTTAGGGTAGAGAACTAGTTAAGTGCAGATTTTATTTACTCTTAGTTTCTTCATGTGGAACACTGTTATGTCCTCAGCTTCTTTTGTGCATATTTCTCAGTAAAGACTGTACTACTCATGTTCTTTTACAACTTGCAAAGCTATATGAGTGTCTGTCAATTCAGTAAAGAAGTTTCTCTGCTTTGCAGCATTTACTGTCTCTAGTAAGCATGTAATGTGACTGAGGTTACCATAAGAGAATTGGTTATTATATAAGCTTTAGAGCATTAAACTGTTTCACAAAGATTAACTACCTATGACAGTTCTTGTGAAATAGATAGAACTTGTGAATAAACAGAGGCTGGAAAATCAAATATGTTATTGAGACCCAAAAAGGAGTCTAATGGCTTGTTTATGTAACTAAGAAGCAGAGCTGCATAATACTCATTTTTGTTGGCTGTGATCAAATGAAATTACTGTATAGCTTGACATTAAAATAAGTGGTTTGGGTCAGGGTTCAGACTAGAGTCTGGTTTGGATTTCCTGGACTTTGGACTACATTGTGGTAACCTCATTTAGCTATGACTGAGTGTTGCAGACTTTGCTTTCATTGTGCAAATGGAGCTTAATCAAGATTAATCTGGTTCATCATCTTAACACCTACTGATGTGCCACACCAGTCAAAAATGCCAACTCTGAATGAAAAGTACTGAAAGGCTGTCTTGTCAGAGCTTTTTTTTTTTTCTCCAGTGAAATATGTGTGCTACCTTTATGCAACCAGCTATGAAGGAATCCAGACATCTGCTGTCATTCCTGCCATTTGCTTGACAGGGCTTCATTTGCTGCACCTCTGCATGGAATATTGGTTGCTATATTTCTTACAAGATACAAAGGACATTCAAGCCTTGATTTTCATGTGTGTGTATGTGCATGTGTTTGAAGTGGTATTGTTACCACTTCTGGAGAGTGAGCAGTGCTATCTGTATGTTTATATAGCATGTTTATAACTAATACCTCTATTAGTTTGAAAGGTAATAAATTCCATTGTTAAAAGGGAAAAAAAGGAAAATAATAGCAGTGATCCCAAAGAATACTTTCAAAATGGAGCAATGCAGATTGAGTTAACTTAAGCATTGAAAACAATATATAATTATACCTAGGGTGTTTCTCCAGTGGAAAATAACCAAATTTAGTGTTAGTGCTGAGTTGTTTTAAATTTATAACCTGAACATAAAGAGCTTTGTACTGCAGAAGGAAACTCCATAAATTATATTTTATTCATGTGTCAGATGACTTTATTGAAACGTAAAAACATGGTAAATTGAGAGTCTGATAGAACAAAATAAACAGAATCTCTTAGACCATGGTTATTAAATCCCCATCTGTCAAATATTTACATGTCAGCATATGAAACACTACACACAGCTCCTCTTTAGTTCAGCATTGCTGCCTGTGTTATGTATTGTGGCTCTTCTGTCCTCGTGTCCTTGGAGCTGTAGCTCTTGCCATGCCAAAGTTTTACTGCCTTCTGTGTCTTTAAACCCTGGAGAAGAAGTGCTGATGGTCTGTCTGTCCTTCAGAGCCCTGGCTCTGAGCCACCCTGTCCCAACAGCATGAGGCATTATGGATGTTATTGGTGGCACATGGAATCAGTGAGTGCTGTACCTGCTCAGAGTGGAGATGAGAAATGAAGGGGAACATTTATAGCAAATATAAAACAGAATTATCAGGAGTTGGGGACTTAGGCTTGTCCATTCTCCTCAGACTTTTTGCATTTTCTTTATGCTCAATCTCCATGCTTCTGTGGTCACTGATTTTCCCCCTTTTCATCTGTTCTTTTCTGTGCTTTGTTTCTATTCTGTGTCAGAACAGAGAGAGTAAAGGCTTTACCCATCCTCAGACTGAGATCGAGAAAGTTGATAAAGCAAAGGGTTTAGTGAGAGACAGTGAACCTGGAGATTTATTACTGTGAACTCTACTATAACTCTCAATCCCGCAGAGATTTAAATTGCCACTTAAAAGAGAGAAGGTCCTGAAGTCCCTTACCATTGCCATGTGTCATTGGTACTCTTACTTAGCTGATCAGTTATACAAAGATGTGGCTGAAATGCAAATAATTGTATATATCTGGAGTAATTCTTGATGCTGCCGTTTAATATGAATATACCAGCAGTGTAGCTGGATGTAAATTACACTGAGAGGAAGAAATTGGTGGTTACCTGGCCTGTATTCACAGGAGAATCATTGTTTTGGTGCACAATGTGTGTGCTTTTGGCAATCCTAATTATTAAATCCATACTTTCCATTGTTTCTTGTTTCATTTTGCAGATCATGGAGCACTAGCCTCCAAAGGCAGGATTTGTGGGCAGTTACAGCCTTGTTAGAAAATTAGCACAAATTATTTTCCTTGAAGTTTTTTTTTTTTTACCTCTACTGAAAAATGGAAAAGTCCCCCTGCTTTGCAAAGCACAGAACTTCCTGTAGGTTTATGGAACTTCTCTTCCACAAAGTCACTGAAGGAAAGCACAGGACTTTATACAGTGAGACACTTTGACTTAAAATGGTTTATGGTGACACGAGCTATAACCACCTCTTTCTTTTCTCTTCCATGAGACTGAAGAACTCAAACCATCAGAGAGCCTTAGTTACAAGGAGGGGCAGCACTTCCATGTGACACTCAGACCCTGCCAGCACCAGTAGCCTGTGGCACAGTTTTGCACTTGCCTCTCAGGAGCTGTGGGAGGAGAGGGAAAAGAAAAAGAGAGGTTGTTCTTTGACTGTCTAGAAACAAATCCCTCGCAGCAGATTTTATAATTATTAATATATCTCTGCTGCCCAGAGATTCCCCCTTCCTATTTCTGTGCCCCCAGCAGATCAGGAGTCATCAAGACATTTTTTCCAAGCTGTTTCTGTTTCAAGTGGGTGGCAGGTGGACAGAGAATGACAGACTTGCTGTGGGTTTTTGTGTGCTTACACAAGTGTAGTTAAATTCTTGTTTGGGTGAAGAAGTTTTCTGACAGAAATTGCATTTCGGGAGTATAAACAAGAGTTTTGAAATCCATTTTTCTGTGAATGTGTGTTTTAGCAGAATCCAGGGGGAAGAGGGTGGGAGCTGCAGAAGGGCTTTTATTTCACAGCACCTGAATGCTTGGACATATCCCCTTTTTTAATCTGAATGCCTGCTTGGGATAATTCCAGTGCCCAGTAGAGGGAGTGCATACTGCATGCTCCACATTTTTCTCGGTGCCACCTTGATCCAAAGCCAGCCATCAGCTCAGTCTGTGTTTTCAGGTAAACTTACTGCAACAGCAGTATACCAGAGACCCTTTGAGTTAATTCTGGACTCGATTTAAATGAGTTATTATACAATTGTAATCATTGGCTGAGATTGGTGTAGATATTTGTGTTTCCAGAGGCTTAATTATTTTGTAGGAATAACTTATTGACAGCTAAATTGTTCTCTAAAAGTATTTTTTCTAGTTAAAACTCATGCTGGTTTTGGATGTCTTCCTCCTTTTCTTAAAATACTTGTTTACTTGTTTAGTATCTGACTTGCAGCTGATAAGATGCAAATGATCCTACAATTTTAAAAGCTGTGAGAGGACAACTATATACTGTGTTGTAAATCATGTACACTACCTTTCACTTACATCCTTTCCATAAAGGATTATCCATTAGGATAACACTTGAAATCTTGACATTTTTGATAGAAATGTAGTGGTATTTTTTACTCTGAGAATATGACTATCTGTTCTGTAATTACTTTGGGAAGCTGTGGAATGTTTAGTACTCAGGGTGTCTAAAACTTGGACAGACAGAATCCAGCAGGAAAGATGATGGGAGAAACATCCTGCTCATTTGTCTGTCAGCAGAGTGGTCATTTAACAGGCCTGTTCCATGTTGGATTTTAAATTTCAAGTTACATTAACAACCAGGGATATATAGTTTTTCATTAACTGTATTCATTACTTTTTGTTTCACCTTTCCTTATCTTCTGTCAAATCTGAGCGCGCGCTTGGATCTTGATTTATTCGTGTACTTAATTTTATCCATGTGAAACATCTGGTTGAACTCAATAATGCCATTAATAATTAGATCTGGAGGAGCCTGTCCTTGTGTTGTCCAGAACCTGATCTGATACTCAAACCTCACTGTTATACCTTTCATATTTTTTTATGGAAGAGTAATGTCAGAAAATGGCCACAAATTTACAATTTAAATATTTGCTGCTCATAATGTAGTCCTAAAGTATTTTAATACATTAAAAGGTTAAGATTTCAATGTATTTTAAATTAAGCCAAGAGTTCTACCAATTACGTGGCTACAAGACCACTGCTGCTTTTTTTTCCATATTTTTAACTTCAGTTTGTCATTTCAGCAGTGCTAACAAGTTATTTCTGTCTAATCATTTTGTACCTTTATAACCAGCTCTTCTCAAGTCTGGCTTTTAGATAAGTCAGTGCTTCCTTTAAAAAAAAAAAAAAGCTGAACTTGAATTTTCTAAAATTCAGAAGCAAAGGCTGCGTTGTTTTCTCTTTCTGCTTCTTTCTGCAGCCATAGACAATCCAGTCCAGCTGACAACTTTCTGTAACAGCTTCTTGTGTTCCCATCCCTATGCTTTTTCCTCTTTTCTTCATCTTAGAGAAGTTTTTTCTGGGATGTGAGTAATTGTCCTTAGTGATCCCTCACAGTGCCTGACCCCACACCTGCTAAAACATACTGAGACCACAGAGCAAGAGAGACACCTCTGTAGAGAAATCTTTTCCTCAGGTGCTGCTTTTAAATCTTAACAAAGTTGCCCTTTGAAAACTGGAAGCATTTCACGTTAAGATATGAATAGTAACTCTATGTTGATTGTTAGTATGTTTTCTAAAACTTAAGAGAGATAGGAATATTTAATATGTCCTTTATCAGGTTTTATATCTTGTTCATATGTAATGTGTTCAGAATAAATAAAATTTAATAACATTTGTATTGTCAAATTGGTAGCCCTGGCAACATTTTAGTTTGGTTTTTTTCCCAGCTATTGTTTATCAAAAAAGCCATGGCAACCATAAGTGTAAAAGTAAACAGCAAGTATTAGGTAAGTCATACATTTATTCTTCCTTTTCCCTCTTTGCCATTTTAATTGTCGTGTTTTAATTATTTCTGTGAAACGTCTCTTTTGTAACCACCTTTCAGCTAAAAGAGCTTTCTAGTTCCACAAGTCTTATTAGGATGTAGGACTGATACAAACCAAAACACTGTAAAATTAACCCTCAGAACGGCGCTCGCTCGTTCACGTGTCTGATCAGCCGGGTGACGGGTTTGGTTGGGTTTTTTTCTTTTCTAGAGCTGAATTGTTGCTGTGGTGTGTTTTGTGCCTCGCCCTGGCTGTGCAGCCTGGCACTGCTATGGAGTTATTAAAAATATCTTGTTATGCAGATCTAGCCGTGAATTCTGAAGGTTGTCACTGTGACGACCTCTGATCCCCATCTGATTCGCAGGTCGCACAATGCAATTTGGAGCTCTTCTAATAGACTGTAAAATAAAGTGGGATGTCTCTATCATCAAGTTAACCCTTATGTTAAGTATTTAAGTTTTTCTGGCCCAAGGGTCATCCCCCTTGATTCATCCATGAATACTGAGCAGTGTGTACTCTGCAGGTAGTAGATATAAATTTGCTTCCTGCTTTTTATCCCTCCTGCCTTGCAAGGGGGAACAGTATATTGAATTTATTTGTGAGGTTCGTGAAGGTACATTGCTAAATGTGTATTTATAAAAACAGAAAGGGGAGAAGACTTGCAGGCTTGGAGCATGTACTAAATTAACTCATACATTTAAATTGTTAAAAATACAGCGTCTGAAATAATTTTTAACAAATGTGCAGTTCAGATTCATTCATAAATGTGATCATTGAAGTCAGCTGCAATTTAGTTACTGATTTTACAGTGTGTGTTTGTGCACAGACTGACTCATGAGACAGAGGCAGGTGTGCACTGGTGGTGGATACAAAGTTTTGGCAGCACAATTTGCTCTGGTGTAAGTGATAGGTGGTAATCCATCAAATGCAGTAGGGTTTTTTTTTTGCATGAATGAGTGCTAATGGGAATCTTGTTATAGCACATTTTAGATGAAAATCACATTTTCTAAATTTCATAAAGAAAAGGACTAGTAATGAGAATTTTTCCCTTCCTCAGCTCTAAAATTTAGCTTTTATCACGTGTAGGCCTCTGAATCATGAAAAAATTAAATAACTCAGTGTTAGTATTTCCAGGCATCATAGGAGTACAGTTCATAAATCACTTGGACTAGCTGAAAAGCTCTGGAAAACCTAGAGGCTTCTCTACGGGGTGGTAAAGAAAGAAGTATTTCTGGTTGACCGTGTTGTTAATAGACCATAAACCAACCCTTTGGTCCAGAAATGGATATAGCCAGTCCTGGACCTCACAGCCAGTGGCTTTAAACAATTCCATCTGGAGTGGTGTGCTGGAAAATGAGTAGTCTGGAAAGAAGAAGAGAGCAGGGTTAGCTCAAGTGTAGTGGCTGTTCAGGGTAGCACTTGTAACCTTGACATTGGCTGCCCAACAGCTGCTTTCTTCTCTGTTGACAAAATGAGGCCTTTCCTATTGCTTGTAGGAAGGGAAAGCACCCTGGGAGCTCTGCTCTGGGTACATTCCTGTCTGAGCATGGACTCTAAACATGATTTCATGTCACTTGGCTTTTAGCTTTTCTGTCTTCATCACCCCACAGTCTTTGAACCTATAGACCTTTCCTTTCGGGTTAAGATGAATGAAAAACTGACTAGAACTTTACAGAGTTTCCTTACTCACAGTTATCCATGGGTTAGGAAGAAACCAAGTCTGGTTCTCAAGGTGTGGGTAATATTTTGTTAAAATTATTTCATCCATTCTACAACTCCTGAAATGTTAAAAATTAAATTCTATCGGGTGTTTCTTAGTGTATTATGCAGCTACCTGATCTGCTCCTTACCAGGTGGAGTTTTTTGTGCAGGTTGCTGTTGTACAGGGAATGGCAGCTTCTGTATCTTGGTAATGATTTTATGGTTGGTTTAAATGTGATCTGAACACAACCAGAAATCGAAAGGGATAGTGCTGTCTCTGTTTCTTCCCATAATGATTCCCAGTGCCTCCCCTGTACCCACAGCAGAGCTCCTGCTGCAGCAGGAACCTGAACTGGCTGGAACCTAATCCAGAGAAGATTTCTGTAGCAGCACTAAGCTCAGATAGTCAGAGCATCCCTTTCAGAAGCTGAATAAACTCAGGTAATGCAGATTATGAAGGTCAATCTTTACTTAATCAGAGAATCCAAATTGATGGAGTGATGATACAAGATTAGATCATCTCCCAGTGTGAAGGAAAAAAAGATACCAGATACTACTGTTAAATATATTCTTTTTTAGTGTGTAATAAGCTGTAGTGCTTGATGATGTACAGCAGCTGCATGGGACAAGTACATTGCTGCACTTCTAAAAGTGAGATGCAACCTTTATTTTTGTATAAATATTCCACAAAGACATTTAAAGGACTGACACTATAGTGACTTTTGATAAAACAAATTAAATATAGGTATCAAACGTCAGCATGAATTTGGTGGGAACTGATTCTCTTTTATTTTGGGGGAATTAATTAAATAATGAAAGGTGACAGACTTCGGTTTTAGCTCACAGGGGTGCCTGGGATGGGACAGCATTGTTAGAACTGGAGGCCTTTGGTAGTTTAACTAAAACTGAATGTGATACTTATTTTATGAAAAACGTGGGGTATGCAAGAGAACTTTTGCCTTTTTAATGAACTTACTTAGGGTTTAAGGTGATTTATGCAACCAAGTACTGTTGGTTTTGGTGGATGGTAGGAACGCAAGTAATGAGGTATGCAAATACATTTGAGGCTACATCTTGAGTGGTTATTGCTAGAGAAATACTAATCTTGCCTTGCAATGTCTTCCTGAGGCAATAATTTTGTTAAATGTGCCAGTTTTCTGGACTGCCTTTATTTGCTGTCCTCTGTGAAACTGTAAATGCACACTCTGGTCCTGTGGGTACACTGGACATACCAATGTCCCTTGAACGATAACTCATCAAGATGCAAGGTTTTTTGTACCTTAAAACCCACTGGTCTGAGTAAAACTTTTCTGTTTTTTATTAAAATCCCTCCTAAACTTATCTGGGACCTTGAGCCTGCCAGGATCCAGAGATGCAGGAGCTGGTAACACAGACTGATACAAGAGGGGGCTTTGGCACAAAGTAATGAGTAAGCCTTGAGTAAGGACTGTGAAAATACTCACAAACCCTGGCTAGTGTGCACTGCCTTAGGGAAAAACTGGTTCACTGGGTAGTTGTTACATTGCTAAAGCATTTTGGAGCAAGGTTTGCTCGTTCTCCAGCATTGTACTTGGGCTCAGTGTTGGGCTGGAACCCTTTAAGTGTTTTTGCTCACTTCTGGAAATTAGGAAATAATGTGAAAAGTGCATTCCTCAGTAAAAGTCAGCCTGGCCAAGAAGGCTGTGTGCTGTTGAGCAACTACAAATAGAATGAATGGTGATACTTTTACGGGTAAACATAAAATGTGCTTTGCCTGGACCACATATCTAATTTGCAGTTGTCGAGGTTTGAATTTATGCCCGGATCACAGAGTGAAGGGGAGGGAGAGCATGTGGGAGATCCCTATAAATACAGCTCTGTTAATAGTTTGTGTTTTCCTTGTGTTGCACACAGGAAAACCCAAGCATGGTTCTAAAATCTGTGCAAATGCCAGCATTTATTTCCACATCATCCTGTGCTGGATGATTATATATAAAGGAATGGAAAAGGAGGAACTTGTCTTTACATGTAAGATACACTGTTTGACTATTCAGTTTCCATTACTGGCACTGAAGAAATTATTTTTACCCCAGTCACTGTTTTCTTACACAGAACGTCCCCAAATTTCATTTAACATGACTACAGTATGTTTTGTGTTGAGGTTGAATAAAAAAAAATGTCTGTGCTTAAGGTTGCCCCTCTAACTATGTTCTACAGCAATAAATATTCCGGTTCCCTAACCAAAATCTTCTAGAAAAATATTTAGTTGGTTTTGAGTAGATGCACATGAGATATTGGCATGGTGGAATAATTTGCAAGATCTTTCAGTGAGGGTATTAGCATATAAATAGCAGATGCAATGACGACCATCACAGCTGAGTACATTTAATTTTTAGTTTATAAGATAGAATGGGTTTTTAAATGCATAGCCATCAAGCCTGCTGAAAGACAAATGAAGTTTAGAGTTCACTTGTCTGAGGATGCCTTACATCATTTTTTTTTTTAAAAAGGGAAACAGGCACACATAAAACTGAGTAAAAGTGATTTCTTGGGTGAAAAGTAATTGAGATTGCAAACAAGTTAATTAGACCATGCAAAATTTATTTAATGGTCCCAGCTGTAGTTTGTGGATGGTGTTTCAGTAAGTAGATATGACTTCTTCATGTGCTATCTTTTCCTTCTTTTTCTACAATAATTAGTAAAGGTTGTACATCTACTCCTATAAAGTGACTCTATTGTATATTTCAGTCATTTTATTGCTTGCTTTAATTACAATTGCAGAGACCCAGGTTTTTAAATCCTCGTAACAGAATGTAGCAGTCAATTTGTATAAAAAGGGCCAAAGGCTTTTCTTCCCATCTTTCCAAGTGTCGTGTGGCGGGTTGAGGCTTTTTTTTTCTCATTTATTCCTGGTTGGGATGGATGAAGGAGGCCTTTAACTGGAGCTGTGGTTGCCCTGAGCTGCACTGCCAGCCGGGGGCTGTTGGAGTGTCGACTCCGAAGTAAAAGAGACAATTGCATTTCTGCTGGCACCCAGTGTTTGTTTCCAGGATTTTTACTAATAAGGAAACATCTGCTTTTCTAAGTTTTTTTTTCATGAGTTAGGGAGTAAATGGTTTGATCTTGTCAGCACTGCTTTAAGTTTTTAGTGAAAATCAGGTGAATGGAGCAGATGTTTTAAGTGATTACATGAAAGTCATGCATCTGTATTTTCTGTCTTTTTAAAACCATATTCTCATCTGTAAATAAGTTCAGCTCAAGAATCTGGAAATTGCCTGGCTAAACCCTATTTCCTCTCACCGTGAGACACCTAGTCAGGAACACTACCAAGTACAAAAAAAAAAAACAACAAACCAGCACCAATAATAGTTTTGCAAATGATTCTGTGGCTCATATAATTTAATAAATAAATAAATTTCAGCATTTTAGAGCAGATTAAGAGGGAAAAAAACTCCGTTCTCCATGCAACTTGAAGAGCAATGGTGGTGCAAGTAGCCACTGATCTCTGGGAATCTGGTCTGCCCTCAGGTGGTCCATTCCCCAGTGACAGAGGAGAGGTAGTTCACCCTCCATCTCTGATGGTGGCCTGTGTTAGTGACTTCCCTCATATCACCTGATAATTAGAATGGATTTGAAACCAGGACCTTTTTTTTCCACGTTCTTTGACAGGTGTTTGAGAAACAAGCAGTTGCAATGACTACTTATCTTAGAGGTGTTTAATTCTGTACACTACAAGGAAAGCTTTACGTTGAGGTATTTATCACTTGCACTTTACTTCCTCCAGACATGGCACAATAAAAATGGCACATTGCTTGTTTTTGTCCTAGTCTCCTTTTTCTTGTTTGCAGCTACCTAACCCCTCATTCCTAAAGGATTATAATTTACTAATTCTGGCACTTAAAATATGGTCTTAAATTTGTTTCTTCTCATTTAATGGTGGATTGTTTTTTGGTGTTTTGTTTTGTTTTGTTTTTGTTTGTTTGTTTGTTTTTAATTGACTGGAGAAGTTTACCTGTAGTGGAAATGTAGATTATGGGTGGTTAAGCTTTCATACTGCGTCTGTAGAGGTTGCTTTGGAGCTTTCTTCATGCTTGAAAAGTGGAATTTAAAAAGAGAAAAAAATACTTTTCTGACTAAGAGTGTTGCCCATGAGCTCTCCCGCTTTCTATAGGAAGGGAACGGAACAAACCAGCATAAATGGGATGGTGCTGATGAAGTACCAGTGGAATGAAGTAAATTGAGATGTAACTACCCAATACTGCTATGCAACTTCTTGAATTTCCACCAGGGGCAACTTTAATATTTTAAAGTAAAAAGATAACTTATTCATCTGGTTGAAGATTTTATCAAGATAAAGACTTTATGTCTGTTTGAAGGGAAAAGGGGGCTTAATTCCTGATAGTTAGCTAAGCAGTTAATTTTTTTTACAGGAAATCTAAATTTAATAGAAGACCCCAGGGAAATTCAAGGGTGTGAACAATAAGCATAATATTTTATGAAAATGACCCCCATATTTAAAATCTGGCATTATATGTTATGCATTGTAGCACCAAGTCCACATCTACCTTTTAGAAAATTAAAACACATAAATTCTGTTTAGTGTTTGATATGTGCTGCACTAGCTGAAAGCCATAATGCCCCTAAAACCTTGGGTTGCTTTTCACCTTTCATAAATTCCTGGGTAGATTCTATACAAAAAATAATTTTCAGCTCCGTGGCTCATTGTTATTCAAACTTGATTGATCGTCGTCATTTACCCAGTGAGGAAGTTAAGTGCTCCTGTCATTTCTGAAGAGTATAATTGGGACGTTTCACAGGTCAGCGGTGGTGACAGGTTTCCCTTTTGATTAGTGTTAGACTGATAACAAAAATTACAGTTTCCCATGATTAATGTTTTCTATAGTACTTGAATGCACAGTTCATGGATTGTACCTAAACAAAGTGGATTTGCATCTGATTATGCCTTTTCTCTGTCAGGCTTTTCACGTGCTTTAAAGTTTTAGGCCGTGCAGGTTATACAGCAAAATTGCTTCTAATGCAGTTTTCAAGTTGGGGATTAGAGAAGCCCACTGAATTTTAGTGTATTCCTGTATGGAGAGATACATGCCTCCAGTGACATGAGAACAAATTTGGGGAAATTTCAATTAAAGTTAGTACCCAGCACTCCTTCTAGTCCTCTCAGATATTACACACAAGGAAGTACTGGTATTATATCCCTGCTACTTTAGGTATAATCTGGCAATTTAAGTTAAATGGATCAGTCAGAACCGAGTTTTCTTGCTCTTGACGCTGTTTCTCAGTTCTTTAAACCTGTTGCTGTTTGTTTATAGACTGCTGAGTAAAAACTGTGGAAACACACTGAATTTACTCTCCCTGTTTCACGATGTGAAAGTTGATCAGCTTGTACATTGTGGCACGAGGTTGTAGACTAAGATAATCTATGACAAGTTTTAGCTTGGTGAAATCTTTTTTTAATAGCTGGAGGAGAAATGGAACCTGAGTGTGAAAAATATGATGTTGTCCAGCTTGTAGCAAAATAGGAGTGGAGGTTATTTCTGAATTTAATTAATTTGTCCCTAATAGATGAAAAGGGGATGACAGAACCAGCAGAATATCAAAAGCAAAACACAAGCAAACTTCTCTTCAATCTTTAGCCCTCTTCTCTTCTGCAGTACAAAGCCTGATGATTTTTTTCTTTCTAAAGACCATTGGGAAGGTCTTCTGAAAGCTGTAGTTTAACACAGATGTTCTGCTTTCAAGTCTGGTGGGTTTGGGAGTCTGTGATTAGTGGTGGAACATTTGACCCTCTCTTTGGTTAGAACTCTTATTTTGGCTCAGTGTGCATCTGTCTTGGCCAGGTCAGGTACAGCCTGAACTGCTGCTTGCTTTTAAATGAGGAAGAATAATTGCAGTGGGAAACAAAAAGTAATCCTGGGTGCAGGATCCTCCAGGATAGCCTGGATGTTGGCAGCTCTCGAGGTAGGGATAATTGTGCTGAAGAGACTGAGTTGTGGCTCTTACCTGCCTTTGGCAGCAGGGTACTCTCAAACGTGATTATGGTGAGTCTTTATTTTAAAATGAAGACTAGTTAGGTGTTCTCTGGTAAGAATGAAATATTAAATCAGCTCTAGTCTTCAGGACAGTAAATTTTTTTTCCCTCTTCCTTCTTTTCACTGGAACTGCAGCTTTCTTAAAGTAACTTTTTAAACAAAGGGAAGAATCTTACTTCTAATGTGCATTAATACCAATTAACATTCTGTATTAGAAATTAATTCATTACATCTTACAAATAACACCGACCCCCCAAAAATACTAACTTTTTAAAGGAAGTTATTATTTATTTTAAATTTTTAACTACATTCAATAAATCAAGATTGGTTTCTAGGTTTTTGGCTTCAGAGTATATGTATGATTTAAAGGAACTCAGCTGTGACACAAGATTAGAGTAGTGCATTAAATTGGGAAAATTCTGCTTCAGGCAAAACCTGCAGTATCCTCTGGTGCTTGTAGCAATGAGGAGTTGATGTGAATAGCAACAGAAGTCAGGTGCACTAAGAGGAGTAAAGAACACAGTTGAAAATACTGAAAATTATGCTATTCCTTATCTGTGGCTTTGGGTTACTGCGATGAAGTGGAAAAAAGTGATAGCCTGTGCTGAGGTTGGATTTAGTGCATACCCCTTATTATTTCCTAGAATTGCAAAAGCACGTGGGAAATGTACAATAAAGTACTAATTATGTTGTTGTTGGGAATTAGGTGACTTTGAAGGTGGACAAAGGAAATAAAGTGTAGAGCCTCCACCACTGCTGCCTTTTTAAGGTAGCTGGCATTTGCTGTTTTAAAGCTCTGATAGTACAGGCTGTGTCTGGTGGCACAGATTCTTGTAGCTTACCTGTAATTTAGAAGAAAAAAATCATTTTCAGGTGTGGAACAAGCTTAGAAAAAATGCAGAGATTTGCTGGTATATATACAGTAGTAGCTGGATGAAATGAGATATAGGAGACCACTTCGTGAATGAATTACCCTGGTTCGTTGGTAGGAACTGCATTTTTTTTTTCAACTACTTGTAGGTACTCAGTTTCAGACTGCAAGACAGACCAAATGCACATTTAAAAAAAATCTTGTTTTGTTGATCTTAACCATAGCAGTGTGTGCAGTCTAGTGGTATGAATGGTTGGGATATACCAAATTAGCTAAGAAATGAATGTTGCCAGTTATTTTTAGTGCTGTTGTGAAGAAACACAGTGAACCACTGTAGTATACAGATCTGAATATTCCTACTGGGGTCAGTACTAACTTGCCAGTTCATCAGCTTCCTTTCCTGTTTGCCTGCTCTGATTTTGAGCTCTTAAACAGTTTGTGATACCATTTAACATGCCACAGACTATTTGGGTGCTGCTAAATGAGTAAAATCATCCAAAGGAAAAGAGGTAAGGCTGTAATTTGCTCATTAAATCAAAATCTTGATGTTGTTTTAAGATTTTTTGGTCTTACTTCATAACTTCACACTTTCTCAGGCTTCACCAACTGTGTGTGTTCTAATGGATAAAAGGGGCTTTAAAGAAGCCCTTAGGATAGAGTATGGCTTTAGAGATAAAATGTTAAGCAAAGGCCTAATCTTAGATAAAGATTAAATACATAATTAGGGAAATAGTTTTGACATAGAGCAGTCTCAGTAGGGCTATCAAGATGCCTGCAAAATATTTTCAGTGTGAAGGGAAATGAAAAGCAATCTTCACATTTACCAAAAAAAAAAAAAAAAAAAAAAGGAATAAAACCCAACAAAAATATCTCTGCAGATGAAAGCCTCGGATGATGATGATGATGAGGATGAAGATGACTTTGTGGAGGTCCCTGAGAAGGAAGGTTATGAGCCCCACATTCCAGACCACCTGCGTAAGGAATATGGTGAGTTTGCCCAGCTGTGACAAGCTTTATCCCTGCATGTTGCTGCTGCACTAAAGTAAATAAACAGCCATTCTGAAGTAATAAAGTGATCAGTGGGGTGAGTAATCTCTGCCTGCTCTGAGGAAGTCATTACATGGACACAGGAACAGCGATTGGCTCCAGATAAACAAATACTTTTTAGGAGCAGGAGAGACTGAGACCAGCAGCTGATTTCATTCCATCCTGTTCCACTGGAGTTAAGAGCCAGAGGCAGCTCCCTGTGTGCTTGTAAGTGTGCAAAACACATACTGAGAGTGAAGGGGCTGCAAAGTAAAGCTGTAAGTGAGCTGGAATATTAGAAATGCTGGTCTGGTGAGATGGGAGAAGGTTCTGTTCCACCACCTGCATTAGTAGCAGTTGGAGGTGCACAGCCACTTCCTCCCACAGAGTGGCCAACTTACAGCTCTGCAAGGTGGCTCTTTTTGTTTCTGTGTTCTAAGTAGGTAATTTTTAAATGTGTTTTTGTGAAATTGAGAGGGGGGTTACTGAGATCTTAAATAATTCAGTTTTGGTGCATCACTCCTTGTCATTTGTACATCTCAGCAGCGTCTGCAGCTTTGCCTCTGTGCAGTGTTGTGTACTTTAAGACTCATAAGATTTCAGTGCATTGTAGAGAAGGAAAGGGTAGCTGCCATCACATAGAAGTTAAAAATCTTGGCCACTGTAAGAAGTGTCTTGCTTCTTTGCTCCTCTGTATTTGTGTAAGATTTGTGCTGTGCTGCGCCTTTTTCAGAGCTGTTGATGCTTATTTTTCATTTATCTGCAGTTTCCATCTTGAAAGTCAGGCTGCAGCTGTTACCTGTACAAGCCAAAGGTTTCTCTTTGCTGAAAAAAGAGGTGTGCCTGTGTAAACCCAAGATTATGTAGCTCAAGTGATCTTTTTATTGTCCTCTGCCATCAAAGTTGGCTACAGACAGTGAAAGGTGATCAGTAACAATAACCTGTAGTTACTGGGGTCAGCTCAAGGATGTCTCCAGGTGTGAAGTCCTGCTTGTGCCTCAGCCCATCTACCCCACCTAGACTTAACCTACCAGGATACCTTGGAAAGTAAGGCCTGCCTTGATTATCTGTGTTCCCCACCTAAGGACTTGCAGCAAGTCCAACTGGCTGGTTCCAATTTGCTTGAAGGAGGCAGGTGAGTGTCTTCCTCCATGCCTTTAAAAAAGTTGGAAATTTTCAGCTATAGATTCTTAGAGGACAGGGAATTACACTGGTATCTTGAGCAGGGAGCTGCAGTGAGGTTTGGTGTGGCTCTTGGAATAGGTATTGTTTGAAACAGCCTGCAGGCACTTACTTTGTCCAGCCAAGAATTGAGGAAGATGAAGTGGAATTGGGAGTACTGAGATAATGAAATGGGAAGTAGATGTGTGTGAGCAGAGAACAGTGGTGAAGGCCTGTAGGACACAAACTTGGGAACTGGACAGCCTTTTATTTTTTTGTTCATGGAAAACAATGTTATATTTTGATAAAATTATACCAGTGTGTGTTGGTTATCCCAGCTATGTCAGTCTTGCAATAAATACTGAGTAAATTCTGATTATTGCTAACAGTGGGACTTTGAGAAAAGGAATTTAATGGAAAAGAAAGGCAGCAGCCTTCCAGACAGTTGTGAAAAGCTTCTTATATATGTGTGACTGATGGAAGAGTCCAAAGCATTGGTACTGATAGTAAATGAATGAACAAATGAGGTTAGTTATTTACATAGCTGTGGTTCTTCTTTTATTTTTTCCCCTTCCTTTGGCAGTACTCCTTGTGCCAAAACTGGTATTTTTGTAATACTTCCAGGCACTGGAATTTGTTTTCCATATCTTTAGCAGCAGCTTAAAGAATTCTAACCTGCAAAAGTTCTGTTTGTACTTGTCAGCTTGCACTGGAAGTGAAATGTATTCACCCCTTCCTTTTTATCCTGTCTTCCTTGTAGATACACATTTTTTTTAAAACAAAGTGTTTTACCACCCTTTTTATCACCCTAACAGAATATTTGGCTGCTATTTGAATTCCTCCTCACGGAAAAGGATAAAAGAACAAGCCTGCTATCTAATCAAGGCTTTTTGAGTGTATATATATAAAAATCTATATAAAATGGATTAAGAAATTCCCAATTTGTATTTAAACAATTGCTGATAGGAAAATGCATTATAGTGCAGCAGCAAATCAATCAGGAAACAAAAATCTCTCACTTTATATACATGTAGTTATGTACAAGCTAATGGTCACACTTGGCTGTTCTTTACCTGGTGTGTTTGTTAAAAATAACATTTTGAAAAGATTCATCATTCCTGATTGTTTCTGAAGTCATTCAGCTTTACTTGCTGCCATTAAAGTTATTATGTAAGTTCCCAGTTCAGAAAAGGGTCTTAAACTAACTCAGAATTCCTGAAAGGAATTCAGGCAATCTTTGAAGCACATGCTTTTTTTCTGGCTTTGTGTACTTAAGTGCTTTCTTGGACAAACTGGTGAGTTACTCATCCAAAAATCTATCTCATAAACCAATATACAACTATTGCATAAACCACCTGACTTCTCTACGATTACTTCAGGTCTGCATGAGGCAAATTTGCTCTATTGGGTTCTGTTCTTAATATGCAAAACCAAAATAAGCATCCCTTTGACAAATTTTGTTTAGGAAAGTGAATTATCGTATTAAAATACACAATAGTATATTGATTTTATAGCAGCATGTTCTCATCAAGAGCTGGCTGTGTTAGGCAGCCACTTCTCTAATTAAATGTGCCTTTCATTTCCATGGGCAAGTGCAGTGATCACAGCAGTGACTTTTACCTTTATCTAAATATGATTCAGATGGGGCTTTGCTACATTTCTCCAGTTCGCAGCTGGTTCATGAGGACTCTGAGCTTAGAAAATGAGAGTCAGTGCAAGTGGAATGTTCTAATTGGAACATTAAGCCTTCCATGTAAAATAAAATCCCAGTGTTATGTGGAAGGTGTGAACAGTTAAAAGCTTTTTCCTTTTGTTGCTACTTTTCCTGAGTAAACCAGATCAACTTTTTATACTAAACAGGAAAACAAAGTTGTAAAACATGACTGTGGAAATGGATTGAAACGTGACGTGTAAATTATCGATATAAAGTCACTTTATTCCCTGTCACTTCTCTTAGGAAAATGGAAGTATCCTACCAACGAGGTAAATTTCAGGCTGAGACGCTATTTCTGATGATGCATACGTGTTTTGTGGTTCTCCTGAGATCTGAGAAGCTTGTAAAAAATTCAAAGATATTTAGAGACAAGGGAAGCTTTATCCACAACTGTGTAGACATGCACATCTGTATTATCTGTTTGCATATGTGGTTGATGATGATGATGATCTCAAAATTGATGAGGATATTAAATATGGGAATGAACTGAGCATGGGTACAGTTTGGGTGGAGGGAGAATTGAGCAAGCCAATTTGAATCTCCATGTATAAAATGAAATGTAAATTTGTTAAAAGAATTTAGGTGATTAGATAACTGGAGTGTGAAGACATAACCCATTAGGGGTGTCATGCCAAATTAGCATTACCAGACTTTTAATGACCTCCCATTTGTATAATCCTTATTTACACTTGCACCTGATGTCTGCAACAGACAAGAGACCAGCCCTCCTGTG
>JAWWLV010000144.1:67018020-67078477 GCA_035041135.1 Platyrinchus mystaceus | reverse complement strand
ATTGGACATAGTTGTTACATGATGTAAATAAAATGTGTGGTGTCAATTTTTCTTAGCATATACAACATTAGAAGTCCATTAGAAGTATTTAATTACAGATTGACAAGTGAGACTGCCTCATTATACTAGTGTATTTTGAATATGTCTGTATATGGACAAACACAAGTTCTGTATGGAATCATAGAATCATCATTGGATTGGAAAAGACCTCCAGAATCAACAAGTCTAGCCTTTGATCGAGTACCACCGTGCCTGCTGAAGCGTATCACAAAGTGCCACACCTACTCATTTTGTGGACACTACCAGGGATGGTGATTCCACCACTTCCCTGGGGAGCCTGTTCCAATCCTTAACCACTCTTTCAGCAAAGAAATATTTCCTGATATCCAACCTGAACCTCCCTTGGTGCAATTTGAGGCCTGTGGAGGCCTAGCTACACTTAGGACAATAAATGAGTAAAAATTATTGTGATACAGTATTTGGAATGAAGATAACTTTCATATTTATGAAAAAACATGATTAGCACTTCCAACAAAGTACTTCTACATCCATGTAGAAGTATTGACTGCAGATATTTCTTCTGACCCATCCTAATCCACTGGTCATGCAAACTTTCCTCACTCTCAGTGAGGTCCTTCTATGTAAATAAGGTTCCCAGAAAATCTAACAGGATATGGGATATACCTGAGTTCTGCTGAAGTTGTTGGAAATTAATAGTCACTGCACAAGATGCTGATATACTTTGGAGTGGTTTGTGATAGTAGAATGCCTTGGAGGAACTATGCAATGTCCAGGGCCTGCAAAATGATAAGCAAGAAGTTTAAGACATCAGGGTGTAAAGTGTAGAAAGAGTCTGGTATAAATTCTGCATCTTTTGGCTTTTTCTGCTTCCTAACTATGATTTAAAACAGTAATAAATAGGGTTAATTCATGAGAGATAACAGTATAACAAAATATATTCTGTAATTCTAGTAGGCCAAAGAAAGTATTTATGTAATGTTAATGAACTCCTCTCGTTAATTAACATAGTTATCTTTTTTCTTTAATTTGAATTTCCAAAGAGGAATTCCAAGATTTTACATAAATGTGAATGAGCACAGCTGCATTCAAAGGCAACGAGGACATCTTTTTTTGGTTTTTTTTTTTACAATCTTTGCTTGTAAAGACCCTTTGAAAACTTTTAAAAGTAGTGTAATTTATACAGAACTATTAAAATGTGCAGTTATCCGTGTGATAAGTTGCTCTGAGTGCACACACAGCTTATGTGCTCTGTGAGAATGTTTGCTAAAGCCACCTCTGGCACTTCAGCATCCTCTGGTCTGCAAGTCCATATGAAGGAAGCTTTGCAAAGTCCTGTTCACTTAGGACTAAAGCTTATTGTGCTTCTGAGTAAAATACAGGCAGGCATTTTCACTGTGAGCACAATAGAATAAGTGGGGAAATATTGTACCTGAACTGCTGGATTTTTCTGGCAATCTTGGAGAGTGTCTGTGCTAATATGAATCACATACTCCTGGCTTGACTAAGATTCAACAAATGGGAAACAGAAATTATTAATTTTTTTTTCAGGAAAGTTGAAGTCCATAATACCTGTTTATATTCTATCTCCGTTTTTTCAATTAAACTTAAGTGAATCTGAAGTAGCTAGATTTCGTCTAAATCCACACAGCTGAGGAAACCTGTGCTTGCTCCTTCTCTGAATTTTCACTGAGGGGCTTTTATCTCCCCCTAATCCCACCATTTCTGTCAGGACATAATCTCTTTCTCAAATTTACATTTTAATTACAGGGCCAGCTGAACTAGCTAAAATCAATAATGTCAGCATTCAGCAGCCTAACTTCAGCTGAAACCCCAGCCTCTCTCTTTCCTTCTATCGATTTATCTTGTGAACATGGTCTACTTTATTGCTTCAGGCAAATAGGTGCCATTTGGTCAATTTAAACAAAAAAAGGGGATTTAAACATTTTTATGATTCTTTCTCAAAGCTGCTATTGGAACAGTTTGAACCCAGGCACTGTACTTGGTGTTAAATAAACCACACAGAACAGCAGGATTCTTAAAATGAATTTTACTTTTAAAACTGTACTTAATCTATATCTTACAACCAAAACAAAGCATCCCTACCCTGACATTGGACACCATTCAGCTGAGGCTGCCTGCATGGTGACTCTTGTCTTTATCTTGTTTGCAAAAACTAATTTCATACACAAATATTTTTTAAAAACTCCACAGTGGAGGTGGTATTACTGATGTTGTAGTGTATTTACCTTTAGCTATTTTTCTGTTAATGGTTTAAAATAAGAAATCAATGAGAAAATATTTTGTTCTTGTAACTCTTAAGAATTCCTATATTGATCTTTTGGATGTGATTTTATCTGTCTAAATGTCACATTGTCCATTTATCTCTCTTGCCTTTTCTGTGTGTTGCTGACTGCTTGTCACTGCTGTTCCCCTCCTCCTCCCCAACAGAATCAGTGCAGTGAACAAGCAATCATGTTTTCTGTAAATATCATAGGAAAAAAATAGGGGTTTCTGAGATCTTTATTGCATATGCACTTCTGATACATATGCACATTCTTCTCTGAAGATGAGAGAAAAGGTGTGGTGACAGACACAAACCTGCTATCTTCTGACTTTTTACAATTTGTAAATAGCTCACATGCTTTAAACAGAATGTTGCCTTAAACAATGCTTTTCAGAAAAGCTCCTTAAAAAAAAAAGGCAAAAAAAGCAATTTAAAATTCTAACTGTAGTCTAAGCAATTCTACATTGCAGATGCAGTCTATGACATATTCTTCTCAGTTAACCTTATTCATGCCAAAGGGCCTGTTTCTTTCTGTCATAAGGGAGTTTGCTTTTCCAAATACTGATGATACTAAAGTATGTTATAACAATCTTTTGGGTTAATTCTGCTTCACTTTGATACAAAGCACCTGAGAGGGGCTTTTTCCCTTTCCAGCCTATGACAAGAGCTGAGAAGGAGCCCTGTCCTGCCCCCTTTCCAGAGGCATAAATTCAAAATTCCTGCATCATTATTTCACTGAAGTGCTGTTCAAAAGAACATTTTTGTGGAGGCACCATTATCCCTCTTGAAGAGCAAATCTGCAGCCTAATAAGTGTAATGACATAATTTCTTTTGCTATTTAGCCTAGATATTTCTCTGCTTAGATCCATCCTGTTATATTTAATTATCATTTCCCTTATTCCTGGTGCTTCTGCTAATTTTGAGCCTGTTTCCAATGCACAGATCAGTCCTTGAAATTATTTTTTAACAATGTTCTTTAAAGCCTTGTTGACCCTGGAGAGGAAGTTGGATAACACAGTGAGTGAGGTGTGTCCACAGCTTTCACAGGAGTGTGTGGTGTGGGCAGGACTGAGTAAGGGAGCAGTAGTGTCAGGGGTGCTCAGCAGCATCCCCAGCCAACAGCAGGGTGGGCTGTGGCTGCTGGGAGGCAGGTTCTAACCTCCCATCTGAGGACATGAAAATTGGAAAGGGATGATTCCTCTTTACATCACGGTTCATGCTGACTTCAGTTCCCGGGAAGCATTGGACAGCTTGAGCAGCACTGTATTTGCAGGTGCATTGCCTTAGGAATGCAGGCTTTGGCTTTGGGCTGTTTTCCAGAGAGCAGAACAGGAAGTTGGGTAAAAGTTGGGTTTGACACTACACTGGCTTCAGACTGTGGTGAATGTCCTTCTGTTCCCTCAGCAATCCTTTCTGCCTGTGAATGTTCAGACTGTTGGGTACCTGCTGAAGTCTTTCAGGGACAACTGCCACTGGTGCTACTGAAATACCCACTCTCAGATGTGTGTTCACCCCTGTGGGGCATCTACATGACACTCAGTAGCCTTTTCTTAGCAGAGGTGGGATGCATCAGCCTGCCAGAGCTGGCTCTGCTCTCTCTATGGACATGGCAAAACAGGATCATACCCAGGTTGCATCCTGTATACTTCAGCCATCTTCTTAAAATGGCCCACGTTTCTCTGTGTCCTACACTGGGTAATCAGAAGGAATATGTTGAGCTGTCATGGGAGAGCAAGGAGAGAAGGCAGAAGAGTCTTTATGAAAGCTTATTAACTGCTGTTGGCTAGTACTCTCTCATCTTCTTTCCTTCTCCAGATTTCCTTCCCTCATTGTTTTGAAGGAGACAGGTAAGCCATCTTCTGCCATCGTCATTACTGCTCTTGCCCTTAAAACGTTTCCCTTCATTGTTACCAGTAGAAGCCATAGTAGAGAGAGACTCTGTTAGAGGAGTCCTCATCCTTGAGAGTATTCTGGGGCGCTCTCTTTTTTCTGGAGATAGTCGTATTCAGAAAATCTAGGAATGATTTAAGTGACCATTTGCTATATGCAACAAAATTTAAAGGCTACACATGCACACAAGCCGGATCCAACTGGATGTTTGCTTTTGTTTTTCCTCTCTTTCTGAGAGGCTCTAGCTTTGTCGACTTTGAATTAGGATTGTCAGCTCTCTCTGGGGAGAGTATGTGCAGGAACTTGGGTAAACAGGAGGCTGACAGGGCATCCTTCTCAGTGCCCTGAGCTTGGAGCTTTGGAAAACAAGGATGAGATGTCATTCCCTGCACAAGGACTCAGCTCCTGGTCTAGGTACTTGGAAATTGTAGACCCATATGTACCCAAGGGGTGGATCTTGAAGGCTGCTGCCCCTGCACCTTGACCTGTGACTTGAGTCAGCAATGCCATGGGTTGCACTCCACAGGCTAAAGGGAATGAGTGGTGCAAATGAATCAAGGTCAGGATTAACTACTGGAACACCTTAAAAGGTGGAAAGAGGGGTCAGGGCAAATTTTTCTAATTTTGTTTGTGAAAAATATGTTTTTCTCTGAAATGAAAATATTTTGTGTACCAAAGCCACCTGCCACTATGGGGCTTGCAATTTCCCACTCAGAGGGCAGGTCTTTGATATCACATGAGCTTTTCCTTTTCTGCTTGCAGCTTCAAGATTGGCTATAATTTGGCAAGAGACTAAAAGTGACAAATAATGGCTAAAACATGTTAGTTAAACTTCGGTTGCTTTTCATAAGAAGGCTGAGATAGTTTGCTGAAAACTTTAGTTTTGTGAAACCGTGACTTTCTTGTATTGATTTAGAGGGGGTTTTTTTGAGGGATGAGACCTTGCATTTCAATAAATTATTTTATAAGAAGCCTTTCTGAGGGGACAAATACAGTCTGTTACATTGGTGTGAGGGGTCTCGTCTTTCCAATTTTAGCTGTTGTTGGCTGAAAAGTTCTTGTTTCTACTCCTGGCTAATAGAGCTGCTTCTTTAACTCAGCAGGTAGAGGCGAGTGCTGTCTAACTGCTCAGCCTGTCTAATTGCATCCTTACAGCCCGTACTGACTCTCTAATCTGTTTGCATGAAGTAATTAAGTTGCCCCACAGTAATTAAGCTGCTGGTGCTGAACATCAGTGCCTGGTGCTGCCCTGCAGAGGGGTTTATTCCTCAGGTGCAGCTCGGGCACTTACTGTCTCTGCAGCACACTCTGGGGCTGCCAGCACTTGCTGCCTCTGCCAGCACTTGGATGTTTCCTCTTGGCAAATTGTGTGGTTTAGTATCTGTGAAAGAAGAATGTTCTCTGGATAATTCCGTTTGCAGTTATATTTAGGAATTGAACGTGGTGCTGCCCCTTAACAAATCAGGAAGAAGAAAAGGCTGTTTTGTTTTACATTCTCAATATGGTAACTGAGATTCATCAAAGAGCAGGGCTGTGCCTCACACATGCTTTGTTTTTTCACTGGATGTGCTTTGGGTGATGATGGTTCCCCTTATCAGTCCTGTGTTGCAGTGAATCCCCACCCAGATGTGTCTTCCCCTTTCCAGCATGGAACAGTTTCAGCAGGACTTTTTGCTGAGACACCACAAAGAATTAATCTTAGCAGACAGGAGAACATGGATGTGTGGCTTTTTTTTTTTTGCTTTCTCCTACTCTTAGATGTCTTTTGGGGCTCTAGGTGTTAAACAGTAGTGCCAGTAATTCCTTTCTTCTATGGTACCTTATTATAACCCTGAGTACAGAAATGACGTACCAGCAAGCAGATGTGACACTAGAAACTTATATACAAAAAGCAGTATTGCAGTTTGGGCAAACATGTATTGTAAAATCCTTCTTTCCAAGGTGAATGAAGTAACATCATTCTTTGTTGTTACGTCCTGTCATACAAATTCAAAAGTTGGTTTGCTGTAGTTACTCAGTATATATCTGTTCCAAAATGAGAAACATTTCACAGGCAGAGGTATCACAGAGTGGGACTGATGTCTAACGCAAACTGGAAGCAGTAAGACATGTAATCAGCACCCTGGGCTGCTTGGTCCCACTGTGAGGGTGGGAGAAGTGAATCACTCCTAAACATCATATTTTTTGCAGGGCTAGAACCCCAGTCACCTCCAAAAGCTCCAGTGGGGAAGACATCAACAGGAGCAGCTCCGCTGAGCTCCCGCGCACAGCTGAAAGGGAATGAAGATGAACTTGATCCAACTTGTGCAGCTGCCACACTGAAACTTATTAGAGACAAACTACCAAAGCTACCACCTCCTCACACCAGGTTATCTTTGTTTTAATTCTTGTAGAATCCTCTTGCTCTTCTGTTTATCAGTCACAACAGCACACAGAAAAGCATTCATGAACTAGGCAAGCTGCTAAGGCTGTCTTGGTTTCAATTTGAAGTTACATTCATTGCTTAACATTTAGGATTTTGCTGATGATTGCACCAGGATCTTAAGGAATCTTTTACTTCCCAATTAATTTAGCTTTTATTTGGTGTAAATGGCCTTTATGAAAATGCACTGTTCCCTTCTTTGCTAGCAAAAAATCCTATCCCTATTTATTCAGGTAATTTTTTGTTTGCAGCTAAACAGAACATATCCTAATACTAAATTAGCAACTAGTTTCAACCATCTCTTGGTTCCCCAACTTAAGTTGTCATTGCTACCTAGAGATGTGTTACACTGGTTCATCCTTGTTGTCAGTCCTGTTCAAATTTTGGTAGACCTCCAGCCTTGCCTGGCATTTATTTGGGATTTGGGGATAAAACTGGGAGTCACCTACTTAGTGGCACGTTCCTGGAAAGACCCTTCTACATTGGCCACGAAGGCACCCTGAACCTAGCAAACTGGAATGTAATCTGAGAAAGGGGCTTCATTAGAACTGCAGAGTTTGGAGTATTCAGGTGTACATTTTGACTTTCAGTCTAAAGATTTAATGTTTCAGTATGGTGGCTAAGACTATATGAAGCTCAGTCAGTAAGACTGATGAATTGGTGTTGCGTGATGAGTATATTGCAAGACGGAGTTTTGTCAACAAAAGAAAGACTTTGCAATCTGTGTCACTGCCATGCAAACACAGGCATGAATGTACCGTAGTAAGTTCTTTATAAAAATGATTTCCAGAACCACATCTGTAGCTGCTGCCTAGATCTAAGGTAATATTAGTGTTGGTCATCTGAAAAATCTGATGAAAACAGAGAAGAAGTTTTTGTGATCATTGCTGTTTTCTGTGTTGACTTTTCATCTGTTTTCTCCAGTGAATCTGCAACTCCTGAGGCAGCAGCCTTGGAAGATCCTGATGGTAAGAGAAGAAAACTAGAGGAAGAAAGAGCTAAAGCTCCCCTCATGCCTTTTGGATTAGATCTTCACTACTGGGGAGAGGATCAGCCAAATGCTGGGAAGATTCTCAAGTAATGCTCTTTTTCTTTTAAGACAAATTAAACAAATAAATAGATTTACTTGTACTCAGAGGTCATGCAGTGGGGTGACTGCTATTTCTTTTGATAATTATTCTCCTTTGCCTTGTGTTGTAGGACCCATAAACAAAGTCAGAAATTCTACCTTTAAATGTTATTTGTTTTGAGAAGATGTGATACTAATTAAATATCCTTTGATGCTTCAAAGCACACTTTTTTTCTGCTCTTTTCATGTGTGCAGCATGGAATCAGTTACTCCAATTTAAGCTGGCACCTCATTATGCAAAGTGCTCTGCCCAAGTGCATGACAGGCATTCCCTCAGCTGGAGACTTTGCTGTCTAAATAAGTAGCAGGCAAGGCAGGAGAAAGGCTGGGGAGGTGTCAGGGCTATTGTTCTTGACTTTACAGAGTGTTAGCTGAGGAAATTGATATGCTTATTCAGTCTCACAAGAAAAAGGTGGCAGTTACAGGATTTGAATTTGGACCTTTCACTTTCCATTCTTGACTGGGAAGGTTTTGGGTTTCACCTCGTTGCTGACTTAGGGAAAGCTTTAGCAGTGCTGGGGAGAAGAGCTGGTAGGTATCCATCAGAACTTGTTTCTAGGAGTCAGTTATAAACCCCATTCAGTATTTTCAAATGAAAGTTGGGATGCAAGGTCTTCCCTTTATGTATAAGTTTCCTTAAAGTCCACCAGAACTTTACTATCAGTGTGTACCATACCTGGCTTGAAAAAGTGAAAAGTCAGTGACTGGCTGGGTTGCAAATCAAGCTCTTATATTCTTAGCAGTATTACTTTAACTTAGTTTGTTTCCTTACCAAAACAGATTGAGAAAACCAACCCACAATCACAGAGTTAAGACAGTGTTGGCAGAACAGAACAAAAGGAAAGCTTTGCCCCTGTACCAGATTGCATAAAATGCTGAGTATCCTTCAAATTACTCAAAACTGGCGCAATGTGATACATAACAGTGCTTTGCCACAGTCACTCCAAGCTTTGGATTCCATCTCATGTGGTGTAGGCTCTTCAGACCCTGTAAAATGGTTAAGATTTTCAGCAGGGCTTTAAGAAGCATTTGTCTGTGATAATCCCAAAAAGGTAGTAAGGCCTTATTTTACATTGCAGATGAGCTATTCAAGTCATAAGTGAAATCAGAAGCATATTTCACTGCCTGTCTGCTTTGTGCTGTACTGTTTTATTTTTATGCTTCTCAATAAAATAGAGGGCACAGTTCTGAGCCTTATAGTCTATAACTACAGATATGCCAATCTAAGTAAAGATAATTTAAGTAACTCTGCACACACAATACCATTGACCCCAGGTATAAAATATATTTATTGAGAAGTTAAGGTAGCTATTGGCCAACTCCTTTGCCTTTTCTGTGTGCACACATACTGGCTCTATAAGATGCTTAGGGGAAAAAAGGAAACTGGAAAACAGGCAACACGTAGGGGATGTGTATGGAATTTGAATTTTTTAAATTTGAAGGGGAAAAGTCTTTCTACTTCACTTCCTTAATAGTATAGTTACTTAGTCATAGCATTTACAATAAATTAAGATTTTGATAGTGAGAATGTAGCTACCAGGAAGATGATTTTCTAAAGAAGTTTTGTTTAGCTGGTAAATGGTGATCCATCACCTTCCCTAGAAAGTGACAGTAACTGTGAGCCCGACAAAAATTTGGGCTGAACAATTTTCCCTACTTCTGCCTTCACTCACACAACTCATTAAACTAGTTCAGGAACTCTTAAAATGAGTTTAGGAAACTGTAGTAGTACTTTATATTTCTGTTTTTTGGGGGGTGGATAGTGTATACAGCACAGTGTTGTATTGTGTAGAGTCTGTTGTCAGCTTAGCAGTCTATTTTGGATAGCATGGACCTTCTAAACTCATCTACCCTCCTCCATGAATTAAATCAGCTTACTCTTGGGAGCGGAGTAGGATCGTTGGTGCAGCACTGACTCTGACTAGGCTGCTTGAATTAGCCCATTTTGCACTTGCTTCAGGATCTCTGTAAGCATCTGGTTTTAGAATTTACATTTATTCAACTTTTCTGTAAGTTTCCCATCGTCTTAGGAATTAAGATGATTATAAATTTGTTGAAAGAATGCAACATTTCTCCAGCAGCTTGTCTTTCTTTTAGATTTTTGTTAACCATTATTTGTCTTTTATTCCTCCTCATGTATTAAAGCCTCTATTATTTGTCTGGATCAGGAACACTCTACGAGTGTGAGTGAGGTGTTGATCTTTTTTATCTTTTAGTTGATTATCTGTTCCCCTTCTGATTCATCTTCCAAATAGGTTTTACTTGTCACATGCATCATTTTTTCAAACAAGTATCTGCCCTTTTAAAATGTTGCTTAACTTACAACAAGAAATCAGAAAACTTCGGGAATTACCACTGCTTTTTTCTTCTCTCACCTGCCTGTAAGTTATGTTGGGAGAAAGTAAGTTATATGCTTGTAGTAAACAATAAGATTTATGAATATATGTGTAGGAATTAGGCTGTTTTAAGTCCAGTCCCCAAATACTGATCAATGATACATAGAGTAAAACATAATTTTAATGGGTTTTTTACGTTTTTTGGATGCATGTTTAAGGGAAGTGAGACAGAAAAATTATTAAATAGAACTATTTCCTGATTGGAAAGGTTGGCATGCACAACTGTTAAATGCTTCTTCATTCTCATGTAACTGTAATTGGATATTTTAGAGGGAGAGGGGAGTTCAGACCACCAGAGGCCACTAGAATTTTACAAAGAGTTTCTGGAAGACTACCATGCACATAAAAATCCTGTGTGGTGTCTTTTTGGGAATGCTTTCCCCTCTGTGTGGCTGCAGAGTTAGTAACACAGAGCTAGCAGTCAGTCTTAGTTTCAGCATTGCATTAAACTAAGCAAATAATAAATTTATTTCATTCTTCTATTCATTGTCTTGCCCTATAATTCCTGAAGCTAAAATACTGTGCCATTCAAATGTTGGACTAAAGTCATACTGATATATTAGAAAGACTCTTAGGGATTTTATTTTTCGTGTATGCTATAGTTTGCAGAAGTGTGTAATTGAAAACTTTTTGTTTAACCAAAAATTGTGGAAACATATTATTATGTTTAATGCTGAACTAAGCTCGCCTGGAACTCTTTTGCCTTTATCCCCTAATTTACCAGAAGGAAGCTATTTGTACTTTATACAGGTAAGTATTTATCTGGAACTAAGGTGTATTCAGTGAAGACCTTACTGGATAGAATCAATCTGTTTAATAAGGATTCTACTTGTTGAATGTTTTTCTGATGACTTGGCAAATCATGAAGATGCTTCAAGATCATCAAGATGCAGTCTACAGAAGGCAAAGTTTCAGAAGTAGGAATGATGTCCAAGGGTAGGAATGACTGAGAGGAATTGGATGTGGATAGAGAAAATCCTATCAAATAACTCTGGAACTGATTGGGTGGAAGAGCTTTGTAGAAGAAAGGGATTGTAAAGTGTCCTTTGTGGATTTTATGTCCTTATTGAGACATTTATCATTTGGTATCTCCATTTTGCTTGTAATATACAGCAGGCATGGAGGCTGGAATTTTTTTTCCTTAGTTTAGCTGTATTTTTTCCCTCTTCAGCTTCATATTTCTTAAATTTGGGGTGGGATTATTGTTAACTTCAGATATCTTAAAATTAGATATCTAAGCTTAAGCTGGTCACTCTAATTTCTTTCCATGATTAGGAGAAAGAAACATTTACCATCACAGGGACAGTCATTGCCTTCCAAGATTAGCAACTAAAATGAGTCAGGTAATTGCCCTCTGGGCTTGCCTGTTTCTCATTACAGACTATTGGCATCTTAGGATGGCTAAAATGAAATTATATGAATGCCCTTGAGAAAATTTGGCAATACTACATCACTCAAGGGTCCTTGCTGCCCTTCCCTCCCACTCTCTACGTCCACTGACACCGCACTGATCTTCTCTGTCTGTTTGCCTATATGTGTATGTAAATATGGGTAAGGTGTCTAATTTTAAAATAGATTTTCAATGGATTAGCCTAATTTCCTAGAGGAACGCCTGATAATTTCTCAGATTTAAGGGCACTGTAAAGGAGAACCTGGAGGAAAGACTCTGTATAAGGCTCAGCTGATTGTTTGCTCTTTCCCTTGATCTCAGTGTATTGCAACATACTCTAATTTCAGCTCCTGCTTCTCTGATGCTGCAGGAGTACAGTTAAGATCAAGCTGTTTCCTCCTTGATCTGTCTTGTGTTTAAGCATAGAAGTATTTTGTTATGAAGATGTTAACTACAGAATTACAAAGTTATTCACTGAATCCAGACATGAGATAACTGACTCTGGATGTCTGATCGTGAACTAAAGCTAAGACTTGTAATAGCTTAGCAGGTTAAACAGGAAATCAATACTAGAAAGACTTTGGTGATATTTTGAAAGCATCTTCATAGTACAGGAGTCATAAGAAAGACTGGTAAAGTCATAGAGGTTTTTTTAATTCTCTCATAAAGCTTCCCTTCCTTTCACGTGTGAGTTTAGCACAGGTTGATACTGGCATCTTTATGTGCTTCCTTACAACTTTGTGGACAATTTTCATTTGTTTTTTTTCCCAGATTTACATCTGAGCATCGATTTTGGGCACCCAGTGAAGTAGAGGAAGAGGTGGAAAACAAAGAAATAACGGAAATGTTAAAAACCAGATATATAACATTCGCTGGCAAGTTTGAGCCAGTGAAACATAAGTGTCGGGCACCAATGCCTGATGGGAGTCTGTGTGAAAGGCAGGATCGGATTAAGGTAGGCACCAAGTTACAGAATTCCAAGATCTGTGCTATCTGAAGGAGATCTCCTTAAAACATGCACATAAAAGTTAATTTCACACTGTAAATATAGCTCAAGGGAGTGGAAGAACATTGCATCTGGAGAAGCTCATTGTTAATATTTGCTTCATATGGGAAACAGCCTTTTGGTAAAGAAGCTGTAAACATTTAAAGAACTCTTAAATTTGTTTTTGGCATTCATTATAGGTTATTTGTATTTTATTATACTATCCTTGCTGTATGAGTACCTGGCAGTAAGGCAGAAATAGTTATTTTTTTTCTGAAAATTTTTCTTCATTTAGGGATATATTTGGTATTAACTGGTTTTGGAAACTTTATGTGTTTGAGGGGCAAATAAATTTTATTTACAAATTGAGTTTTATGAAAGCTAATTCTACACAGCCTCAAATTATGAGTTTTGTTGAGCAGAACTACTTTGCTTATTAAATACTTCTAGTATCCCTGTTTTTCCTGTATTCTCTGAGATTGAAGGATCTGAATGCATTGAAATACTTCAAATGGGAATGTTACAGGGTAAGGATATAGCATAAGCAACAACATACTATGCATCGTTGGTGCCCTGGTTCCAGACTTGACAGGATGTACTACTTGGTCTCTTGAAATTGGATATTTGTATCAACAAGAGCTTATTTCTTTGAGATTCTGAATGTATTAAACATATGATATTTATGGGGTCCTGATGTTTTCTAAGGGGGACTGGGAATCAAGTGAAGTTTTGTTGCTCAATTCCGGTGTCCGGCTTTAAGCTGTGTTGAATAAAATGTAAGCATTTTCTTTTCATTCAAAAGTTTTGGGGTTTTTTTCCCTTTTTTTTCTCAAGTGCCCTTTCCATGGGAAGATAATTCCTCGGGATGACTCTGGGGTTCCTGTGAATGCAGAGGACAGAGCCAGAGAAGAAAAGATGAGGTTTGAGAAGCAAGCAGCCCAGCCAGGTCTGTGTCTGCATAGCATCTTAAAAAAATGTTAAAAAGTATTAGGCAGAGGTGGGAGACACCTGTTACCTCTTTCACTCCTAAACACATTCTCCCATTTACATTCCAGGTGATTTTAATTTGAAGCTCATTTGCAGTGGTGTTTGCTCATATGATAAATATGGATGCATGTGTACACAGAATAAGGTTAACTTGCACTTGTGCTTTATTTCCAGTAGTTACTGTAATGTTCCCAACGCTGCTCACACAGAGAAGTTACAGCCTTTGTCTTTAAGGAACATGTTTATCAAGGATGATTAAACCTATTCCCTGGGAAATGCTTGACAGTAACTGTTCCATGCTTTGAAAAAAAGTCACCTAATGTTGCTGCTCCCTAGCAGTGGTGATTTATGCAATATAATGGTGATTTTTTTGGGATCATTGTGTTCCCACGAGTACTGGGAGAGGATATGTTTTGTCACAATGCGGGAACTTGTTTTTCCTGTATCTGGTCGTACCTCTCATAGTCTATATTTCCCATACCCACTGACTTACCACTTGTGTTTTAGAAGGAGAATTTTTGGCCTTGTTATGCTGTGTGTCTGTGCAGCATTGCTAGAAAATCCTGTGAGCTAGAGAAGTGCTCACCTTGGGCTTTGCTATATTGTCATTATAACCATTCTGAAGTTCTGGTAGGGATGTTTGTGTTGGGCTGGAGGAACACAGCAAGCAGAGCTGTGCTGTCTAATTGTTTACATGTTACTGTGCAATACTCTGGATTTTGATTTTAACCTATTGGGGATGGGCAACAAAATTAATGGCCTTCTCCTTGCATCTTGGCTGCAGCTTTCAGGTGTAGAGGGGAAGCCTCATCCTTCCCCAAGGTTATTATTTGGGCATCTTTAGGCAGGGTGCAGCTCTGGACTGCTAGGTAAGGAGTTCAGGGAAATGAGAAAAACATCAGGCTGTGAGTACCTGGGCAGGAGGACTTCCAGGGGGAACAAGAGACTTTCTTGTAATAGTACAACTAAACCTCATTAGTGATAGACAGAAGATACCTGGGGGACTGCAACCAGGAAGGCACTGGAAGTTGATAGACTGCAAAGGAAGACAGGAGAGAGGGATCTGTCCAGCAAAGACATAGTGTATAGTTGGAGGGGACAGATCTGTTTTCAAAGCTTTTCTTTAATCTTCCTTCTTCCAGCAGGACTTACTTTTCTCTGTTATAAGCTATTTATTCTAGGTAAGTATTCTGCATTCTAATTAAACTCACCCATGGGCATTAGCATTTTGATTTCTTATAGAATACTCCCTTGAAGGAGTTAGTTCTCACTTAAGCTCTGACTGACTCAGTGTTTCAGAGTTATACATATTATTACCAAAGCTACTGAACCTTCAATAAAGCCTCTTCTGACCATAAGAAACAGTCTGTATTCAAAAAGGTCCATGTAGAATGAACTGAATGTGCATTTAAACACACAACTGACCCACCCAGTGTCCTTTAATACTGGTTTGGCCATCTTTGAGTAACTGTCCTTGGCCATTACAGCACCACACCAGTGCAGCAGTTACTGAACACCACCTGGTATCTGCAGGTGTCCAAGTGCTGCTTTTGCAGGTAGTTTCCATCCCTGTCCAGGTGGACTAAGTGTTTTAAACTGGCATCCAGCCAACAGCACGGACACTGTTGGACTGTCACAGCAAAACCAGGGCAGGAGTGTGGATGTTGTGTTGAAAAGGAAAGTTCCCAGCTTAGTTATGACAGACTAAAACTAGCAGGTTAAACTAGTTGGTGTACTTGAAATCTTGAACGAGAAACTAATACTCTGGTATAAAAACCGCTTGCACTGAAAAATATTGATTCTTTTTTTCCCTGTGAAATTGCCATTGCTTGAGGCTAGACATAGTATTTATTTTTATTACAGTGTCAGCTCGGTGTTGTTAGAGGCTTCTCACCTCTGGCCCACAAGGATGTGTATGTTAGTCCCAAACCAGTGTTGGCATTGCATTATTGAGTGTGGTTGTTAAGCTGAGATGTCACACAAAGGTCCATCCCATCTGGCTGGGGAAATACTGCACAAGCTGTGGCACTTAATTTACTGGACAAAACCTTCCAGGTTTCTAAAGCCACACATATACCAGATGTCACTAAATACTTTTACTCACTGCTCTTTGTTGCTTTCTTTTTTTCCTGTGCCTCGCTGTTTTTATATTTGCTTTATAATATTTTCATCAACCTTTGAAAATGTTTTTTTGTTTGCTTGGGGCATGTGGTTTAGAGTTGTGTGTTTGGTTGGTTTGCACTGATGTTTGGGTTTTGGGGTTTTTTTTGGTTAGATCTTGAAGCAAGTCTGAGCAGTGTTGCTATGAAAAGCAATAAAAAGTGTACAGTTAGTCCTTTGGTCTTATGATTGACAACAACATTTATTAATGATGACAGTTTGAAAAATGTTAAAAAAAAAAAATTGGGAATCAATTGTGGGGGTAAATTGCACCAAAATTCTTCCTGTATCTCTTTCCTGCTGGATGGTATTTTTATCCTGGTGTGATTAAAAGGGGGAAACAGTTATATAAAAGTGATACAATTTGTGTGATAATGACTGTGTTTTGACAACACTGTCGTTGTTATTATGGAGCATTTTTTATCTTAGTATAAAATTTTAAACTCTAGCTAATGTCCACAAAACGGTGCTTTGGGCTCTCCAGTCCTGAACCAGTGAATCAGGTGGGATTACGCTGACCCGCTAATCTGCAGCGTTCATCCTTTTCCAATAGTTCGCACACAGGAGCAAATTAAGTGCCTATTTTTTGTGTCAACCCTGAAGACTATCTGGTTTTTCAGCCCTTAGTGACTTGTTAACAAACAGGTATCAGGACAGGCTGGTGCAGGCAGGCCTCTGGCCACTCAGATGTGAAATAGCATCTCTTTACTAACTACAGTATTGATTCCCGCCTACCCTTGCAAACTGTGTAATTTTCTTTTCCCTGCTGCTAAACTCAGTAACAATGTATGAAGAGCTTTAGGGGCCCATCAATGCTCAAAAAGCCTGCTCTTCCCTGGCATTCTATCGATTTTTCTCAAAAGCTTTTAAATTGCTCCTTCATTTTACTCAAATGCTCATTTCATCTCTACTGGATGCCGGCGTTTTTTCGTTGTGTTTAAACAATTGCTCCATTCACGGGGTTCCTAAACTGTGACGCCTTCTTATTACTGGGAGATAAACTGTTTAGACAGTTTTCCTTAATCTTGGATTAATCGTTCCTGTATCTGAATTGTGCTGTTCTGTATTCCTTCACTTCAAAAAAAAAAAGTCTGTGAGGTCTTATAATCTATCAAATTTACGTGTTCTATTTTCTCCCTTTTTACCTCTCCTGCTCAGCTTTTGGAACAGCTTCGTTTTCCTCGTGCTTTTTGGTGTGTTGGATTTTAATCAGTCCCTGCTTTCATGTGTGATAGTAGGTTAAATCTAACTTTTCCTTGGAAAGTTGCTCTGGTATTCCTTAACACCGTGTTCTTAAGTGAGAACATTGCCTCTGACCTTCCTGAAATGTTTATTTTTCTATATTTGACATCTACAAAGATGTTAAATAAGGGTAGTAGACTTTTTGTCTTACAATTTCTGGAGGCTGACAAACATGCAGGAAACTATGATGAATGACTGGCAATTCCTGTTGTTAAACTACAGATTATGCTGAGTTTGGACCATGTTCTCTTTGAAGTGGTACTTCCTACATTTTTTTTCCAACCCATATACTCAAAATCTTTATAATTCAGTGCCATTTTTCTGAATTTCCCCCTTGCAGATGTTCATCCTTCAGCCACATTTTTACTCTGTTACCTTGTTGTGATACATAAGACTCTACACTAAAGGTGAAAGACCACAGCTTCCTCAAAGAGTTTGCAGTCTAAATTGTTCATGCTTTTTCCCATGGTGGCATCTAGGATCAGAATCCATTTACAGGGTGTAGCTGGATCCTGAAGCATTAAGGTTTTGATAAAATTGTAAAACAAGTTTTTGATCAGATAAATTAACTTGTGCCATTGTCAAGAGAAGAAACTTGATTTAGATAATTAAACTGAGGAAATGTGGGATGCTTAGAAAGTAGTACCTTTTTTAGTACCTGCAAAATGGGGCTCATGGAAACAGGGTTGTATTGTCCTATTCAAGAATTTTATTTCAGTTCATGTTTTAAAGCAAATACTATTAATGCAATGTTGTCACCCGTCCTCTGCTCAAAAGTTTACATATTTCTTTTTTTTTTTTAGGTTTATTTTTAGTTTTATTCAGAATTTATTTCTGGAGACAAGTTCCTCAGCTACATTGTTGGCATTTTCAATTTCTAAATAATAATCACTCTGTTGATGTCACCTCTCCTACATGGAATATTTTCCTTGGAATTTTGCTACAACTGCTGAAACTTAAGTTTTCCTACAGAACAGTTTAACCTACAACAGCCAATAATAGATACTAACCCCAGACTGGCAGGGCTTTTTCATCAAGATCTGTCATTTTGGCCAACTCCTTTATCCTCCCCTTGCCTTGTGTATGCAACTTAGAGCACAGTCACTCTGCCCTCGCCCAGTGGTGACAAGAACCTGTTCCACAGGAACTGCAAATCCTCCCTGGGTTTGGAGTTTCAAAGCCCATGCTTTGTCTTTTAAACAGAGTGGAGAGATCCAGAATTCATGAGAGAAGTTGAAGCTGCTACAGGACTGGATCTTGGTTCCTCTAAAAATAATGGAAAAGGACAGAAGAAGCAAGGGAAGAAGAAAAAATATCCGAATCTGACAGACCTGAAGCAACAGGCGAACACTTCTCGGTCCCGGCTTGAGAAGAAAGTCTTCAATAAGTAAGATGCTCGTGTTCTCTGGAGCCTGTTAAATTACTGGTTTTGTTTGTTTCAACAGTATTTTCTGTTTCTATATTAACATGCACTTACTAAACAGCTTTCTTGGCTGACTGCAGAGCAGGAATGTCTTCCATATGTCTAGAGGATAAAGAATAGCAGGTACTGATGACTAAGAGAGAAACCATTTCTTTGAGAATGGTTTTCAACTAATTTACAAAATTTCCCTATGGAAGACTTTTTTCATCCTTTCTCAGTTTTTTTTTAAATCCTTTAATGGCTGGGTTGGCTGCTCTGGATGATCATTTATCAGTCAAATGGATGCTACTTTATATTGCAAACAGTACTGGAGCTGGAAAGATGATGTGTTCAGAGTGCCACAACTTACAGCATCAGACATGCTGTAGCAGTGTAGGTGGAGGGAAAACGAAATTTTTCCTTTTGAAAGCCTAAGGTGGGCTGTCCTGAGCAGAACTTCAGTTAATAAAAGAATCCATCAAAACCCCTTGGCTTTTGGTGTGTAGCAGTCTTGGCAGTTGCCCTAGAGCTTTTGGTGCATGCTTAGAGACTTCCCAAACTTCTGACTGCTGCTGGGCTTCCTTTCTCCCACTCCTGGCTATACTGAATGGCTAGCTGGGCCTCATGCAGAACCTTCCAATCCAGTGGGGACACACAGGGATCCCTTCCTGTGTGTTATTCAGTGTCACACTGCCATAGCACATTCACCCTCCCTTACTGAGAATGTGCATTCAATTGGTTAAGACAAATATTCTGATCCTCATTCACTTAACCCCTGCTGTCTTCTGTAAGTATCAAGGGCTGGAACTTGCAGGTCTCTTTGCAGTGTAAGTTTGGAGATGATTGTTCCCTGTACCAGAGACATGTGGACATTTATTGTTCCCTCCATGGTGCTGTTTCTGTACATGTCCCTTTCCTCCCAGCACATGTGCAAACAGTAGCCCTTGGCCTGCATTTAGCTTGGGAAGAAACTGTTTTCATGGGCTTGGCATTCAGACATGTCTAACCAAGCTGTGTCCATGACTTACACAGACACAGATCAGTTAATTTTACAGCAGGCACACCAGCTCAGGTGGGTGTGGGAGCCAACCAACCATCACTGAATGGGTTTTAGAACGTACAGTAGCTCCTTGTGTCCCCTCTGTTGTGCCGTTTCTGATGTCTGTTCTTGCTCAGATGTGGCTGCAACATCAATTTGCTTAAGCAAGCTCTGGTCTTTATGAAATGGGAAGAAGCTGCAACTTTTTTAAGAGTTTCACATGTCAAAAATGAAGTAGTCAAAGGATAGTGAAAAGTTGCCAAATCAAAAAAAGCAAAATTATTATTTTAAAACCATTATAATCCCTAAACATAGCAGGTGAGTTGAACAGCGTCCAAGGCACAATATTCGTTTAAACTCTTTATTTTCCCTTTTTTGATGTAATGGTTATAATAACAAAGCCAAATCCCCATTGCTTTTAGTTATGGAAATACCACATTTTCTGTGAAATTCTTGTGTCACCTGGTCTTAGTTAGAAGCCTACAGTTCTAATGATCAGAATTCCATATCGTGGTTTACTGTGGCTTGTGCTAATGATTTTGAGTGTGTGTTAGTGCCAGGCATAGGGAATCAAACCTGTCATGTTTTTAATAGGTTTCATGCTTTGCAGCACTAAACAAGATGATAACCTTGGCTCCTTATAACAACCCCAAATTACTTGAAATGTATAGGTGATAAACCCAGCCTCTAGTCTGCCAATAAAGCTAAGTGAAATTGCACACAGATCATCAAAGTGGGATCTCATTTCATTTACAGTATCGCACAATCCAGTGGTGCTAATGTAAAACCTACATGACATGAAAGTGTCAAGGCCACTCTGCACTGCTAAAGGCTCACTTTTCCCCTACCAATTAGGCAATATTTGAAGTGCAAAACCATGACCACATTTTCCTTACTCTGGTAAGTTTAATTGGCAGAATTTTCTTAAAGTATACCTCTCCTGAGGTGTTTTTTCAGAATGTTGGTTTTCATTGGAGTTGCTGCTGGGAAAAATCTTTAATCCCACCATTTAGAGCGTTATTAAGAAGAAACCTCTGTTGTCAGATGTTTCAAAAATTGCTTTTGAAATGAAGCCGTTACAGAGAGCAGTTGGCCAAAACTGAAATCAGCTTCTCTTGGAGATAACCGTGGGAGCAGAGCTGGAATAGTGTGTAGGGCCTGATCCTGGAAAAGGCTGGGGCACACTGCCAGGTGCACATCCTGTCTTCATTTTACTGCACAGCCTGCAACGTCCTCAGAAGCAATAAAGGCAGATTGTGACAATGTAGAGTCTGGCAGCACTGGACTTGGAACCATCCACTTTGTGTGATGGAACTTGCCAACTGCATTTCTGGTGTAGGAATCAAAGGAGACATCAGTCCCTGCCACGTTCTTCTGCTCTACCTCCCACGTCAGCAGAGTGTCCAGGTCTTTACCTGGAGATGTGTTAGGAGATAAATTCCTTCATAAATAGAGGCAGGGTGATATCTGAGCACACATGCAAAAATCAGCCTCAGATTGCTGAGCTTTTGTTCTAGAGGCAACTAAAGTCACTAATAAAAAGAATCCAGGCAAGAACAAGGCAAGATGCACTCAGCTGTGCACAACTCAGCTGCTCAGAGTTTCTGAGAGGACAGATGTTCACAACAGAGCGTTCCCTTGACTGCTTCTGCTGTCTTTTTTTCTGCTGTCTTAGCCCTCTGGATTTGTGAACCCATTCCTCTGCCTTACCAGTTAGAGGATATATAGACCTGCTCTCTCTGTGCCTTTTATGACAATCTTCTACTCCTGTTCATGCTGTCTATGCATCATTTTTCCTCACCCTCAAAATCTCAGCTGTGTGATCTCCACTCAAATGTTTGTGGAGGGGAAAAAACTGATGTTTCCCCACTTACCCAGCTGAGAAGTAGAGCAGTCCCTCCCAAAAGAAATCTCTGGGCACCACCTTTACTGGGAGGAAAGAATGGCAGCAAATAGAGTGGCAGTAGTGGGGCAAGCTCTCACTGGTTTTAGAAGCACCAGAAAACATAACAGCTCCAAAGTTCATTCCTTCATTTCCTTTTTTAATCTGAAGAACATTCCAGAGCCTTCTTCAAGCACAGCAGGCACTGCAGAGGGCTCCACTGAGCCTGCCCATCCTGAGGCAGCAGAGATCCCATTCCCACTTTATATAAGATATTGGACACACTTCACTTCTGCAGCAGTAACCTCTCTGCATGGAGATACACAACACTGTCTGGTGTCTTCCCAAACTAGTGTTGTGCTTGTGGATTAAAAGTTGGTGCTCAGAAATGGGGATGCTGCTGGGTGTGAGCAAAAGAGTCTTAACTTGGCCCACATCTGATAAAACAGGGTTTTAGTAACCTGTGAAAGTTGCCAAATGAATTATGGTTACCTGAGGTGAACAGCAAACCCTTTCCTCACACAAACATTCTAGACTGAGGGTTGGATTTCATAAGGGTTTACGAGTATTAGTTTTTTAAGATCCTGTTAGGTACCTTTAGTTATTATTTCCCTGAGAGCAGTTAGGTGCATTTGAAGATCAAACTTGCTGTTTGGCTATGAGAAATAATGCTGGGAGGATGGAAGGCACAGCCATTAAACTGAAAGACTTGAATTTGTTTACTCCTGTTAATAAAATCATTGCTGAATTAAACTATTTATATTGCTGCAGCTAATTTAGTTAACAAGACAAATTTGTTCAGCCTCATCAATGCCGTGTTCAGAAGCCTGCTAGTGATTAGTCATAGTTCTTTTTTTTTCCCCCAGCATTCATAAACATTCTCTGAGATTGCATAGACTCAATATAATTGTTGTTATTTTTTTTTGTTTCTCTTCCAGAGGTGCCATGAAACGGGTCGTGAAAGCCATGAACCGGGTGGACCAAAGAAAGCACGAGAAGTTTGCCAACCAGTTTAACTATGCACTGAATTAAGTTGCTCATCATCTTTGCCCTTGAGTGCAACTGCAAAAAAACCTCGATCAAAGATATTTGTATTTATGCTAAAATACTGTGCAAGGCACATTTTTACAGGGGCAGTTATAAAATTGTTTCCAATTTTAACTTATTTGATAATGAACATTAATTTTGGCCAAGATGGGGTGGTACAGAGTGGAATGCATTTAACAAGTTGATAATTATTTGAAATGTACATGAAATAGAGGTGTTTTGTGACTTGTACATACTCTGGGTAAAATCTTCAGGTTTTGGGGTTTGGTTTTTTTCCCCTCCTAAGGGACTCTTGTAATTTATACTTCCTTTTGCCAGCACATGTGTTTAATTTGCCTCCACTTTCATGCCTTCAGGAAAAAAAAAAAACCTTAAAAACAATTAAGATTTCTACCATGGATGGCAATGCACAGAGTGTTTGCTCAACCTACTGTTGTAGGAAGTGTGCCACAGCAAGCAGCTCAGTGATTCCTGCAGTACCTCTTGTGTACACACTGAAAAAATCCAAATGTCTTGCAGCTCATGAGTGGAGTAGAGTTTGATTTCAGCAAACTGAAATCCAGGAGCTAATTCAAATTTGGTAGCTGTGGCACAGAGGGAAGAGCTGAAATTACACAGGTCATCCTGGGCTGCTTCTTGTCTTCCCAAGATCATGTCCCAGCATCTTTCAGAACTACTCCTGGAAGGCATGTTGTGAGAGTCTGTAGAAATATGCAGAATGTGCTCCAGTTTACCTGCTATCAAAAAAGCATGAAGTGAAAGTATGAAGTTTAAAAAAATGATTCAAGTAGCTCCCTGTACTAGTGAACTGCCTGGCTTGGATCAGTCACAGTTCCATCGGGCTGAAGCCTGAGAGTGTATCTGAGGATCCAGATATAAACACGAGCATCAGGACTCCTCCAGTTCCAGAGATTTAATGTCCCACAGGTCAGGCAGTGGGATCCAGTGTGGGTTATAGTTCTTGGCTGAGTCCTTAACCAGACCTCCCAAACTTGCTTTGCTGACTCTAGCCGTGTCTTAGGGAGAATGAACGAAACATTGACCAGTTGTGCTCTGGCAAGATTTCATACAGCTTTATGGGTGAGGGAAACCCAGAGAACCAGGAGGACAGCGTTTGAAAATCAATTTCAAGATGAACTGCAAAAGTCTTCAATGAAATGGTGAATACAAAATAGAATGGATTCTATAGCTCTGTCTTAGTCACTCACCTGTTGGAGGTGTTTCGTCATGCAGACTATAAGAATTAAAAATGGAGAAAAATGTAACAACTCAGTGTTGTTTCTGGCCACCTCAGACAAAAGCTAATTTACAGTTCAGCCAAATACCTTCTGACTTGCACAAGTATTGCTTATAAGGCAATTAATGCTGAATCTTGGTAGTTTATGTTGCAAGAGCTCTGCAGTTTGGAAGACATTTTGTTCTTTAGCACAGGTTGATGTACTTCTGAACTACTGAAAATAATAAAAAGCCAGAATTTCAAATATTATCTACTACACTGGAAAGCAAAGCTTCTGCTATGAGTCTTGCTAATGCAACAGTGAAGACTTCAGGTGAAAATGTAGGCAAGGACAAACCAAGTTCATCATAAAGTGAGTTGAATCAGCTTCTGAATTGATTTGATTTCTTATTAAGGACAAAGTCACACAGGAAAAGAAAAAAAAAAGAAACATGCAAAGCCAACAGTAGCAAAATCCCACACATTTGAATGTAATCTTGGTCATTGGATGCTTCGATCCCCAAACAGTCCAAAAGAAACTGACACTTGGTGATTAACATTCCAAAGAGCCACAGGGGTCATTGTGCCACTATTCCAGAGATTCTTGAGCCTGCACAGGCTGAAGGTGTTCAATTATAAATTCTGTTTTCTCTGCTCCCTGCAACAAGAGTAGGGAATTTGTATTTTGTAGTGACACTTAACCCTTCTTTGCTGGTTTAAGCAGCGAATGGTCAGCACTAGAAAGTTTCCAGCAAACAGGAGATGCAATTTAACCCATGGAGTTCCCATTTTGGGCCTTTCATATAAAGCCCACGGACTGAAATTTGGAAATAGAAGTGGTAGAAGTCTGAGGGGAAAAAAAAAAAGAAGTGTGGTTAGTAAGTAATGCGGCACTATGAGCAGCCTGGTCAAGTGGAAGGTGTCCCTGCCCATGGCAGGCGGTCAGAACAAGATGATCTTTAAGGTCCCCTCCAACCCAAATCATTCTGTGATTTTATGATGCTACTCAGTCGTGTCAGTTCTAGAATTGTGAGATAAAACTTCCTCTCTGGAGTCAACTGTCCAATCTGCCAGTTAAACGTGTTCCTATCATGTCACTGCTTTCCACCTTTCCCTGTTAGAAGCACACATGCATGAAAGAGAGGTGTTTTCCTCGAGTGCCTCTTTCATGCAGAAAGAGAATTTGCAGAATTAAGGTTTCCTTGCAAGTGACTCAGACACAGGTGCCTGAACTTTGGGCCAAATCGATGGCCAGCAATGGCTTTTTTTAAAGCTCTTCTACTTTTGGGGGTTTTTCCTGCCTTTTTTTGTTTGTTTTTTTGGAAGAACTTCCCTTGTCAGGTAGGGAACATACTCAGTTGGATACAAACTTTTTTCTCCCTCTTTCTGCCTTGAAGCAAGACAAACCATTGACCCTTCATAAGAGAATGTGTTGTTCACACATCCCCTGTAGCACTGCCAAATTTTTGTTAGCCTGGCCTCTTACCAGCATGTATCTTCCCCTGGTCTGGTGTTTGACAAACCCTTCCCCTCCTATGTATATTATTGCCTCTTTTAATCCAGTTATTTCTCTACAAGAGCAACTCAGCATATATACACACAACAGGTCTTGAATTTGTCACTTAAGCATTCTCACTAGAACTGGTCAGACATAATCCACAGGGTTTGGAGGACCTTTCTCCTCTTCCTGGGTGTAGCTGGAGGAAAAAAAATTAAAAAGGCATCAATCTCCAAAGATCCAGTTTACCTTCACTAAATAGAAATCATTTTAAGTTCAAAGGAGAACAGTCTACTCTTTAGATACATCACACTTCTTGTGTATCACTTTACTTAACAGCAGTTTACAGATTTGAGGTCTCTGGGCCCTCTAGTTCTGCAAATGTCTTAATTGCTCAACTGTGCAACATTTCTATTGGGACTTTTCTATTCCTGTGCTCAGGGCTTCTGGGGAAAAAATAAATGCAAGTATCATTCACATAATCTCTGTGTGTGTTTTTGGCTTTCTAACAGACACCTTTGCAATTGTACTTCTGCCCACTGGGGATACGGTGTGTAATTCCCAGGTACCTGAACACCTTGGGGTGATTTGGCCCTTGGAGTGTTGTTAAGGTGAATCGTTGTAATGCAGGTTGAACATCGTGTGTCCAAAGGGATTTGTGCGCTGTGCTGATGCATCTAAGTCATCCTTCTTTAACTGGGGCTGGTTCAGTGGTGAAACAGGAAGTGAAAGCAAAGACTTCTCTGTGGTTATTCTTACCTGAGAGTATGGTTGCACCTGGGAAGTGAAAGGCTGGAAGGAAAAAGACTGTGGCATGTATGGATTTGGTGCTGTTTAAGGTTGGAATTAAGGGTCTGGTCCTCTGATACAAAGTACTTAGTGACATAAGTGAGCTTGATATGGAGCTTCTGAATAAAAGCAATCCCTCAGCACGTGCCCTCTGAGGTTACAGGGATGAGGGGTCCATACTCATCTTTTGTACAATACCTTGTGATTTTGTTTTCTCTAAACTTAGATGAGGCTTGGCTTTAACAACCCATGCCTGGCTGAAAATTTCTATTAGAAAACTGTAGCCCTTGGAAGTTCTTAGAAATGACATCTAAAGGATTTATCTGGGGTTTTGGGGTTGTGTTTTTTTGTGGGGTTTGTTGGGAGTTTTGTAAGCAAAACAGACATGGGATTTGTGAGCGGTTCTGCATGGACAGTGGATCACACCACGTAGAACAGTTTGCACACTGGGGAAGGCATCAGTGAATCAAAGCAGACATTACTGAAAGAGAAAACATCTTTCTTTCATGGAAAACAAAAGATGAACCTGTCCCGTTTAAAGTGGCTGTGGAAATGGACAGTAAGGGTGTTCCTTGTTACAAGGAGCCTCCAGCCAGAGGCAAGAAGTATTGAATCTCAGGAGCCAGCCAGGAAAAACCCAGTTCAGCGCGTATCACAGCAGTTCAGCAGAGGCAGATGAGCCATCTGGTGGTCTCTCTCACTCTGCAAATGCCTGGCTGTGGTGCAACTGTGTGGAGCTTATCTAGTGCTGTTAAATACATTAATGCCTCCAATCACAGAGGTGATACAAATGTCTCTGTAGGTTATGCATTGGAAAAGATATCTGGATGTTACAGCAGTACTTAAGTGATGAAAGTCAGGTGTTTAAAACCTTTTGGGATGCCTCACACCCCCCAAACACATAACAAAGTCACTGATTTTAAACAGGCAGTGGAAGTCATAGTGCACCCAACAGCTCTTCCTGCTGGAGCACACGTTCAGGAGGTGGAGTTCAGGTCCCTTCTCGGCCTCAGAGGTGACAGTCCCATGTCCTGTCTCAGTGCCAGCCCAAGCCACTGGCAATTGAAATGGAAGGGAGCTGGTAGGAGACATTTCACAGCACCTGTTTTCATGTGGGAACTGAAACTGAGCCACAGCAGAGCTAAAAATGCTTCATGTAGGAAACTAGACAAAGGATAAAAGAGAGCCTTGCAGATGACAGTCCCCAGACTGAGGCAGGGAGGGCTGGATTTGAATCCTTATTCCCTTGACACCTGCCATTAAAAACACCACTGAGCTTCATGGATTTAGGAGAGAGCTCCCTCATGGATACTGTCACCAGCTAGATCATTCCTCGGGACTTCTTGGACACCAAAGCCTGAGAGAAGGGTGTTATTCTGGTAATTACTGGAGAGGAATTTCTCCATATGTCTGTTCTGGCATGCACTGGGACAGCTACATTTAAATATACCCAATACAATTAACAGCATCCTGCTCCTGGGTGAAAATAACACTTGAATTTGCATCTGCAAACATGAAAGTTCTGCTCCAAGCAGTGCCCAAGGAAAACTCCACAGTGCTGGGAGTGCAGAGGAAAGTTAGCCCATAGCAAGGTGAGTGAAAAAACAGAGTAGAGACTCAAGGCATCAGGGAGAGGCGAATCAGGAGCTGAAGGTTAAAACAGGAAGGGGCAATGGCCTTCCTGACAAGGCACCATCACACACACAGCCGAACAAAAACCCTCAATCTTGGCAACAGGAACAGAATCAGACACCAGTCACAGTTACCTGAATGTCCACCAAGATAAAAGGCAGGTCTGGAGCCAGTCAGTGAGGAGGACATCAGGGTGAGGGTCAGTCAGCTACACAGCCAAGCACAGAGCAAGCACCACAGCTCAGGAAAGAGACCCCACCTAAATGCAGTTCCCCTGCAACCAGCTGGGGGGTTCGAGGTGGAGGTCCCAGGTAGGTCTCTCCCAGCTTAGCTGGTGCTGTGGAGCCAAAGTGCTGCAGCTTTGCCACATCAGTGCAGAGCTCAGACACCTGCCAGGGTGTGGGGTGGGGAGACCCAGGAGGATTACACAGAAAGGAAGGTGAAAGGTGGTGAGGGAAATTAAAGCCTGCTGGAACATTCAGAGCCATAGGAGCATCCCTCTTAATGGATGGGGTGGTGGTCCTATTACAGAATCCTCCAAGAGAAATTGGAGGTATTAAGAAAGAGGGTGAGAAAGGCCTCAGAGCAGCAGCTCCAGATCAGGACCAGTCTGGGCCCTCCCCATCCAGCAGCACTGGTGACCTCTTCAGCTGGGAGAGATGCTAAGCATCCTGAAACTTGGCATATCCCCTGGAGAATACATGTGGATGAGAGCTGGGTCTGCCTGGCAGCTGGACAAATTGTGACCCATGGGACAAAGTTATTGTCCTTCTAGCTGTGGGAGTTGGATGCTGTCCCTGATGGAAAAGGAGAGAGATCTATTAATTACTCTGGTTTCCGAGTTGATGCTTTCCCTCCTCTTCTTCAAAGCTGATTGAGTGGAGAAAGAAATAGATTCATGTCCTTGCTGAGCCTTTGCTACTAGTTAGGACTGGGTAGTACAGAGCCTAAATGTAGTAGCAGCTCAGGAGGGCAGTGAGGGACCAGGCTCAGCCACACTGGGAGGAGGGCACAGTGTGTTTGTGCTCGTGACAAGGCTGCTCCAGAGCCTGGGCAAACTGAGCTGGACTTTATTCCAGTGCAATATTCCTCCATCTCTAAATGTCCATGACTTAAATATTGTCATTTGACTTTTTGAGTGGACTTGCCCTTGCTTTTCTGCCTGCCAGCACCTTGAGCAAACCTCCAGTGCTCCTGTGCCAAGTGCTTGTATGTTTTTGCATTAGCATCAGGAACCCCCTCTGTCAAGGGGTTAAGGAAAAAGCTTATTAAAATTGTGTAAATGTGGTGCTAATTAGTTTAGATGTAATGAGCAGCATTAGGTGTCTGGTTACTTAGAAAGGGGTTGTTGAATAACCATTTCTGCCGACATTCCAATTTGCATAATGACAAGGTGTTGGCATTGCATCCACCATTAATTTGCTGTATTTATAATGCCATTATGGAGCCACTCTTATCCTCGTGCGCTGTTAAGGGTATATGGAAATATAACGTATGATTCTGCTTGTTTGGAAATTGCTTTTGGATATCTTTGAGTTTTTGTAATAGTATTTTTGGCAGCTGAAGGCTAGCAGCACCAGGAGGAGAGTCTGCCACACAGGCAGAAATTAAGTGTTGCTTGCATGGGTTTATCTTCCCCAGTGCTGAAGCAGAAGCAGCAAAGGTGAGTGTGATCAGGTGAGCTGCAGAGCATGCTCGAGGCAAACACAGTATTTCACTCCAAATCACCACTACAAGGCATAATGCTGGTGCTTGAAGCCCCGAAGAGCATCCCTAATCACAAACCTCAAAATATTTAACAGGTCACAGAGAGTGCAGCTTGGCACCATAAACTCATTCAACACAAGGAGTTGGAGGAACCCTACCAGCAGCTCTTCCTGTACTTCTCTTCCCCTCCTGCAGTCTCTGGGAACCAAGGCAGAGGAAATAAAGGTTGTCATCCTACCTGTGTTACAGGTAAAAGACAGGAAAGAGTCCCCATATAAGCAGGGCAAGTTTTTGTAGTGCATGTGTGTGGTTGAGGGAGAAAAAAGAACAAAGAAAATGAGTAATAATTATTTATTTATACTAAGGTTAGTAAAACTATTTTCATTCTCTTGAAAAAAGAGCAGTTTACTGAAAAGGATGAAGTTTTACTGTGTCAATCACAATAATCTTTATTATGTCATCCCACATAAATATCTCCATGACTTACAGTTCTTTGCTGTGGTGTCACCCCTCCTGCACTGTCACTGTAAGATGTTTCTGGTTTCTGTCTAGCTAGTTTTAGCTAGCTGGACATTAGTCATGTCATGAGATTAAATTAGAAAATCATATACATATATTGCCTAACCCTGCATGCCCAGACTTTTGGGTCCTGGGTGTTTCTCTATTGATACAGGGTGCATCCACAGAATTCCCAGCATCAACAGGATGTCTCCTGAATGGACAGCTGTAGGTTTCTGAGGCTGTGATAACCTGCTTTAAAACTTGTCCTGTGTGAAGTCACATCTCTGCCAGACAGCATCAGGAAAAGAGAAAGAGCTCTTACTACTAGGGTTATTTTCACAGTGACAACCCTCGTTCTGCCCACCTGAGATGTCTGTAATGTGAGCATGTGGTACAGGACATGAGCGTGTGGTACAGGACACAAGGGGAAGAAGAGGAAGAAAAAGCACCAGACAGAGAAGAATGTGGTTTATGTAATGAACTATTTATGTAAATCCAGTTTGTGAAACAAATTGAGGAGGATCACCTTTGTTTACTTGCCTGTCCCATTCTTCCTCAGTGTCCCCTCTGGTATCTGCCTTGTTCTACCTCTCACAGTCTGGAAAGAAATCCTGTGTCAGAAAAAAAAAATCTTTCATTTGCTCCTAAGAAAGGCTCTACAACAAAATATTGGCTTGTTTACTCTTTGAGACATGACACAACCTGAAGACCAGAATTGCCCAGATGTTGTGAGACAATGTTCTTTTGAGTATTTGAGCTCAACTGTGTTTGAGCAGAATTATTTTAACATGTAATAGAGGAGTTAATGGATATTTGCGATATAGCAGACTACAAGCAGATATTGTTTTGAGAAATGGATTTAAGTTGCTCCAAACAAAGCTTTATTTTTAGCATTTTGCTTATGTAGTATAGGAGAAGAAACATGTAACATGACTGTGAGTTCAATCTGAAACAGAAGGTCTGCGATGCATGTCAAAAACATCCAAGAATTAATTTTAAAAAGTAACTCACTACACCTACATTCCCTGCTCAACTGGAAATAACACAAGGAGTTTAGGAGGGGTTATAATACAGAACTGGTTTCCAAAGATTTGGTGTAACATTGTCAACTGCTGAGTGTAATCAATGATGCAAAATATTTCAAAATATTTTCAGTTCTCCCTCAATTGTTTGGAATGTACTTTTCTGTATTTATGTGCTTTTTTTCCTGTTATTTCAATTAGAAGATGTTTTACTGCTGTTTGAGTAAACATGAACAACTGAAACTTGTTGGCTGAAATAAGCTGAAATATGTGAAGTAAAATAGGTGCAGTTTCCTTTTTCTCTTAACCTCATTCATTCATATAGTGAACAACAGTAAGATGCAATTAATATGTGAATCTTTTCTCACTAATAAAAGTTTGCACCCTTGGATTTAATATTGACTTCATGGGAACTGGTTGAAAAATATGTTGATGCCCCAGATCATCTTTGGTACGTGCCAAAGATGTCACTTGAACACACTGAATCAGACTCCAAATGTGCTGCTCATTTTACCTGAGCTGAGACTTCGTCCTCTTGGATGTGTTCTGCATTCTTAGTCTCCTAACATTAAATTTTATGAATGAATAACAAAGTAATCAAAAAAGAATTAGCTCATAGAATGAACCAGAGCAAACACCTCCTGCTTGTGTCATAACCATCATCCCCTCAGTCAATCCATTCTACTTACTCTGTACCAGGGTGTCTGTAGCTCATTGATGACTCACTGAAAACAAGCTGCAGCCCTTCAAAAAGCTCTGTGCAGGAGCACCAGGCATTGCGTGCAGTGCAGCAGGTACATCAGGTAGGTACCCATTCCCATTTGGGAAATGGCTTTTGGACCCTGCTGGGGGGTCGCTGTGGGAGCTCTGGGGGCTATCTGATAGGACCAACCTCAAATTGCTGCATCAAGCCCAGTTTCATTCTCCTGGAGAGCCGGAGTGTCAGCGGGCGGGAACTCGGGGGTGGAGTCAGGAGCTTCAGCCAGGTGAGAGCATTTTGCTTTACCAGGGCTGAGCGTTCAGATCAGGGATGTTTCTGGACAGCTGCCCTGTGTCGATGCCGTCCCACTTCTCACTGTCAAGTTTGTAACCACACAGTCTGATCCAACACCACAAACCAGCTGCAGAGTCGTGGTCCAGGGGGCACTGTTGGAGTTTTAGCTCTTTGGTGCTGATTCTCTAAATGCCCTCTGCATACAGGCAGTATCCTGTGACCGGAGTGTACGACGTGCCCTGCACATCTGCAAGGGCTGCACGCCGGGGAGGACACGCACTAGAACTGAGGCTCTGCAGTTTTGCTCTTGAATTCTATGAGCTCAGACCTCGAGCAAGGGTTATCAATAACTTCCTAAACTATGCTGAAAAAGATACCTGCGGCTCTGTTTTCAGCATTGCTATAAAATGTGAGGAGCCTTGTTAAATCGCGCTTAATGACTGGGGATCTCAGCCTAACTGACTCCTTCATCCAGCAGCTGTGAGTAATAATACTCACATGAGCAGGTTTCACTAACAGACCTGCAGTAGGAATATCACGTACTCCGGAGCTCTGAGCAGCTCCTGTTGGAGCCGAATTATTTCCCCCCGGGGGAGGGGGGAACTGTTTGGAGCCTCTTGAGTGCAGAGAGGGGTTGAATTATCTGTTCAGCTGTGTCGTGCCCCACCTGAGCTGACAGTTCGGCTGTTAGCAGCACTTACTCAAACCTGGCAGGCAAAGGGATAGCTGTGCAGTGTGAGAGAATCTGCTTCCCAATTTAGCTGGATTTCTTCTACTAGCAAGAGCTGTGCAGACCACTCTTAATTGTAAGGTTTACCTTAAATTTTACTTCAGAACACCTTTTATCGTAAAAGTTCTAATTTTCGCAAATGCAAATTAGTCTGGTCCGAGACTTCTGGCTCTTGTACGCCACTACACGCGGGGAAGTGAGTACCCGGAGCATCCCGCATCCCCGCGGCTCCCGCAGGCTGACGGACCCCGCACCCACCGCGCCGTGGAACCCACCGACCCTGGGGTGCTCTGCACCGTGGAGCCGGCTCTACTTCCCCCTTGCCTCTAATATCAGCAATGGCGACAGAATTTATTCCCACGGGAGGGCTGAAACGTTTGATTTTATTCCGGAGCGGGTGTGCGGGAGAGGGATGAGGCTGCGGAGCGTCCGGACGCGCGCGATCCCAGATCGGAGCCAGGCTGGAGGGTCAAGGGGGGACCGGGGGAAGGAGCCGAGGGGGGAGCGAAGTCCGGACACCCTGGGAGCCCGCGGCACCACGGACACCCCTCCCGCCGGGCAGCGATGCGGGGCCGGGTGCCCACAGCCGGTCCCCAGGGGAGGGGGATACACAGCTCTCCCCAAAACCGCTTCGGAAAACGCTGGTTTCTTAAAATTGCCCCTGTGGGGAAAAAGAAAAAAAAAAAAAAAAGAAAAACAAAAGCCTCCCAAACCCCCGCAAGCACCAAAAACTAGTGGAAAATGAGAGCTCTTCCCCAGCATGTGCTTTGGGGTCACGCAGGGAGTGGGGAAACGAGGTAACAGCGTCCCTGGGCCTACGGAGCCACCTCGGGGTGCTCACAGCAGTTATAGACTTTTTTTTTTTTTTGAAATTAGAAAAAAAAAAAAGAGTACGGATTATAAAAGTCCGAGTTAGATACGAGTTTAAAAGTAATTAGCGGAAAGGCGATGAAAAGATCACTTTTATATTTTAAAGTGGAGGAATCTTAAAGAGCCCATGAGCCGATTTACTAAATTTCCATAAATCCAAAATATCGGACTCCCTGTCAGCAGAAACATGGCAGAGAGGTCGGATTCTCTCTCTATATAAATTTTCTTAGGTTTTTTTTCTTTTTTTTTGTTCTTAATATTGCACCAATCGACAAAGCCAATTAAGAAATTGCAAACAAGGGAACTAAGAAGGGAAATACCCTCTCTCGTACAAGAAGAATAAAGTTTATTTGCGTGTAAGAAATACGCTCTCTGAGTAAACAACAAAAAAAGGAAGACGCAAGACATCCCTCCAAGCGTCTCATAAGCCAGGCGTTTTCCTGAGGAAACTTGTCTTACAAAGATTCAGCCGAAAAACAGGGACTTGCCACCACGGAAAGCGACGTTTCCTTAGAGTTTATTGATTGATTTAAAGTGTTTAGCAAACAAAGTGCTTTCTTTATCACCTCTTGCTCATTACTCCCTCACCTTATACATTAATTACAAAGTTAAAACTTTTTTTTTTTTTTTGTAACAACCAGAAATATACAGAAATGATTAACGTAAAAAAACCAGCCCCGGGCCCCAGCAGCTGCCCCCGCCGTCGCTTCCCGGGCGAGATTCCGTCGCTCCCGCGGGTCCGCAGGGTCTCGGCCGAGCTCGGGGGTCGTTCGGGAGTGACGTCTGTAAAAAATATCCGTCGTCACCGTGAGGTCACGGGAGGGAGCGGAGCGTCGTTGCCTCAGCAATGTCGAGGCACAGGACCGATAAGTTCTCTGCTTTACCCTGAGAGTCAAATGGGTACATAATATTTTCTTTTTTTAAAGTCTTTTGAGGGTGGCCAGACCAGAATAAAAACAAAGCCAAATAAAATAATAATTAAATTAACCAAACCCACATAGCAACGGGGGACGGTGAAAAATAAAAATACAGGTAACGATGATTTACATCTACTTGTATGTACACGGGGGAGGGAGGTTTTCCTCTTCCTCCTCCTCCCCTCAGCAGCGCAGTCCGGACACATCGCGTACAAAAAGGGTCGTAGAAAGGACGGAGGGCGGGGGGGGCGCCCCTTTGAACCCCCGGGGTTGGTGGCAGCCGGGTGGCGATAGGAACATCTGGCTGTCCCTTCTCCCCCTCCCCCGGTGTCGCTGCCAGCCGGTTCTTGTTTCACCTCTTGGGAGCGGGGGGGTCGTGCGATGAGCGGCCCCCCAGAGCCCGGCCGGGTGGTCCCGAAGGAGCGCAGCGGGAATGGGCCGGGAACAAGGAGGATGAGGAAAGGGGCGTCGGGGCTTATAGGTGCGGGGTGTAGAAAGCCGGGGCGCCGTAAGTCTGGGACCCCAGGACGAAGGGCGAGAGGACGGCGGGGCTGGGCAGGAAGGGCAGCTGTGCGGCACAGACCAGCCCCCCGGCCGGGTGCCCGGCGTAGCTGCCGGGGCCGTGCATGGAGAGCGGGGCGCCCATGGGGGGCGAGTGGCTGAGCGGGCTGAGCCCCCCCGGCAGCGCCCCCCCGCCCAGCGCGCCCCCCGCGCCGCCGCCGCCGCCCCCGCCCGTGGGCGCGCTGGTGTCCGCCCCGGGGTTCTGCTTCTTCCACTTGGTGCGCCGGTTCTGGAACCAGATCTTCACCTGCGTCTCGGTGAGGCTGAGCGACAGCGCCAGGTTGAGGCGCTCGCACACCGACAGGTACCGCGTGGACTTGAACTTGTTTTCCAGCGCCACCAGCTGCTCGTAGGTGAAGGCTGTCCGCGCCCGACGGGGCTTGCCCGACTTGGAGTCCGAGCCCGTCCGCTTCCTCTTGGGCTTGGTCTGCGGGCCGGGCTGCGCCCCGACGGGAGGCGGCGGGGGCGGCGGCGGGGGCGCCGGGGCCGGGACACCCCCGGGCTCGGCCGGCTCTGCGCGGAGCGGCCCCGGGTCGGGCTCTCCGGGAGCCGCCGGGCCGGAGCTGCCGCCGCTGCTGCTGCTGGTGCTGCCGCTCTCCTCGCTGCACAGCTCCTCGTCGTCCGGCAGCTCGCTGTCGGGGCTGCGGCTCGGCCGGCTGCTGTAGTCCAGGTCGCACTCCTCGGCCTTGTAGAGCTCCCCGTCCTCTGCGGACAAGCGACAGCCACCGTTAGGGATCTCTGCCTGGCTTACGCCCCCGCCCGCCCCCGGACCCAGGAAGAACCGGACCGTTCCTGGGGATTCACCCACCCTGTATCCCCGCTGCTGTCGGGACAGGGGTGCCCGGCCCTCCCCGACTCTCCGCCCGCCGTGGGGATGCGGCTGGTCCGGGCCCTCAGGCTCCTCCGGCCCCCTGCGCCGGGAGCGGGTTGGGGGCGCATGGAGAGGAGCCGGCAGTGGGATGGGGGCACATGGAGAGGAGCCGGCAGTGGGATGGGGGCACATGGAGAGGAGCCGGGCAGAAGCGGCCGGGATGGTGGCTCGGTGCCGCCTCCGAGGACAGCCTTCACCTACGAGCCTTTCCTGCAGCCCTGGGGCAGGGAAGGGGCTGTCCAGCCCGGGAAGGCTTTGCCAGAGCTGCCCCTGCCGAGCTACTCACCTTCGGCAAGAGCTGGCACCGAGATGCGGCCCGGGGCAGGGGATACAACCTCTCTTCCCACCGCCTCCAACGCGCCCACAAAACAGCCGGTGGCTGAAAATGACTTTGGGAAAACAGCAGCGTGGGTGTCCCCGGGACGCCGGACGAGGAGCAGCCGGGGACAACCCCTGCTCGGGCCGAGCCAGCCGTGCCTGGGATGTCACAGCGCTTCTAACAATTCTAGTGACTGAAATCTCGGAATCGATGGGAGATTTGCTGGTTTTTGCTCTGGCATTTTTAACCCTTCCTGCGTCTGGTTTGACCTCTTGTCACTTCCCGAGATGGAAGTATTAAAGTGGAGTAAATACTTGTATTGATTAGCAGAGCAGATACAAACTTAATTAAACTCATTTTGTGCAATGTACAAACTAGTTAACGGTCATTTAATTTATTTGGGTTTATATTACGCTCCAATTAACGGGTCTCCATCGGAGAACAGGGTAATTATCCGATATTTAAGGCTATTGGACTTCTGCTGACGGTTCTGTCATTATGAAGCCTAAAAGCAAATTGAGTTTTCCGCAGAATCGGCTCCTCCTCACCCCGGCCCGGGCTCCTTCGGGGGAGCGGGAAGAGAATCCTCTCCACGGGATGGGGAAGGCCCCGCGGGTAGGTCGGGGGCAGAGGCCTGTGAGTACCGTCCTTTTTAGCCGGTGGTTTCAGTCATTCCTAAACTTCCCTCCGCTCGCAACGGGGGCGCAGCGCCGGGAACCCCTAGTCAAGGACTCCTTTACCTTGGTTAACCGAGATATATAAATAGGAAGTGAATCGCTGGTCTGTTACCCTCATCCCGCCCGTGATTTAGTTGGTTATAATCCTCAAAAAATCTGAACACACCTCAAGTTTGGTCCGTATCCCCACACCGGACCCTCTAGTACCCATGTGTAAAATCAGGGGTGGTTTTAAAAGTGTGTTTTGTTGAACGCGCTGATTTCGGATACGGATGCTTTAGTAGGAGAAAAAGAGGCAGATAAGTTTATTGTAGTCCTTTTCACCCGGAAAATATGCCTTAATAACTCGGGGTTCATTATGAGCCCTTTCCAGCTTTCTGTTCAGGTCGGCGCATGGAAACCGCGGGCGATCGCCGCCGCACGGGGGGAACCACGTCCCTTTTCTCTCAACCCGACCCCGTGAGTGCAGACGAGGGTCCTGCAACCTGTAGAACCTGTTAGAAATTGCAGGGCGTAATTGTTGCAACAACAATTAATAAAAGGTGCGCGCAGCTGCGTCTGCGGGGCAGACCCGGGAGCTGAGCGCAGCCCCAGCACTCACACACGGACCGGACCGGGAACCCGCAGCTGGCAGTTTGGGGGTTTAATTTTCCTTCTAGGAAAACCCTGCCGTTGCTAAACAAAAAATTTTTTAAGACAGAAAAAAAAACCCCGCAACGCGACGGAAGAACTGGCGACGGAGGTGGACGCTGGACTTGCCATTTTGTTTCTGGAATATGTTAAATGGGAATAGAGAGTTTTAGCTATTTTTTTTTACATGAAAATAGTTTTACGAGCGGCGAGTGACGAGTGCTGTTGCCACTCTCCTTTGGCCAGAAAGCCTTTGCGTTTTCCGGGGCGGTTGGTACTTTTCTGGCCAGAGCTACTTTTCGAAACACTTCTCCTAAATTAAACCACCGCTTGAACTAATATTAATTACAATGGGGCAAGAGAATAATTAAATTTCGTGATTTTCGAGCAGTCCCAGACCTATTCTGACCGTTGCCATAACACTGAGGCGATGTGGCCGAAGGGCTCCATGTGCGGAGCGTCCGGGGAACTTGTCAGCGGGCAAAGCGCACCGCGGCATGGACCCTCCGAGCGTATTTATTTTGAGAGAAGGGATGGAGCTGCATTTCTCTCCTTGCCTGGAGATAAAAGTGTGAGATTAGCGATAGGCTGACCTCCTCAGTCTTTCTGATCGACCAGATCTATTTAATATGACAAAAGTCAGATGAGTTTAGAGGAATAATTACTAACCCAGCTCCGCACTACTTTAAAAAATGTCTTTTGAATTCTATTAATGCCCCGTTCCTGCTTTTGCCTTACAGATGAAAAATGAGTCAAGGCTCGGTCTGGAGCAGATTCCAGACCTCTTTTGCTGACTTATTTTAACTGACAGAGTCCTGTTATGGCGGGGTTGGAAACCTCCGAGTCCGCCTCTCTTCCCCTCAGACACAGAGAAATTATTTTTCCTTAACCGAGAAGTTTATTCCCCGCCGCTCGCTGCCCCTTTTCTCCCCTCTCAGGACATGGAATAACTATTTATATTTTTCACAACAGCCGTCTTTCCCGGAAACCCTCCGCGATCCCCAGAGCTGTGGTGTTTAGAGGTGAGAAAGTTGGGATATTTGGACCCAGAAAGAAAAAGCAATCTAGAGCCTGGGTCGAATGCAATTCCCGATCAATAGCGAGCCCTAATAAGTGTAATAGGTTTTAATCGAGTAATTATCCGAATTTTGACCCTATAATTTAGATGTTAGGGAAGAGTTTGCAAGGTGCTTGAAAGAGATATGCACAATTCGATAATAGGATATCGATCCAGGCAGTCCTACATGCCACTCTGGGGCGATTTTCCCCATTATCCAGCCTCTTTACGCTGCTAAGCACATTTTACCTTAAATGTAATCGAAGGAATTTAATTGTTTTTCCAGAGATAACCAGCATTTTGTCACAATTAGTCTGATTTGTCCTAAAAAAGCCAAGGGGAGAGAGAAAATTGAATCTGTCGCCCAGAGCAACGGGCGGCAGCGGCGGGGGGAGGACGGGAGAGGGGTCCGGGGCTGGGAGAGAGAGATACAAAGTCATAAAAGCCTTCGGGGACCCAGGCGAGATGGGGGTACGGAGGGAGGGTTTTCACAGCCTCGGGGCTGGAGCTGCGGCCCGCGGAAGCCAACGGAGCCGCTCGCAAGTTTGCCTGAGCCGGAGAGCGCAACCACCGCTGCCCCTTCCCGGGAGGAGGAGGAGAACGGCGGGGTCCCTGCCCGACCCAGCCGGGCCGGCACCCCCGGGGGGATACACCGGGAGAACAGTATCCCCGATGGATTCCTCGGACAGGCGGGCCGGGAGCGGGGAGTGGAGCCCGGCCGGTGCTGAGCTCGGGGAACCCAGCCCCGGCCAGTCCCGGGGGGATGCGCCCTATCATCCCTCAGCCCAACATAGAATTCCACCTCTCTACATCCAGCAGCAGCAGTGCAGAGCGTATTTGTCCTTCCCCAGCGCCCCGGCTCCCGAGGCTGCCAGCGGGGGAAGGGTGACCTGTCAAAGCATGCGAGCCCCTTGCTCGGGGAGCTCGGGGGGCTGCAAGCCCCCAGACCTACTTACTGATCAGCTCTGCGGATTTCTTGCACGCGTCGAAATCTTCGGCGAGAACCTTTTGCTCGGCCAGCTCCGTCCCTGAGTCCTCGGGCTTATCCTCCGCCCCCAGCGTGAACTCGGTCCCCGCCGATTTGTACAAGCCCGCGCACTGCCGCCGCTTGCTGTTGAACTTGTTAGGGTCCAGGATGTCGAGCACGGAGAAGGAGGTGGTTCTGTGCACCATGGGCAGCGCGGCCACTGCCCCCTCTTGTCCGGGGGTGTTGCTCTGGCTGTCCCCTTGCCTGTCCCGGTTGGCAGGGCAGTAGAGAGGCAGCTCGCCGCCGGCCGAGAGCCGCTGCTCCCCGCGGCCGTCCATCCCTTCCCCGTGGCAGCCGCGGGGCTCCCCGCCGATGCCGGCTGCGGGGGCTGTCACCGCCGCGGCTGCCGCTGCCGGGATGGAGATGTCACCGACCTTGTCTCTGCTCACATTCATGACTCTTTGCAGAGCCCCTCTCGGTCGCAACTTCTCCCCCCCACCCTCCCCTCTTGTTCTCCCCCCCCTCCCCTCCTTCCTCCGGCGAAGTTGATCTGGAAACTCCTCCCCAGCACCGCTCCGGCTCAGGACGAGCCGCTGCCTTCAGCTCCCCGGGGCTGCGCTGGGTCCAGCCGCCGAGAGCCTCCGGGGGAGGCAGGGAGTCACAAGGTGATGCTCGGCTCAGAGCCTCCACTCAGCTGCTCCTTCTTCCTTCTCATCATCCTCGCCAGGCTGCCCAGGCGGTCCTTCCCCCCCTCCCCTCCTCTCTCGCACACACACACACAGAGGCAAGGCTGTATCTTATTTATGCATTCATATTTAGCACTGGATTGTAATTGGCTACAAATTAATCCCTTGCCCATAATAGTCTGTAATCTTCATCACTGGAGGAGAGACGCGGTGAAAGTGTGTGCCGGGGGGAGGGGGGCAGAGAGGGAGAGAGCGAATGAAGGATGGTGTTGGCTGTGATATACTTGGCTGTCAGCTCTGTTTCAGCACACCTCCACTCATCTGGAAAGCATCTAAATAGCCTTATTTGGAGAAGTGGGAGGAGATGACGCTTTCTTTTAAATAATTGCGGGATCAATATAAAGAAGATATTATACACAGAAAATGGGAACTTAAGGTCTTCCATCCCTAATGGTGGAGTTAGATGATCAAAAGGGGATTATGTGGATGTGTGTGTGTGTGGGCTCAGAGGTGTCAGCCCCCAGCACCTGTTTCCCTTTCCTGCTGGGTTTATTAAATTAGAACAAAAGGAGAAAATTATGGACAGAGGTTTAGAGGTTGTAGTGGAGCTTGTGTCTGCGGACACACGCACCCTCACACGTTTCTCTCTCTCTCCCTCTTAGCTAATTAATTAAAATTAAATATCAAATGTAAGTGCCAGGAAAGTGCCGGAAGAAAATTAATACGTTTAAACGGCATAAGACAAAACACGACGATCAATAAATCCTGAATAACTGGGAGAAAAGGTCTGTTCCATTCCATGCAGGAGTAAAGGTATAACCAGACCTAACTTCCACTTTCGAAAAAACTATTCTCTTATTAGAAGTGATTTTAATTATGGAAAATTAAGACATCGGAATAAATTCTCCTGCGAATTATAAAACCTGAATTTCTCCCCCTTCATAATTTCCTTCCCTTTCGTGTAGAGCCGTGTGTGCTTTGATCATATCAATTTCATTCTTGTTTTGGACGCTCCAGTCTCTACTCAGTTTGAATTAGCTGCCAAGAAAAAAAAGGGGAGGGGGGCGTAGGAAAATAGAGAAAGCATAAAAGGAAAATTAGATTTTTTTTGTCTTTGAGGCTGGTGACACATACAAGGACAGGTCCTTTGCAATTACCGCGGGCAATGATCCTTTAGAAAGCAGAAATTAAAAGTTGGGAGAAATAATGGGTAAAACAATCAGCTTGTAATTTTGGTAGGGCTTGGACATGATTAGTCCATCAGCGGGCTGGGCCCAGGGGAGTCCCGCTGAGCCGGAGCCCACAACAGCCCCCGCTCATATATTATACACCATCCCTTAGATTTTAATCAGACACCACAACAGTGTCCTTTCTCTTTTATGACTTTATTATGCTTTATCTTTAAATTATAAATCACCTCCTGGGTTGAAATGGTATGTATAATCTCTGATCATGTGTAGGTAATTACCTCTCCCCCTTGTCCTGACCTCACCGACGGGGCTGCCACGAACACACAGCGAGAGCGAAGTTTTAATCTGCGTGTGCACACACTCACACGAACCCACACGCAGGGGTTTGTTGGTTTGTTTGCTAATAGCTCCTCTTTCCCTTCTCCTCCGGACATGCCTCTAATCCCATCTTTTTTTTTTTTGTTTGTTTTTTTTTTTTTTTTTTTTTTTTTTTTTTTTTTTAATATTTTTTCCTTCCATTACTTCTATCTGCAGCTCTGGGATATTATTTATGAAAAGTAGATGGTGGTCTAGGTAGGTGCCGATGACTCGGCTGTATCGGATTCGCCTGCATTTGTACCTTTTTTTTTTTCGATGAGAGTGCAGTTTATTTGGGACTGACGGCGGTAGCGATACTTTTTATTCCCTGGGTCAGCATGTCTTAGAAAAATAAAATTAACCTAATTGCAACTGACTCCTGTGCCCGGGCATGGACAGTTCCCAGGCGTGCGGAGCCCAGAGCGGCGACAACGGCACAAATTCCAGGGTTTGCGCTGGGCGTTTGGAGCAGAAGGACCCGCATCTCTAGGGAACACCCCCTAACAGAGGCACCTCCTGTTCGCCCCGATGTGCTTGCAGGCACCACCGGGCACCGACAGACACAACCCCCCCTCGCCGGGAGCTGAGGGGGGTGCGCCGGGATGCTGAGGAGGCACTACCGGGCCCCATCCCACCGGGACCCCCAGCTCACACGGCGCTTTTGTTTGTCGGCAGTTTAAAGCGAGTGTTATAAAGATGTTCTATTGCTCCTAATCACAATTGATTGTCAATTAGAGCCTCATTTGTGCAATCTCCATCCATCTGCCATCTCTGGTTATCTGTTCACCAGAAAGTTAGCGCTGATTATGGGGCCCTAGATGAGTTGTGACATGTAATATCTCGCCCGTAGTCGGGCCGGGTGACCGGTCCCGTCTCCCTCTCTTTCCATTTTCCTCGCAGGATGGACGAGCAACAGCCTCTCTTGACTCACTCTCCCGGGAGACGCTGCCCTTTCGGGACCAGCTGGAAGGGTGCTGGGGGTGAGGAGCTGGCAGGGGACCCCCAGACAGGGGGCATCGGCGCCGTGCAGAGCCAGGTCCTGGCATTTTGGGCCCGGACCCCTTGCCCTGCTGAGGAAAGCTCCCACGGAAGCGTTTCCTTCTCCGAAATAAATAGGGAATCACACGGAACATCCTCGCGTTTTTACGAGCCTCCCCGCCGCAGCGATGGTTATCTCTGTAGTTAGGCTGAATTATACCTGCGGGGAAGTGATATTTCCAGAACGTAGAGGCAACGGTGGCCAGAGCATCTCCCGGGAGCCGCCGGCCCCTCGGCCACCCCGAGCCCTGTGTGCCCCCGGGGTGTCGCCTTTGAGGACGGGACCCGATGCCTTGGTTCTGCCAGTGTAGGGCAGATGGGACTGCTTAGAGGGGTCTGCTCCGGCTCCCCTCGGTGCTCGGTCATCCTTCACGCAGGGGGGAGGCTGGCCGGGCATCCTGCGGCTCCCGGGGTGCCTTTGCGGCTCCCCAGTCCCCGGCAGACCCCAAAACCGTGGCCCGCGGGAGTCCGGGGGTGCTGGGCTGGAAGGAAGGGGTCTCGCTCTCTCCCACGGCTACGAGTGGGTTTTAACTTAATTAGCTGATACCGAATTTCAAATTATATTTCAGCGACCTCTAGATCAACGAACTGGTTGGGGGGTTTTTTTGGTGGTGGTGGTCTGGTGTTTTTTTTTTTTTTACTGTTTCCAGCCATCCCTCTCCTCGTCCCTGGGGGTCTGGAGCTTCGGGTAATTAAGGGCATTTATCGCAGCCCCTCATTGCGCAGAGAAGGTCACTCTGGTGGCTGCACCACCAAGCGCGGAGACTCCGCGTCCCTCCTAGCTCGGCGCTGCCCGCAGCCCCGGTAGAGCGGAGTCCCTCCGGCGAGGGGCTTTTCGCGGTCGTGTCTGCCCAGCTGTGGGGGCCAGGAGCTCCCTTGGGCTTCTCGTCTCTTCCCAATTTTGTTTCCAAACGCAATCGGGGTCCAAAACTCATCTTCTCTTGCTCTAGACGGGTCACTCTATTATTATTATTATTATTAATATTATTATTATTATTATTATTACTCCTGAGGCCCCAAGCAGCCATGGGAACTGCCCCCGAGCCTCGCACATGGCTCTTGGTCTCATCCTGATTTTATGCCCCGCGAGTGTCTCCCGTGCAGGGCAGAACTGAGTGGTCTCCTCGGGAAAGTGGGGGATCCTCCCCCATGCACCCCCGAGCCAAAATCAGGGAATTAATTAACTCTAGCCACGAGGACAAATGATTTAGGAAGAAAAAAAGATTCTCAAGCAGATCTCGCCCTCTATCAGTGCGGTGTCAGGTCCTCATAGTAGAAGATTTAAAAGCCCTGGGGATTCCAGGTTAGGGTAGTAATGAGCTTAATTGAGGTTAATGCTTCCTGCACAGCTCCTTGATTATTAAATTAATATTATCACACACATGAATCATAATTAGAAGTTTAAATAATGCTCTAGGGGAATCCTCGGAGGATCTATTAAACAGTTCCCTTCCCTCTCGCCGGCTCCCTCCCAGCTCCGCGGCAGCCCGAGGGCAGCCCCGGGGGTGGCTGAGGATGGGCGCTGCTTGGGCGGGGACGGAGGGAGAGGTGTCACCACGGGGGCAGAGAGAGGGGCACCGCACCCACGGTCCCTCGTCGCCCTTCAAGCCTCATCTCGGTGGATCTCCATTTAACCAGCCGCTCCCCTCCCCCCTCCTCCCGCCTCTTAATTTGGGCGCTTATCTCCCAGCACCCGGGAGTTTATATAAAATACTAATAAAGTGCCTTGTTGTCACTTATCGCGGCTGGGATCGGCTCTGCAGGGGCTTTTTCACACACACCTCGCGAAAGCCGATCCGTTTTTCTGGCAGGAGGCTGGAGGCGCCCCCGGGAGCATCCCCGGGCCGCCCGCCGGGATGCGGGGCAGGGAGGGGGTGGAACAGGGAGACACCCCCGCCTCTTTCCCGGGTACCAATCCCAGCTCCTATTCCCGCTGCCCCGGCCCTCGGCACGGGCGGGACACGCGTGGGAAGCAGCCGAGGAAAGGGGTGTCCTTTCTGGCTGGGTAAGCACCCCCGATCCTGCCCCCCATCCCCCGAGCCGGGGGTGCCGCCCCGACAGCAGCACCGCGGACCCACCCGTCCCCGGTGGGCTCGATTATTATTTATTATTATTATTATTACTACTACTATTTATAAGGAAAGTTTGGGGGGGGGAAGCGGTGGTGGAGGGGGCACACACAGCCCCTCTGCATCGTGAGGGTCGTACGTGTAAAGGGAAAAATAAAATAAAAGAGAAATCAGATGGCCGGCACGCAGGCAGCTCTCTCTTGCTCTCCTTTTCTCTTTCTATTTATTTTCCTCTCTGTTGCTGAAACATATTGAAGGGGGAGAAAAAGGAAACATTAAGATCAACTGTGAGCCTTGCCGACGGTTTAACGATTTCAAATGAGCTCTGACTCTGGTGAAAATCTGACAATTACCCATCAGGATGGCAGATGATGGTTAAAATTACCAGAAATCAATATTCTCACCGGGTGTCCCAGCCTGATAAGAGAGACCAAGACAATGTTGACTATTAAAGTCGACAGCTTGAGATATTACACTATTAGTTATGCTATTTTTAATAATCTATAATATTTGGGCTATAATTAATTAATTATACGGGTCAGATAATATCTGGGGCTGGAATGAGGTCTGAAGGGTCTATTAAGGTTGGTAATGAGAAAGGAGAAATCTAATCTAAGGACGAGGAGCCGTGAAGGAACAAATATACAACAGACTTCAGATAGAGTGAGAGGGAAGAAGGGCTGTTGCAGACTCAGTGCACACACCTCTGCTCTCCTCATCTCCCAGGCAGAGGTGCTGCCCACAATAGAATCTCCCCCTGCTCCTTTATGCAGGTACCCATCCCTTGTGTCAGAGGCCTGGGTCTCACTGGAATGCTACAGTCCCTGGGAAGTTAGTGAAGGGAGAAAAGACTGGATATGTATTAAGGAATTAAAGTTAGACAAAAGGAAAAAAATCCCAAATAAACCCAAATAAGTCATGTTTGTCCATCCTCCCCCTGGGCCCTAGCAGCAAATTTCTGTTATTGGGATGTGGGGACACTTCAGGCAGTCATGAAGTTCAACCCTCCCTCCAAATACTGCTAAGGTCCTCCTTGCAGGTATTGTCTGACATTATCCCTGGCATCTAAACATCTTAACAGTTGAGCAGTTGCTTAAGATGCATTTCTAATTCCATGCACTGATAGCACATGCATGTGAATGTGAACATCAATGTCTATGAATATATAATATAGATATAGTGAATGAATATATAGTAAATGGATGAATATATAATATATATAATAAATGGATACATAATATATGGACACTTCTTTCTAGATACATATGTTTGTATAAGGAATGTACACAAAATACACACATGAAAGAATAAAAACTAACTGCATTGGAATGCACATACAGAAATACATCTATTTATCTATCTTAGAGTGTTTATGTGTGTTGCGTGTACCAGGAACATAAAATGGCTCTATTCCCTACTCTGCAAATGAACTTCAAGTCAGACCCTGTGAATTATAAACTCGATCTTGCTCAGCGTTACTAACCAATATTCTAGGTGTGACACTCAGGGCTTTACCTATTTTACATCGATTATAAAAATCGCTCCTTCTACTGCTACAATAATCCTTTTTCTAGGGGTGTATTATTTTTCATGTTAGTTCTACCCCTATTAGTTACAGGAGGGTGTGTTGAACAACATCCTTTTGTACAGGATGATGAAAAACACATTTTCTAGTTATGCTTTGATTAGCCAGGGTACTAATCCTTTCTTCTGCCAAGTAACATCTTAATTCCATATTTTCAATAGGCCTCTCTTGGTCATACTTTTCTCAGCGCTCTACTTATAAGACAGTCCTTGCTTAGAACTGGAAAGCACAGAAGTATTTTAAAAACCCTCTTGAAATGGCAGAGATCCTTCTAGGAAACTCTTTGATGTACTTCCATAGGATTCAGTCTTCCCCAACTATCCTCTGTTGCTATTTGAAACCCAGAGCTGAGTCTGCAGAAGATGCCAGCAATAGGCTGATGTTACCCTGACCTGTCTCTCCTTTGCATCCAACATGGGTATTTCCCTTTTTTTCCTTAGCAAGTGCCTAACTAAGGCACATTAGTAAGATGATGTCCTAGAAAAGGCAAACCTGAGAAGCTGCTGGAAGGACATGGGAAGCACCACTTCTGCAGGCACTGCTCACAGCACCTTCTCAGGCAGGAGCAAATGAAGCTCCTTTCCCACCAGACAAGGAGGAAGAGAGAACAAGAGATCCTCTTGCTGTTTTATGTGTAAAGGAGTAAATTAACAAGATAATCTAAATGGTTTACTCTTGATGTTTAGACAACAGGTTAATAATGCATCCAGGACTTAGCAGCTGTGATGTGTTAGTGAAAACATCTCCAACTCTAGTTGATGGTTGTGTGATTTTCAAATGCTGGCAGAGCTGGAGAAGCTTAAGTGCGTGTGGGTCAGTTGGAGGGTGCTGGAACTGAGTCTCCAAGTGTTTCAGTTCAGGAGCAGAGCAAGAAGCCAAAACAGAAGGCCTGTTAGCTTAATTGTTCAGCAGGATAAACCTGGTGAATTCAATGAAGAGTGCCACATCCCTAATTTGCCCATATTGACAGGCTGCTCTGGGCTGCTTGTGTTGCCGACACTCCGAGCTAAAGAAAATGGTGCCAAGGTGTTTCCACAGTCACATCCCAGTTTTTTGAACCTGACCAACTTCTGCAACATCCAAGACTTCTGCCATTTGCTATAGAACTTCACTGAAGTCCCAGCATACTCGTGATGAAGTTTGTTTTGGAAGGGACAGAGGAGGCACACAGGTTGTGCATACAGTTAGGAGTCACTCTGGTCGAAGACAATCTCAGGTGGGCAGGCAGCACTCCTCTATTGTGATTTTGTTACTTTAGCATTTAGAAATGAAGGTGTTAAAGATGTGAGACACACGGAGAATAAAAAGATTATGCTTTTAGATCTAATCTAGAGAGTTAAGGGGCAGCTCTACAAACTGGTGCAAATTAGGCTGGCCCCTCAGCTGATTTACACAGGAGGGGACTGAATGCAAAATTGCCTGATGCTTTATTGTGAGACGTTGTTGATATTTGAAATCCTGCTCTTCTCAATACTGAGAAACTTCCTGCATAGTCAAGTAAGGGTATTGAAGGCACTGCCCAAAGTGCTTTTGTAACCAGGTTGGAGTGGTTCAAAGCACGGCTGGCAAGCAGTTACTCCTCTCTTAATACTCTGGTCCCAGCTGAGAGGCAATAATTTGCTATTCAGTTCCAGTCTGGGGAGGAGAGAATGTAATTTTTTAGGCTGCCTAAATGCAGATTGAAAGCATGTCCTCCTATTTATAGCCAAACAAAGTGGGTATACTGAAGCATTTTGCAACAATTTTCTCTGCATTTAGAACAGATGCAAAAAACTGCATCAGGTAAGAAGCAAGAGAACTGCTGCATGGCTCAGTGCTACACAGAAATGTTTCTTAATTTAGGCATTCGAATGCCAAATCCATGTTGGGACTCCCATTATAGCTGTATATTCAACATGAAAACTTGGACCTGAACTCTCAGCGAGGTACCCTGGATTCTGAATCAGATTGATTTATAATTTCTTAGTTATTTAAATTAACAACTGTAACATTCATCAAGCGGTGGGATTGGTTGCTGCAGAAGATCCAAACAATGTTGGCTGAGGTTTATGTGCATGCAAAACTATTGGACAAACATCAGATGGTGTCTGCACGGCCAACCTGACAGGATGAAAGGTTTGTGAACTCCATTGGCCAGGAATATTGAATGTGAAGAAAAACATCATAAAGTGTGGTAAGTCAGTGGCTGATAATAATGTGACATTTGGAACTGCACCCTTTTTGATATCAGTGGGACATCAGTTTGTGAAGATTAGGGAAAACTAGGGAAAAGATTTGCAGCTAAGATGTAAAACTAACAGCTTGAAGTCTGAAGAATTCTGTTCTGTCCCTACATATTAAAAAAGAGTAGTTAAAAAAATAACATTTATTGTACCTTGTACTGAATTAACAATACCCAGAACACCAAAATCAAGTGTCAGCCAGTACAGTAATTGCAGTTACAGACATAACAAACAGAAATGCACCCTCAGCTATTTATAACTGAACTGTACTGGGCTTTGCTTTGAAAATAGTATCATTCTGTAAACAATATCATTCTCCACCAAGCAGAGCTATGTGTTAAACCTGGAGCCCTTGCTCCAGCTTAGCATCTGTTCATGGAAAGCAGCATTTACTCATGTGTTTTTATCACTGGATGACGATGGGAATATAAGTACAGCTGTACATAACATTGGTTTGATAAGGATATCATAAATTGAAGGAGAAGAAGTCATAAATAGATATAAAAGTTTGTGTGTAACAACGGTTCTTTCTCATAAATGTTGTAACTCCCATTTTCTGGCTATTGAGACAACTGCAGATACGGAGAAGAATAATCTGTCCTGCAGTTGAACCAGGAATGGGAACAAAACTGCCAGATTCCAGCTGTTATTTCTGATAATAAACTTTGCATGAAAAATAGATCAGAATAGATGAGGGTGAGAAAGATTCCTCAAATTGCAAGTTTCATCTTTTCATTCTGATGTCCAAAAGTTAATTGTCTATTCTACATTAGTTGTCTAGGCTGGCACCTTAATTATTGCCTAGAAGAAAATGTTTCCACGGAGGATTTCATTCCACCTGTCTCAAATTCCTTAGGATCTAAGGCACACAGAAAAATCATGCAGGTGATAACAAGCACTATTCATTCTGCCTTCTTCAGGCAGAGAAACCAGTCCAGGTTCCCAGTTACCACTTTGTTGTTTAAACAAAATGCACAAAACCATTTCCCAAGTGTTTTGGGAGGCTGAGTGAAGGGCAGAAGCCTTGCTGAAATTGATGGCTCTGACATTTTCTTTTTGCCTTGATTTTGCTTTGATTTCCAAACTGCAGTACCAAGGTGATGGGTTTGTATCAGATACATGTGCCTCTTAGCTGAGCCTTCAGTTGAGTCCTACTCCCTGATTTTAAGCCTCAGTGAAACTGAGGGGAATCCTGGTGTTAGTGGACACAGGTTCAGTCCAAAGACTGCTTCAGTCACATATTCATTTAATTTTTAAGAGAATCAATTGCTGTAAAGCTGATGACACATGTATCTTTACTAGACTGACCCAGTTATCAGTATAGGTTCACTTTGTACCCCCTTGGGTTGCCAAACACAATCCGTTTGACTGATGTCAGGCCCGTTTCTTTGCATGATCATTCTTCCAGCAGTCAATACTGAGGTTTTTTAAGTTATCGACCAGACAGCTATTGGATGAGGCAGGGCCACATGGCCTACTGACCTAAAATACTGTAGCAAAAGTGGTGAAGATATGAAATCAATAACTTTATTGAAACAAATATCCGAGGCGACACTTTCTGCAGAAGGATTAAATGAAGAGGGTTGTTGTGGAAATGGGTCAAATTGTACATGGCTGATGCACGTAAGAATTCAGTTGGGCCTTCACAGGTGAGGGAGGGAAGAGAAGCAGCATTTGGTCCAGTGTCAGGGTATGCTGGGCTCAACAAGGCTGTGAGGTCCAGCCAAAGAACATGCACAAGGGACTCAAGGATCAGGGTGTATCTGCTGGAACTGACACTGCCAATAACACTTGGTTTCTTCCCTGGTCCTTGAACGACTCCATCACCTGTACAGAGGGGCTGCCACTGTGTGTTGGCAGTGTCTGGGAGCTCTGAGGAGCATGGCCTGCTCTGGGGTGACTTTCAAGGCAAAATTGGGCCTTTGGGGTTGGGCTGTGGGTTCTCATTGGCACACAAGTTGTGGCAGCCCCTGGCAAATTATATGTGTACATATATATATTCTGTATACTGGTCTTTCATCTGGAATTATTTGCATGGCTTCACAAGGATGGAGATACGTTCTTAAACCCATATCCCATGCACAGGCACACACTGTATTTATTTTGCTGGTGTTTCACATTTCATGGGTATTTTAAACTAAGTAGCATAGCCTTGTCATCATTAACATGTGCTCAGTGATTATGGTGCTTCTACAGTTTTACTCTTTATCCTTAATGCTCGAGTAAAACCTCAGTCCTTTAGGTGAATCCAAGCATTTTTCAGAGCAGAAAATGTTATCAGCACCAGTTAACATATAAAATCTTGCCATCGTTTACTGTGGAACCACAGGGAAAATAATTTAATAAAATAAGCTATTTTACTTTCTTGAAAAATAACATTTTTTTTTGGCTGTGAAACAGAGGAAATCAAGAGTGAAAAAAAGCTCAATAAACAGCCATTTTATTACTGTTGCTAGAAATAAAATAAAGGCAAGGGAGAACTTGGCCACTGTTTTATTGTAGCTGTGAATTCACTTCTTTCATTTAAGTGTCTGTCACATTAGTAGAAAAATAAAGATCGCTCCAAAGTGTGTACACTGGCAGTGACTATGCCTGTTTTTCATTTTAAATAACTTCCAACTGTTCTTTCCTTTCCACAGCTGGAGGTGGCATGCTGGAATAGGTAGGGGTGCAAAACGAAAGCAACATCTTTTTGTGGGCTTTAGGTGAGAGTGTGGCACAAGTACCTCCCTGTGGCTTTGCTCGAGTCACACTGTAATACATTCTCAGTTTAATTGAAAGAATTAAAATGAAAAGAATTGGCTTGAATATATGTGCTTTATTTAATACTGCCACATTATGTTAAACCTAATAACAAATGAAATTATTCCCAAATCACTTCTCACTATTGAATGTGTGTTTTGTGAACTGAAATGAATTAACTGTGAAGTCACTTTGCATCAGTGTTTTTGTATGTTAAACATTTCTCTCTCTACCACAATGCTGAAATGATGGCTCATAAGTCATTCCTAGTAGATATATGCAAGTTTAACTGGATTAGTTGAGGATTGAAGCAACTTTAAAATGGGCTTGTGGAATACTTTGTTTATAATAAATATGATGTTTACACCATAAACAATAATAAGCTTTTACATAATACAAGTATTTGGGAGATGAACTTGAAAAAGGTCTTCTAGTCATAGAAGACATATAGGAATTAGGATAGATATGTACTCAGTAATAAAATTTAAACAGGAGTTAGATTCTTCCGAAGTGTGGTACATGGTCACATAGGATAGCTCTGTACCACTGGCTGTTAAATTAACCTGTAATGTCCTTCTGTATTTTAAATAATACCAGATGAGACCACCCTTCCTCCTCTCTGTGACACCAGTGGAGCTGCTCACATAGCAAAGTGCTTTACCTGGGTTGGGACAACCCTGGTGTCAATCCAGGCTGGGGGATGAACAGGTCAACAGCAGCCCTGAGGAGAAGGACTTGGGGTTGCTGGTGGATGAGGGGCTGGACATGACTTGGCAATTGGCACTTGCAGCCCAGAAAGCCAATTGTGTCCTGGGCTGCATCAAAAGCAGTGTGGGCAGCAAGTTGGGGTGGGGATTCTGTCCCTCTGCTCTGCTCTGGTGAGACCCCACCCTGCAGTGCTGCCTCCAGCTCTGGTGTCTTCAGAATAGGAAGGACATGGACCTGTTGGAGCAAGTCCAGAGGAGGCCACCAAATTAATCAAAGGGATGGAGCACCTCTCCTATGGGGGAGAGGCTTAGAGAATTGGGATTATTCAGCCTGGAAAAGAAAAGGCTTTGGGCATGACTTACATTGCGACCTTCCAGTACCTGAAGGGAGCCTACAAAAAAGATGGAGAGGGACTTTTTACAAGAGCATGTGGTGACAGGATAAGGGGGAATAGCTTCAAAGTGAGAGTAGGTTTAGATTAAATATTAGGAAAAAATTCTTTACTGTGAGGTGGTAAGGCATTAGAACAGGTTGCCCAGAGAAGCTGTGGCTGCCCCATCCCTGGAAGTGTTCAAGGCCAGGTTGGTTGGGGCTTTGAACAATCCGATCTAGTGAAAGGTGTCCTGGCCCATGGCAGAGGGATTGGAACTGGATGATAGTCAAATGTTCCTTCCAACCCAAATCATTCTATGATTCTGTGATTTAAAACACTACCAACTGTAAGGAAAAGCAGCAGAATATGGCAAAAATGGTCTTCAAAGTTATATTAAAATGGCAAGCAAGAGCACCCATAATATTATGGTAATGACTATATGCATATTTTTTTTCTTCAAAATCTTTCTGTGACAATATGAGGTTTTTCATGTACATTTCTAAGTTTTTAGTGTCTTTGAGCCCTGATTCATAGCCCAGATCTTTGCCTTGCCCCCACTGTAGCTGCTGACAGACTTTGGTTCAGAAGTTTGGGCTCAGGCTGCTGGTGGGAAATTCTCATGGGGACTGAACTTTGTTGGAAGGCTATCTGAATTAAATTATTTATAATGAGCATGCCTGGCAAATGGAGCCTTGTAATGCTAACCACTGGCAGGGGGTGTGAAATGAATACATTATATTCAAATGAGGGGAAGAAGTCATGATGTTTGTGCAGCACACACCGTTTGCCAATCCATGGCATTTGCATTCTGTGCCTCTTTCACTTAAATGTTTATACCTTAACAGATATTTTCTCAAGATTGAGAGACCACCTGATATAATAGCAAGTAATCTGTACAGAACCTGAGAGTTGACTGATTACCAGGCTTGCTTGAATTACTATATGCTATTACAGTATTTTAGGAACCTGTAATATCCACCATTACTTTCTCTTGTGAGAGTCCTTAGACTGACTTGCCATTGCCATTTTTCCCTCTTCGGCAAATAAATACCGTGGCGTATCCAATACAATCAGCAGAGTGTAACCTGAGTGTATGAATTTTTTTGCACAGATAATTAAAGCCCAATGTTCTCCACTGTAACAATTACAAGTACTTGAGAAAACAATGACAAGGTCATCCCGCGAATGTGGCCATCAATCAGGGAATTCGCTGCCTTAATAAAACAGTAACTCACTAGTTTAGAAACAAACGTACAGAGGAAGCGACAACAAAATTGTTTCCTTGGACATATGTTCCCTTAACCGCATAAATGTGGAGCAATAGCACATATAGTATGTTTAGCTAATTAAGACCTATTTCTCCCATCTGCCCCATGTACCCGGAGTTGTGCCTAAATCTTTATGTTGGAATAGAAAAGGCCACTTGGATTGTGTGGGAATCTCGCTTTTCCTTTGGGAGTGATGTCATGGCACCTGTGCTCTAGGGACAGCCCTGACCCGGGATGTGCATGCTGTGTTTCCTCAGCAGCAACCACAACAGATCAGGCTGGACCCTTGGGTATGCACAGATGTGACTCAGTTGTCCAGCATCATCTGCTACTACACAGTTGCACACAAATTGATGGTCAGGCGTGGCCTTGGATTGGAAAGGGAGATTTTTGAGCATATTTAGTGCCACAGTGTGGGATCAGGATCTGCCTTTCTATACTTTGAATAGACTGAGGGTCACGCTGGGTAATGCATGACAGGGACTGTTATCATGGACTTGTCCTTGATTGGCTCAGTGTGGACATTTCAGCTGCATCTCTCCTGTCCTTGAAAGCCAACTTCTTGGCCTGTCCATGATGTCAGGGTCTGTGCTGGAAGGATGCTTCACAGAGGGAAAGGAAGGATGCTCAGACTATATGCAGCTTTTCAGGGTGTGCCCTCATGAAATCTGAATTTCCTCACCCCATGGAATGACCCCACAAGTGCAGAGCATACAAGGCTCCGTGGCTTCATGTATGACACTGGTGGACCCCCAGGGTATGGTGTGTTACTTCCAAACCTCTGCCCGCGTACAAGGCAAGGCACAAAGCTCATTAATAGAGACACATCTGGGCGGGTCCATTCTGAGCTCCAAAGTCCACTGGGCTCACTGGTTTTCCCAAGCAAGTTGTTCACTGAGAGGAGAAGTAGCTGCCTTTGCATGAGACTGAAACGTTAGTGGTTATGGCTCAAACAATTGGCCATTTGCAAAAGCAGCAGAATGCTTTACTGAGGATGTGCAAAGTAAGTGCCCAGGTGCAGAGGGGGATAAGAGGCTGACAAGAAGCAGATCCTGCGAGGTGGGATAATGCTATTTATCATGCCACCGTCCTCCCTCATACAACTGGCTCAGGTGTGAAAACTCCCCTCCAGAGGGAGGTGTCGGGACATTCACATGTAGGCCTGAAGGTGTTCCTCCCTTCTGATGGGGCGTGGCTGGCTCAATTATGCTGCTGTGAGGGGCAGCTGTCACGTTTTAGAAGGTGCCAAGACCCCGCAAAGTGCCCCCACGCTAATTTCTGGGGCTTTCCACCAGAGGACTGCACACGATCCACAGTGTTGCACCAGACCGTGTAAAACCCTCCCCCGAGGGGAGGTACCTGGGTGTTCCACCTGAAACTGGGTGTATATCAACCCGTTGAACTTCGTGTTTTGGGCCTTCCCCCACCTCTGATGGCTCAAGACTGTGACCATCACTCCAAACAACAGACATCTAAATTGCAACAATTGAGCCTCATGGCTGGATTCATGAGTAGCGGTACCTTTCTACTCTCATCCTTTCTTTATCTTTCTTTCTCATACATTTTCTAAAGTGTTATTTTTGTGCTTTTATAGTGTTATATTTCTATAGATAGTAATGACCAAAACAGCTACATACCTGCTTTCCATTGCAACCAAATTATTCTAAAATAAATCCTACTTATATATATATTCATAAACAGCGATAATTCAGAGTCATTTCACTCTAATCCACCCCAAGTGATCTATTAACAAGAACCTGAGTTACCCTCACCTTCAGGGGTGGTTGTAACAGCCTAGCAATAAAAAGTTGTGTCCAACTCCATGAGGAGTGCAGCAAGTCATCTCTCCTGGCCAAACTGAGAATGGCTGGGTGCTAGTGGTGTATTATTGCACCATTTTATTTCCTGATTTGGACTTCTTTGCTTCATTTGTCCATGTACTGCCCTAGTGCTTTGTCTCAAATGGAACCGCTCGGTCTGTGCTGTGTGGGCTGTGTGGTAAAGACACAGAGAGAGAGAAAGAAGGGTGGTCTCATCTGGTACTATCAAAATACAAAAGTGAAGCTTAAAAAACCAGCTGAGTACCATGTTATTCAGGTGGGAGTAGACTGATTCACAGGACAATGGATGTGTTGAGTTGGTAAACACACATTTTCCTGTTGGTGGAGATTGCTCACTGCCACTGAACTACTTGTCAAAACAGTATGAACATCAGTTACCTCCTGATACCCACGTCTTGGCAATGGTGAAATTTACCATCCCTGTACAGAACTTTTTAATTTGTAAGTTTAATTTTAAAATGATTTTTCATTTTGAGAAGCTGGTATTGTCTTGTATAAAATAGAAAGAGGGGGAAATACAATGAAACGTTTAATTTGAACCAAAGCATTTGTGAGATGTGACTCATAATATGTGTGTTAATCAGCTAATACAGTTCATGCAGTTCACACCTTCACTTCCCACTTTTCAGCCTTGACCTCATTGACCTCAATTTTCTCATTGACTTTCTTGCAACTGGTCAGGCTGAGAGTTTTCTGTTAGAAAAGCTTGTGTACAAACTTGTAACTTCCACTGTTTTTAGCCTTCCACAGGCTAAAAAGTAGAGAATGTGATTGTGAAAGGGAAGTCTGGTTTCTTTTCTGTAACTAGTGTAGAATTAATTGATGTTTATAATTTATTTTTATGAATGTAATTATAAACTGGTATCTCAGAGACTGAAAGCTGCTTTTATGTTATATACAAGCAGCTACAAAGGTAAATTTGCTGGCTTCTGTGTTTAATCATTTGCATTTATTACTGCACACATATGGCAGAATCGAAGTGCAGAACTGTATTTCTAAGGCAACAGTAATTTTTTCAGACAGCAATTAAGCCTATTAAAAGTATGGATCTGCTCACGCTCTCATTCACGGAATAAAGGCATCAAAGCAGACAACTTGGCATGTTGGATAGGAAATTATTATTTTTTTATGTCATGCATTTGCAAATATGTCTTCTTGAACTACTCAAGGCCAAATTCTATGAGACTTTGGAATCTGAGAGAGAGACGTGGCTGTAGTGATGGATCAGCTGTGTAGATGACCTTGGCTTTACAGGCTCCCTCAGCTCCACAGACCCTTTAAGTCCTGTATTTGTTCCAGGCATTCTTACCTCATCATATCCTTCATGGCCTGTGTGAGAATACTTTCCCCCAAAGAAGCCACAAAAGAGTTCAAGAAGGGTTTTAACTTTCCTTCTGATGAGTGATACAGCAGCAAAGAGCTGCTGACTTCACAAGGTCCGTCAAAAACACAAGCTTGCAAGTGCACAGTGACAGCAGCTGTAGGTACTGGTGTGCTGTTTCCAGAGGCTCTCCCATCCCTGAAGAACTGGAATGTCATTAATAGCCCACTGTTATTTTTTGACGAGCCGCTGAACTGCTGGCTGCATCTATATTTAGTGGTGGTGTAACTTAAATCAAAGCCCTGACCTTATTAGCAGCAGCATGGACATTTAATTGGATTTAGGAAATGCACTCCAGGCCAGCCTCTCTTCTCAGTTACACCTGGGCAGCTCTGCTAGGACATATGGGTTTGTCTTCTGGTTTTCAGATCTGAGTTTGACCAAATATGTGTCTAAATGGTGATATTCCATTAATCTCCAAGCAAACTCAGATTTTAAAAATGCACTCTCAGTTTAAGTTGGGGCACGGTAGTGGGCACTGTGGACTAGAACTGTGTATCAGAAATGTAGGTTTATAGGATCATAGGATAATTCAGGTTAGAAGGGAACTGAGGAGGTCTCTAGTCCAACCTCCTGATCAAAGCAAGGTCATATCTGAGGTCAGACCAGTTTGCTCACAGCTTTATCCAGTCTTGTTTTGAAAACTTACAAGGATGAAGGTACATCTTCCCTGAGTAACTGTTCCCCTGCTAGACCCCTGCTGTGAAAAAGCTCCTGCCCATTTCCAGTCTATCTTTTCACATCTTGTGCCTATTTTCTGTCATCTTCCCACCATGGAATTCTATGAAGCATCCAGCTCCATCATTTTGATGAACTTCTCATGGTACTAGGAAGCCTATAATTCACACTAATCCCAAAGGACAGCTGGGGATTGCATCTAGGCTCCCTTTACCTCAGAAGGTTGGTCTTGCTCTCCTTTAGTTTACTCCTACTCTCTTTGGTTCCAAGTGATTTCTTTCTGAAGGTCCTGTTGAAGGTCAGGTAGAACTGCTGTGGAGGTGGAGACCTGCTTCCAAATGGGACTGTGAAACTCCAGAAGGGATATTTCCAGTTTCCCTGTATATGCTTCTCCTTTAAGATGTCTTTTAGGTCTTTGGAGCTAGTTTAAGTGCCCTAAGCACACACAGCTCTTGAGGACTTTGACACAGCTTTTCCCAGCTGAAACTGGAGTGAGAACTTGGGAACGATGGTCTCAGCTCAGCAGAGCCTCCAAGATGCTCCAAATTGCTTTGCAGGGCAGGGGAGGGCTGAAGTATCCACTTTAATCCAAAACCTGCTTTGAAACACTTCACCAGCGTGTGCTCTAAAGCCATGGACTGTGAGCGTGCAGGCTGTGTCATAATGTGGGGTTTTTTTCCTATGTCATATGATAAGGAAAAAAAAAGTATTGCTTTTTAAATTTAGATCACTGTAATTAGAACAGACCACATTATAGAAGGGTTTTCTTGCTATAGAAGTGTCAACTCATTACATAGATAAGAACGTCAATCTGTTTATGACTTTTTCTCTGACAAATATAGCAAGAATTTCCTGCTATCTTGGAAATTAGTGATCTTCTTTGGCCTGAGATTCAGTTATGTTGACTTCCCTGACATAACCCTGCCTATATTTCCGAAGTGTATGTTTTTCCCTGTCAAAGAAGCAGAGAGACAGAACTAGCTTTACACAATCCATGGGGAAAAAAAAAAAGATGCTGTTGTGACAGAACAGATGCTGTGTAGAAAGGATTGCTTATAGATACATTGTAAGTTAATCACATCTTTTCTAAAGTATATTGAAAAATTCTCGTTAATGTCTGAAATGAAATACTTATGATTGCAGGAAATTAAATTACTTACAACATTTTTTTCACAGCCTCTCACTCTCAACACACACTCCTTTTTGCGCACACATATACACACACATAACTATTGTTAATTAAGACTGTCTCCATTATGGGGCTAATTAACAATTAGCATAAACATAATTAGCTAATGCTGACATTTAACTCATTACATTGTTTAAATAATTTTCAGAAATTGCCCTTAGTGGCATTCTGTCATACTGAAATAATGGCAGCACTTTGTCATGTAAATTAAATGACATTTGTGTTGTTTCCTCTCTAACTCATGCATGGAAGATTCCTTTTTTTTAATTTGAACTATGCTCATTTCAGAATGCAAGGTGATTCCTAAAACTTGAGCTCCTTGCATACCCTCCGTAAGTAGCCTTGGAGACCTGCATCCTTTTCCTTCTGGAAGACCTCTCGATCTCTCTGTGCAGATTCCCTCTTTCCTGAGTGCTCTCCACAGGTTGAGGTTGGTGATTCCAACCCTCTACTCTGCCCTTGTGAGATCTCACCAGGAGTGCTGTGTCTGGCTCTGGGATCCTCAGCATAGGGAAGACACGGACCTGTTGGAGCGAGTGCAGAGGAGGGCTGGAGCACCTCTGCTATGGAGACAGGCTGAGAGATGGAGTTGTTCAGCCTGGAGAAGTAAAGGCTCCAGGGAGGCCTTATTTTGGTGTTCCAGTACTTAAAGGGTGCCTACGAGACAGTGGAGGACAGACTTTTTTTAGGAAGGTTTGCTGCGATAGGTGAAGGGGTAATGGTGTAAAATAAAGGAGGGTAGATACAGAATAGATATAAAGAAAAAAAATTATGATGAGGGTGATGAAACGTTGGAAAGGTTGCTCAGAGAGGTGGTGGATGCCCCATCCTTGGAAACATTCAAGGTCAGGCTGGATTGGGCTCTGAGCAACCTGGTCTAGTGGAGATTGTCCCTGGTCATTGCAAGAGTTGGACTAGATGGTAGTTACATGTCCCTTCCAACACAAAACATTCCATGATTCTGTGATCTGTGGGCAAATAGCTCCATGTGCTCTGTGACTCAGCTCCCTGTCTGAGGGCCAGAGGAGTGGCATGAGGGTACAAGCCTTTAGTGACACTCAGATATTGAGGCAAAGATGATTACACCCATCCGTTTGTCCATTAACCAGAGGGGTGAAAAACCTTTTCTACATACAATCCATGTCATAACTTTGAAGTGTAGTATTTCCAACAAAATATCAGCAGGCCACAAGATTTTTCAGTGGAATATGGCTAATACAATGAGGAGAGAGGCAGGTTGGCATTAGATGCATTAAAACTTCAATGATTATTCACACTGTGCTGTGTTGTGCCATGACAATTGAAGGAGAAATGGCCTTTTCTGTAACATACAGGTTTTGAGGGTGCAATTTGGACCACCAAGAGGCTGAGCACTGGAGATTTGCTGCAGAATTCTTTGATTTTAGGTACTTGCTACACGATGTTTTATTCCACAGCCCAGCCTCCCTTCAGCAATTGGTACTTGTGGTGGCAGGGAAGGGGAACAGTGTAAAGCTCTGAGTCTTGCAGCTCTTCTCTATAGTGGATTCACAGATATTTGTATAGGGTTTTTTCTATACATCATTCTGCAATCCTTAAACTCCTTTAATGCAAATATCTGAGGGGGCTGTTCTATATTGTGGTGTTCTGTTTTAATAGAAAGGAGGAGAAGAAAAAGGAGACTAAGAGATGAAACATGAATATACAGCTGAAAGATCAGGAAATTGCTGAGGAGCAGCAGTATGAGTATTTAGAGTGAACATGGGTAACCCTTAATCAGGGACTCATCAGGCCAACACACACCTTAATCAAAGATAATCCCTTTGGAGACATCCCCTGTGGAGAGCTGTCCATTACATTTCCATGGGACACGTCACTTAAACTCCTGACAGCACAAACTTCAACCAGAGGCACTGG
>JAWWLV010000144.1:66943020-67015520 GCA_035041135.1 Platyrinchus mystaceus | reverse complement strand
CTTAACCTTCCTAGAGAAGCCCTTTAAAAGGGCAAACAAGGGTAAAATCTTTAGAGAAGCTAAAGCTACAGAAGCAATCTCCTTTTCTCCTTGATGCCACTACCACAAGAGGAAAGTGTTTTCTGTACCAGTGACTAGTCCCAGGGGACTCTTTCAAGGAGCTGCTCTGTACACAAACACAGGTCCTGACATCTGCCTCCAAGTGCTTGAGAAATGTTAGTGGTAAATCACACACACCTAACAGGTACTTGTGCCTGTTTTACAGCTGCAGAAAGCAAAGCACACAGAGCAAAACATCTCACTAGCCCCTGAATAGGATCCAGAGGTCATATTTTCCCATGAGGATTTAGCTGGAAAAAAAATTTCAGACAGGATCCTCGTTATGGGATGGCTCTGTGTGTTGTCACTGCCCCCTGGATTTAGCTCCAGAGTGTCTGCCTGCAGCCAGCTGGAGCATTCCTTGGTCACTCAGGTAGCAGCAGCCCTTTGGGGTATGTATGTCTCCACTTCCTCTGGTCATTCAGAACATGGGAACTGTTGTTCATGTTGAATCCACGAATCCAGGCTCCCCTTCGAAGCAAACCAGAGCTGCCAACAGATTGCTTGTACACAGTGTCCAAATATCCTATAAAGACATGTCTGTGATCTTCATCTGCACTCTTGTCCAAAGGACTTGCATAAGGTCACGTGGAAAATGTATAGGAGAGTAGAGAACTGGGGCAGAAATCCCAAGTCTGGGCAGAAGTTCTAATCATTGGACTGTCTTTTTGGTTTTCATTATCAGAGCAGCACACATCTGCAACCTGGGAGGAAGGGATGCCCTTAGCAAGATTTTTTTTACTTGGTTAATTTCCCTAACACTGGGACTTATATCAAAAGGATTTTGCTGGAAGAACAGTTGTGTATCCTCTGGTTTCCCCTGCAATATGGCACTACTTACTCTGATTAAATTAATAATTATTCTCTACTGTCCCTGCACTTCCCAACCCTTCCAGTTCACAGCCCCACAAAATGTATAAGCAAAACCCCCCCTCCCCTGACTTGAGCCACTCTGGGGAGGGACTGACTGCGTTAGTACAAGGCTTCTTGTGTGCACAGGCAGGGGCTCTGCTTTGCTAAGTGTCCTATCTCATTCCCCTGCTCTCTGGTATTTCAAAGTGCCACCTAATGCCTTTCAAATTTAAGGAGTTTCAGAGTCTAATCTTCAGATCTGCCCCACTTTCTATTGATCTAGTTCCAGGTTGGTTACCAAGACTATTTTATGGTTCCAGTTCAGATGTGCCCAATTGGATGGAAATTTCACAAGAACATTTGAACCTGTGAGATTACCACAAGTTTCTGCCAACTAATCTAGGAAAGTTTCTGCCCTTTGGAGTTGGGAGGATGCTCTGAAGATCTTAGGGCCTTTGAATTTGAATCCTGGGTTTTAATTTGGTTTGCATGCGAGTTGAAACCATGTCTCCTATTTAGATGTAAGACCATGATGATTAAATTGCTATTCTTGGAATTAAGTAATAATTAAAAGGTGAGGTCTTTGATCTTGAAGAACAGCTCATATTTGATACTGAGTAAAATACCCTTTTTGTCCTGAAAACGTATTAACTCCTTTACACCTTTTCCCTGATACAGGTGAAAATAGAGTAAAATACTTGAAGAAATGCTGCAGAACAGAAAATAATTTGCATTTTTTTGGACATATGCCTTGGTAAAGTTTTTCAGAAAATTAGCACTGTAGCTTTCTGACAGGACTGCAGATTTCTGCTACATCTGGGAGTACTGGGGGCAGCCACATGCATCATTTTTCGAGTAATTTTTCAGCTTTGCTCTTCCTGGCCCCCCTTTCATGGGTGACTGGACTCTGGTAGCAGAGCTGACGTTTTCATTCCCTCAGAACCTGGTTTTCATTTAAATGTGTAAAATTATCTGAGTTGTTTTCCCCTCGATAAGGTTTACAAGTGTCTGTATATCTTTAGTTTTAACAGAGGGCAGTTCAGTAGACAGTTTACGAAGTACTGGTCAGGGAGATAAATTACCTTGTAGAGCTGCACAATCACCATTCACAATCTCCTCAGTGACTTTATAGCCAATGATAGGATTTTTCAAGTTCATAGAAACTCATCAAAACACTTCCTGGTATTTTTTCCTTCTCCATCTAGCTGTTCTCACTTAAAGCATAATCAGTACTGCTCCTGCTAGAGGGTGAGGGTTTGGTTTGATGCCTTAGGGCTTGCTGAACATTTCTTTATTTCTGGCAGCTCCTTGGGATTTGTGAAGTGGAAATGGGAACGTTTCAGGCAGCTGCAGCACTTGGGCACATTCCTTTCCCAGGGGTCATATCTAACCTTAAAACAATGCTTTGTGTGTACCATGCAGGGTTGCTCTCTAAGGTTATCATTGGGCAAATGAGTGGGTTTAAGCTTTTTTTTGCTGCTCTTCTGAAGTCAAGGTTTCACATTTGAACCTCCCTAGTTCTTTTGGGTGGCTGCTGTTTCAGCCCATAATTTGTTTACAACATGAGTGGCACACAACCTCTTCCAGCAGAAGAGGGCATGGAATACACGGGACGGCATCTCTGGTGGTGGGAAACTCCTTGAACCTCTTCTCAGTTTCACAGGCCTTTTCTGATCAGCGTGGTACACAGAAGGTGTTGGATACAGACTCTCCTTGTTTCTGAACCACCAGGTACCCCAGTCCCTGTCAGGGCTGCGATTGTCTGGGGCCAAAATCCCACCAAAACAGTGCAGGTTATGCTGGGTTATGCCACTGGTGGTTCCAGGGCATGATGAAATGCCAATCAGGTATCGATGTGGAAGAATGGGGAAAGGAGGGAAGATGGAAATGTCATCCTCCCTGTGGGTGTGTATTTCTCTCTCGTGTGATACAGCCATGGCTGCTCACATCTACATTTAGGCTGGGTCTGTGTGTTTTCTCTGTTGATAAACAGCTGTCTCTGTCCCTGCACAACTCCAGGGAGGTTTGCTGAAATTATAGTACAACAAATGCAGGCATGGCTGTGGGTGCTGAGAGGGGACTTGTCTCCTGCTGCAGTAGAACATGTGACTTCCTGAGGTAATGGGTTGGACCACAACCTCCTCTCCCAGAGCAGGGGTTAAGAATTGATTCAGACAGGAGCAGGTCCAAGTACTACCCTATTATAAGACCTTCCATGTGATGCTGGTGAATGGTCTCAATTTCTGAATTGATTTTTTTCCCCACTTATTTTTTCACTCAGAGCAACCTCCTCTTCTAAATAGGCAGCACATTTACCCTGAGTGATGCTTCTTGCATCCAGGGCAGCTCCCCTCTGACACCACCATAGAAAACGTTGCCAGGAGGCTGTAATTAAGGGTGTTACCAGACTTATTTGCTCCATTTCCAGCAGGCTCTGAGCTGGTGGTCAGGGAGAAACTAGAAACACCTGCTGGGTCTAATGAGGCAGGTTTGAAGTGATAGGGGCACCCCATTTTTCCCCCTCCTGCACAGAGGGAAATGAAAGAGCCTGGTGTTATAAGAGAACATGGACTAAATGAAAAAGAAGTAAGTTGTTCAAGATACATATGTTATGATGTAATTGAGATTTCAGTTTTCTTAAAAGGTTTTCTTACCTTTTTTTTGCTGGTGTTGCTGTTCACTCTGGTCCATCAGGAAAAGACTGTGGGACCAGGGACACTGTAAATTTAGCTCTGGGTTAAGGCCATTCAGCAAGATTTGTCCCATACAAGCTGCTGCTGAAAAAGCAATAGGGAGCTGAGAAGACAGTAGCCCCTGCGTTTTGGGGGATCAGCTCAGTGATTAGAAGGTCTTAAATAATCTCATCCTCTTTCCAGGCTTTTTATGTCTTTAGAAATATTGCCTTCTTCTCTTCTTGCAGAGATTTACTCCCTTTCCTATTTAGTTCCTGGAGAAAAAGGGGCATTGTGTCAATGTTTTGGTTGTCTACTTTGAATCCTTTCCTGGAACTGTGACCAAATGAGGTCTTGATCGTTGCTATATGTATCAGGGCATTTGTAGAACTCCTTAGAGCTCTAGCTATAGCCTGATCCTACTTGCTGTGAAACTGGTGGCCTTTCTGAGGGCATATATCCATGGTCCAGCAACAGCAGTGAGGAAAGCTGCATTGTGAGCTTATGGAGGGGATGGATGCTGCAGGTAGAGTCCTGATCTCAGTTCCTGGTACTAGTGGGGGTCTGAACGGTTATTCCCTCTCTCTGTGCATCTTTTCATTCCCATTTTTTTTTCTGTTAGACATCAAGCAGTGTGCAGAAGGAACTTGCAGTGGTTTTCCGAAGTCTTTCAAGTGTCCTATTCCGTGACCCATGCAACAGCATATGCTGTACCATAATGGTTGTGCTCAAACTGCTCCATGGGAAGAGGTGTTGACATTAGTGTGCTGATTGCATGTGTGGTGCTCAGAGTGGTGATTGGGAGGCAAGACCTGGTTTCCTGTGGCTGCTCCTGCATTGCTGCTGCCTGACCAGCTCCATCCAATGTCCAGGGCAGGCGAGAGGGGACAGGGTCTGACTTTTGTGCTCAGTGCACTTGTGTGCTCTCAGACAAGGGTGGCCGTGTCATAGTGTAGACCTCAGTTTTGAAATTTTGCCTATGAGAGCACATAAGGCAGCTTAGTAAAATAATTTAAACATCTGTAACCCACTCTGTCAAAACCTGAATGCAAATAATTGCCCAGATTCCACTAATTGATGCTAAATGGAAAGAAAAATAACGCAGGAGAAAAACCCTCCTAGAAACAATCAATAAATTAAAGATGCTTGGGGATATAAATTCAGCGGTTAAATGAGATACTAATGAAGATGGGAGTTTAATGGTGAGTGCTCTCATTACGTTGTTTTAAAAACTCCATTTGATGTAGATTTGGTACTGGTAAAAGGGAGACAGCCTTGTGACAAACATCCATGAGAACAAAAGTTGTTCTGGCACATGAGCACAACTACTGCCGTTTATTGCTGAGCAGCTTTGCTTGCCCGTTTCTGCAAGTTGTTGCAAGATCTGGGGGGAAATTGTGGAGCAGTTAATTAAAAAACAACTAATGACTGTTCCACAGGGTCAGTTTGCTTCCCGGAGCCTAAAATGTGCAGGATATTAACACATGTATCATTTTTTTGACACTGGAGGACAATTGCAGAGCTTGGTCACACTGCTACTGGTTTTAAAGCAGAACTTAATTAACTAGAGATGGGCTGAGCAGGTTTGTCTGGAAACGGTCATCGGGCTTCCAAAGGATATAGCTGCTCAGATATTGCCAGGCTGTAAATTAAGGATGCTGCTTCCCAACCATCTCAGCCCTGGTGAACCCCACAGTGCTTCTACTGCCCCACTCCTGCCGCTGGCCCCATGACCAGATGTAATCCCTGTCTCCCAACTCTAATGTTGTTTCACTTAAGCTGCTCTGGACAGCTGAGGTGAATCATGCCCCCCCCAATTTTCCACTTCTCACTGCAGCCTGGATAAGAGCTCAGACTGGCAAATCCAGCATTTGCAGGCCGGTAAAATACCCAGGAGTAGGATTTTTTTTGCAGCCTACTTGTGGCCTGGCTGAATCAACAATGCTCTTGGATAGAAAAAATACGGCAAACTCCACTTCTGCACGTGCTCCAGCCCCACTGTGGCTGGGAAGAGATGGCTGGTGAATGTCTCTGCTTTGCCTCAACACTGGTGAGGCATTTTTCTCGTGTCAGTGTGGAATTTGGTGAGCGTGATTATTTTCTTTTATCTCACACTTATGTTTAAACTGCATCTCTGCTGGTACATGCCCTGTTTTGATTAATATTAAACTTCCAGATCATCCTTTTGAATTGGAGCAATTTCTTACAACAAATAGACCGGAGAGCCAGATTTTTGAGTGATTAGTAGCAGGCTGAGAGTGCTGGATGCTCGGGGAGCTTAACGATTCATGGCCAGATTCATTCACCATGGTTAGAGTGGTGGGCATGTCACAGCTGTGATTCCTCTGGCAAAACCTCAGTCTGAAATTATTTTAAATCAGAGGTTTAGTTTTCCATCCCACTTCTTTCCAGGCTGACTGATTTGCTGAGAGGGGGGAGAAGAGTCGTCCTCCCATCCCAGAATATACTGAAAAAAATCTGATTGTGAGAACTTGCTGTGCTGAAAGTCTGTTCTTCCATTTTCCCTAAATTTCTTGGGCGCAAAGGGAAAAACTCTCATAGTCTCCAGAGTGTTGATCCCGGGGATGCCTATCCAAATGCACTGCAGGGGCAGACCTGGATCCAGCCCCTCATGTAGGGGACAGACCTGTATGTGGCATTGTTGTATTTTGTTCTGGACTGGTTTTTTTTTTGTTTTTGTTTTTTGGTTTGTTGGTTTTTTTGTGTTTTTGTTTTTTTTTTGTTTGTTTGTTTGTTTTTTTAGAGATTCTAAGTACAGAGTGGAAAGAATGGCTAAAAGAGATAAATTGTAGATATCACATAAGCTCATGTAACATAAGGAGGAAGGGAAAGCCTTCAATGATTTAATCTGTAATCTACGTATTTGGCACTGGTGGACGTTCTGACTTTTAGAATTTTTAGTAACACAGCAGTGACATGTTTGGGACTTCCACTCAAATACATGTGACAGACCCTTAGTCCTGAATTCCAGGAATGCGTTAGGTTGATGAAATATTGGTGTAATGCCAATGTGTTTAGTCAAGCACATACAGAGCTGTTCCTGGACTAGCTGCCAGCGCTGCTCTGCCTCCAGAATACAGAATAAAAAATGGTCACTAAAAACTTTTTTTTTTTTTTGAGTTACCAGCAGTATGTGCAAAAGGTGAATTTCCCATGCAGAACATGTAGCTGGAAGTCAAACACAGAGAGGTGAGGTCACTGACTGTGCAGGAAGACAGTAGCAGTGCTTATGGGACAGGAACTTTTTTTTTGTTATGACCAAGAAATATACACTTAGATGAAGAATCTGGTTTTCTTGAGTATTGTTGTTTTTGGCCCTCAAAGTGTTTTTTCATTTCAAAGGTGCAAATAAACTTCTGAGTTGAATAAGTTCAGGAATTCAGCTGGGATTTGGACCTGGATGTTCCAGACTGTTATAAAGCAACAAGTGCCCAATGCCTTCAATGAAGGAAAAAATGTGATGGGCCCTTCAAATCATTTGAAAAGTTACTGCTGTTGCTGATCCTGCAGAGTGCTGAGCACTTGGTGAATAGGAATTCTGGGTTTTGGTGTTTCTGGAGTATGGACTCAAGGCCTGGGTACTCTGTTATTGAAGCTCAGATATTACTTTAAAATGCTGAACATTGATGGTGCATTATATCTTGCTGTGGAAAAGGTCAGCCCTGTTATTTGTAGAGGGAGGGTTGCCTTTGCTTCATGGCTGGCTGACTTTTTGGGCTACATGGTATAATTTATAACTACTTATTGTTTGCAGACACTAGGCTGAGGATATTTTGTGTGTGAAATTTAAAATTCAGGCCACCGTAGTTGAATACATGACACAGAATTATCTTGTCCAGTGGGAAACAGAGATGTCTGGTCTTGTCAGCCTTGGCTTCCTTTTCAGTTAGAGGGGAGAAAAATAAGGACTTGTAGGGCATGAATGACATTATTCTAAAATAGCTGTCTAAAATATTTCAGATGCACCAAGCCCCCAGAACACAGAGAAATGAATACTGACAATACAGAGAAATTGTCACTATTTCACGTGGTAGCATTTATGGTATAATGTTGGAGTAGCCTGTGGTAACTCCTGTTTCCTGGTGTCTCTCTCTTTTCTGCATTGCTTATGTAAAACCAAGGAACCAATGTTAATGTGCATGAAAATGAAGAACCTACTTAGGAAAGGATTTGGATGCTTGAGCAATTTTCTTAAAACTGCTCGCCTCCTTGTCACAGCAAAGTCAGTTGCCTAAAACCATGAAGGAATGTAAATTCCTTAATAAATGCAAACCAATCTGTCATATTTTTGGACTGTCAGACCCAGAATTTACAATCCCATGCAGAATTGGTTCAAAACTACAGAGAAATACATTAGTTGTCGTGGCCCATTTCTTCAGTGCAACTCTGGTTTTGAGGGGTAGTGTTGGCTTTTTAAGCTGGCTCCAGGGATTGTTTGATATTGATATGAGTGAATGGGATGATGTTCTCTCATGCCAGTCACTGTGTAAACCCAATTTAAGAGCTGTTATTCACCTGAAGAACTTGAATTTTAATTGTTAAATTGTGCAAAGAAGGGGGAAAGAGTATTTCTCCATATTGAGTGTGGGGAGCTGACTGTTGGATTCTCTGTAGTCCTATTTACCATTCAAACAGGTTGGACTTGCATGGCTGCATGTAGCCAGTGGGAAGTCCAAGTGCCTTGCTCCCATCCATGACAGGCTTAGGAACCAAAGGGAGTGTGGCCTCATGTGACGGCTAAACCTGAGCAAACTGTGAGCTGCTGCTTTTTGCCACCTCCATCAATATGTACATGTCATTTCCCCTGCAGCTCTGCAATCTGAAGGAAAAAGTAAAAAAACAAAACCAAAAAACACAACCCCCAAAAACCCCAACAACCAAACCAACAACAAATTAATTCTCATTTTCATCTTGTTATCCAGTTGAATCAACGCCTGAGAAATCCTGATCTCTAAATCCCAGTCACAGGAAGCCCGACAGCTCCCTTGGATGAATGCAATGTGTCATGTGAAGCTCCACCATAAGTCTCTTGGTTACTGGACCTACCACCTTGATTGTAAAATCACCTCTCTCAAAAAATCTTCCTATGCTTGCAGTAGCATCAACCTTTTTCTTGTCTTTGCTCAAGTTAACAAATGGATAACTCGTGTCACGAAGCACTGTTTTGTATCTGTTTGCAACTGAGTTTGTTAGTGTAGTGTCATAGAATAGAATCACAGAATAATTTAGGTTAGATAAGACCTTTAGGATCATTGAGTCTGACCATTAACCAAACACTGCAAAGTTCACCATTAAACCATGTCCCCAAGTGCCATATTGACACAGCTTTTAAATACATCCAGGGACGGTGACTCCACCACTGCCCTGGGCAGCCTGTTCCAATGCTTCACAACCCTTTCTGTGAAGAAATTTTTCCCAATATATAATCTAAATCTCTTCTGATGCATCTTGAGGCCATTTCCTCTTGTCCTAGTGCTTCTTACTTGGAGGATAAGCCTGAACCCCACCCGGCTACAACCTCCTTTCAGATATTGTAGAGAGCAATAAGATCCTCTCTGAGCCTCCTTTTTCCAAGCTAAACACCTCCAGCTCCCTCAGCTGCTCCTCATCACACCTGTGTTCCAGATCCTTCTCCAGCTCTGTTGCCCTTCTCTGGACACACTCCAGCACCTCAGTTTGTGTCTTGTAGTGAGGGGGAATGAATCTGACTCACTTTGTGGGACCAATCTCTGACTGTATAGCTATGTGTGGAATTTTGTTTTGGAAAAATAAGTACTCACCCCTTCTCTGATTGGAAAACCAAAGTCTCTTATCAAAGAAGCAGAGTGGCAAAATGAAACATAGACTTCACCTCTTCTCACCACTTGTTAAATAAACACGGAGCAATTATCACAAACCAAGAATTGGAGAGAAACAGGCACTGCTGTTAAACCCATGGTAATCTCCAAAGCTTAAAATTCATCATGAGTGACTGTGAAGAATACCTATTGACTAATTAATTTTCTTGTCTGACAGACAGCCTTTGAAATCCCATGAAGAACAGATAAAGTGTGTGTACGTGAGTGGCAGGTGGAGAAACATCACAAATTACGTTCTCAGCGCACAAGACTTCACTTGTTACTCTGTTATAGCTGTGTGACTTAAGTACCTCCCAGTAACTGCAGCTTGTCCAGATGTCAGGTAGGTGCTGGGGGACTGGCCAGATGTCAACCATCCAGGATGAGAAAGCAGCACATAAGTCAATTTTGTGCTAATCCTTCCTAGCCGGAGCAGTAAGTGCACAAGTGACCTTCCCCAAGGAGAAAGATGGGAGGGATCACTATGAAAGGAGACAGTCCCATGGTCAGACAACACTGGACCACATTGGATGTTAAAAATTGTTCTTTTGGGATTGGGCTGGAGGACATGTACAGTTTATCAACAGTAGTCTGTGTAAAAGTCCATCTAAAAATATTTGAGTGGTCTTAAGAGAGAGGACACATTGGAAGGCCACACTACCAATAACAAAGACCAAAGTCAGAGAAAGTGAACCACATAGCTGTGATGTGGACCATGAGATTGTGTACAAGTTAACAAAAATTTTCCCCTGAGTGTTCCTTCTCCTTCCCCATACCTGTAGCCTGCTTGTAATTGTGTTGAGATGAGCAAAATTTGGATCAAAAGCAGTAAGAGAAAGAACTCAGGAAGGAACAAAGAGAAAATAAGATAATATCAAGTGGTCGTTGGCACTTACTGTAATATGTTAGTGTCTTCATTGAGATTCTAGACATTGATAGACAAATAGAAGAGGACCAACAGGAAATTGCAGGCACCTTTTTTTCCTCTAGTAGTTTAATAAGTCATTCATTAAAGAATAGCATGAACTTGGTTACAGGCAGCTTCAGAAAAAGCAGAGACTGGATTAATGCAGAGCAGGCCCTTGCTGCCTGCTGTGTCAGCTATTCAAGCTTTCAATGTGGACATCTTGTCTGGTCTGAACAAGAGGATTCCTACATCTGTTCTCAGTGATGCTTAAGAATTAACCCGGGGTCTGTTTGAGCAGAAGTATGTTGCTTTTTGGATTGTTGATACTGCTGAGGGGGGCTGTATTTCTGTTGTTGCCTCCTCTGTACATGCAAGCAGAGTTTCACTTGTTCCTTTGTCCTGTATTAAGGTGGCTGTTAACATGGAGAGGGCTCTGCCTGACCTACTTACCCTTCCCCTGTGTCCTTAACTAAAACTGAGCAGTACAACGCAGTTGCTTCCAGGTGCAATCTTGGTTAAACCTCAACACCTTTTCCTTCTCATGGCCCTTGCTATCAGCACTCAAGAAAAACCGCAAGGGGAGAATGAAAAAGAAATCAATTTTTATCACTAGAAATATTTCCCCTTTTGGCCACAGACTGAGACTGTTCTGACTCTAACCGGTCCTCCCTGGGGTTTGATAACAGTAGCTCACAGGAGGCTCGAGCTTATCTGAAGACCAAACAGTAAATTTCTCATTTCCGCTTAGTGGTGAGGTGTTTAATTGCTGCTTAGTTTTGCCAGTCAAGTAATTCACATTGACGTGCTAAAGGCAGCCACTAGCAGTTAAGCTTCCATCCAGGGGCTGCAGTGAACGATCCTGACATCTTTTTGCAGGCACCGGCTCTGCAGGCTGAAGTATTCCAGTTTCTCCTCTTGAGTGGGCAAGCAATCTACAGAAAATTAAGTCTGAAAAGCCATGAGAGGTTGTGAAAGGCAGCTTAAGGAGAGAGGCTCTACTGGGTGAAATTTCTTGCCCTGCACGAATTCAGGTTGAAAATTAAAGTGTCGTCACCTCACCGTTAATTTAGAAGAAGAAATATTGTTTAAATATAGTGGGACAGGGTTGAACAAAGAACAGCGGATATTCACTCTGTAAGATTCAGGCAAGTTCACATATCTATTGGATGAATGTTGCCCTTAAAGATATATCAACTTATCGAGGTTGGTAGATATGGATATGGCTCAGTGCAGAGTCTGTGACTCTGCTTAGTGGACTCAGTCCTCACTTCCAGTACTGTAAATCAGGAATAACTCTTCCAAAGTCTAAAAGCCTCACCTTGAATCACTAGTTGAACTTTTTGGCAATGGGTGTGAAATGCTGGTGCTAGTTCAAGATCGTAGGGAGTTCTGATTCAGTAGCAATTTAAATCTGTCTTGTTCTCTGTGGAGTAATTGCGGGTTTGCAGCAAAGTAGCACAAGCAAATAGTCTTTTAAAATTATTTATTTTGGTCTTGTCTCTTCTGATGGCCTGGTGCTGCCAGCTCTGTGTGGGAGCTCCATGCACGAGATGCAGAATACCCTGCAGGTGTCTGAATATCTATAGGTACAGAAGCAGATAATTTATTTTCATGAGTTAGAAATGGCCAGATAACTCATGAGTGGCAGAGCCAGTCAGTGATGCATCAGTGGGGCAAGTAAATTGTCTGCTATGACTTTTCAGACTGGCTGCTGTGCTAGATGGGGTGTTACAGTTGTGTAATCTTGGGGGCTGTGTGTGTTTTATTATGGTCATTGGAGAGCTTGGGTTACTAGGGAGTGACCACTGGGTTTGAGTTTCTTGGGGGATTACACCACCATGGTTGTTGGAGCACTGCTTCAGTGCTCTTGCAAAGGGCAGACTTTGTGGCTGCCACTGAGCTCAAGAAATAATTTGGTTATTTAAAATATGCAGTCAACTGATTAATATCTTCAGAGGTGCAATTGCTGTAATTGCAGACTAGATAATACAAAGCTGCCACTCACATTTAACACTGACACTCTTCTCCAGTTCTGATAATGCAAATAGACACACAGAGATAAACCAAGATCGGTAATAACAGCTCCCTGATAGACAGACTTCAGGTGTGAGAGTCCCTAGATGAAAAGAAAGCCTTAGAGAATTAAATACACAACTCCATAAACTCACACATTAGAAAAGGGTCTGTGACTCCTATACTCCCAAACTCATCCTGTCTTCTGTGCAATACCACAATCTGAGGGCAGTTTGAGAGGTGATATTCCCTTTGTCATTCAGTAAAGGAATATATGAGTTGAGAGGAAATGGTACCATGGTCCATCTGAGAGACCTGTTAACTAGAGCAAAGTTTATCCATATATTTTTAGCTCCAAGTAGCTAATTAGCGGATTATTTATTTAAAAAAACACACCACCATGCCAAAACAAAACAAATTGCCCCCAAACCCCACACCACTTGGCTGAAAACCCCTGGGTGGTTTCTCATACTCAGCCCCCAGCTGTTTGCATTCATCCGAGTTTGATGCCTTCAAACTGAGAACCACAAACCAGAGAATCGATATCATCTACTGAGCACAGCGCAGTATAAACACAATCAATTAATTCCTTTATATGGAAAAGGAGCTGGAACTCAGCTCATCTCCTCTCTCAGGCAAATTATAGCGATAAGAGAGTTTCCCTGAACTGAAAACAGAAGCACCAGCTTTCTGCACGCTTAACCTATAATTGTCTGTAACATGCATGGAGGTAAGTGAGATGCAATTTTATTCACAAGAGTTCCATTATCTTTAATCAGGTTTTACATAATTTCCTTTGTATCTGATTGTTGTGTTTTAAAATATGTAAAATGTTACCTTTCATGCTTGTGTAGCCAAAAGGTGAAGAATTCAATATTATGGTCACAAAAATACTCAATTCACAGGAACTTAATCAGTTTGAATAGTATAGCAAACATTTTATGAAACTGTAATATAGCCCACAGCAGTAGTAATAAAGTTAATAGAAACCAGAGGAAAGAGGACTTTTTGAATAAGCTGTTAAGAAAAGAGGTGCTCATCACTTTCACTTAAGACTAACTTTTTAGATCTTGATCCTGTAACATGCTAAAATTTGCAGAAATTTAAGGGAGTAAACATACCTCTGCAATCCTTATGAATTAAGTGTTGATGTGTCTGATGAAAGGCTGTCTTCATATTCTGGGGGGATGAAGGTGGTCAGCAATGCACAAAACTGGACAAGAAGAGCATCCTTTCAAAGCCCGTTGTCTGAAGGGAGAAGCAGTTCATCACATACATCCAAATGCCTCATTGGAATATGGGCTTCCAAGCTGGACATTTTGGTCCAAGGAACAGATGGACCAACTGGAGAGAGAATATAAGCACAGTATTGGGGTCTCTGATGTGTGAGATATTTAATAAGTCAGATAACCATCCATCAGGAATGGGGCAGCTCCACCTGACCCTGCTTTTAGAGAGCAGGAGAGATCTGATGATTCTGTATGGTTCTCTCAAGCCCTAATTTTCTGCAGTTCAGTGTGGTCATTTCATGGCTGGTCCCTGATATATTCCTGGATTTGGAATAAACAAACAAACAAACACACCTGCCTCTCTGTTGAGCATCTCACAGGTGTGACATGACCTGGGAGCTGCATTCCTGCTGACAGCTGCCTCTGCTGTTGGTAGAGACCTCAAATGTGCCCTGTGTCTGTTTGATCTGTCGCCTCTCTGCTCCCTCCTGTGCTGGTGGCTCAGTTTCAGGGCTTTAGATCTCTCCCAGCCCTGTCCACAGATTGCCTAATTATGTGGAGGATCTCTCCCTTTCAAAAGTATTATTATTTATTCAAGAGCCAGTAGAATCTAAGTATCTAGAATCTTTACTGAGCAGGTGAACACAGAGACTGTTTTTTTTCACAGCTTTTAACTTGACAGATCTCCATGGTTATGGCTCCTTTTCACCACCTCACCTGCAAATAGCAAGTTGCTGCCCAGAATGTGAAGGTGTTACTGTTGCTCAGAGGGAAGATTTCCCAGCATATGATAGGCATTAAACAATGTCTTCTATTTTCAACTTTTTTTTTCCTTCAGAACAGCTGACCTGTTTGGTTGAAACATTCCAGAGGTTACACTTACCAGAGGTGCAATCCTGAGATGAAAAAAACCCATCCAGTTTACAAGATTAAAGTTTGCCAGATATATGAGCAATTGGAAGTGGACTGTATTTAGGGAATATCAGCTAATCATAACTGGCAGATCCTGGCCTGCCTAGATTTCACATGTAACATGTGGTGGCATATGGAACAAATGCCTCAGGCCTTTTTTGTGCCCAGTCAGAGCCTTCTGGTGGTCAAAGCCCCGACAGTCACAATGCTGACTGCAAAAGCGAAGGGATTTTCCTCTCACCATGTCACAGTGCTGAAAACTTTCCTATTCACTTGTACAGGGCTGTATCACGTATGACAGTTGTCAGCAGGTCAACCTGGACCCTGGAGCAGGGATACCAATGAACAGCTTCATGCTTAGGTTTTCTCATTGTAGCACTTGCTATGTTGCTTTTGTACCTTTGGAAACAAATTGCTGTAAAACCACCAGGGTGCAAGATTCACTCTCCCCACCCACTCCTGAGCATCTTTGGGTCCACTACAAGACACACACTGAGATGCTGGAGTGTGTCCAGAAAAGGGCAATGGAGTTGGTGTAGGGGTCAGTCTCTTCTCCCAGGCAACAAGTGATAGGACAAGAAGAAATGGCTTCAAGTTGTGCCAGGGGAGGTTTAGATTGGATATTAGGAAAAAATTCTTCATGGAAAGGGTTGTCGAGCATTTGAACAGGCTGTCCAGGGCAGTGGTGGATATATTTGAAAGCGTGTAGATGTGGCACTTGGGGACATGGCTTAGTGGTGGCCTTGACAGTGCTGAGTTTACAGTTGGACTTGATGATCTTAAAGGTATTTTTCACCCTAAATGACTCTGTGATTCCATGACTTTTAAATGCTGCTTCCTTGCATGTGTTTGGACTTTTGTTGTTTCTGGTTGGCGGTGTGAGACTGAAAGACGTTTAATGGGGATGGATTCCCTCCTGCTTTTTGCTGGTCATAACACGTGTTGGCTTAGATCCAGGATTTGTTCCAGTGCTTCCATGGCCCACCATGGCTGCAGAACAGCCCTTAAGTCAAGGAGAGGCTGACAGTGTGTCAGGCCAAAGCTCAGCTCACCTTGCTGTGTGCCTGGGCAAGGGATCACTGAGCAGATTTGTCCTGAGGGAGAGTTAAGAAGTGCTCAGCAGCACTTTGTCTTCCAAGACAGCTGAGGATTCAAGAATCCCCACAAATCATTCTTATACATGTTTTAAAAATTCCTGGTAGGCATTTGTGGAAGGTAAAGTTGGTTAGAGCATGGTGCTAATAATGCCAAGGTTTTGGGTTCAATCCCTGTATGAGAATTGGACTTGATGATCCTTGTGAGGCCCTTCTAACTCAGAACATTCTGTGATTCTGTGAGGTGTGATGTAAATTCATTTTGTCCTGACTGTTGTGTCTTGCTGGTCATCACCACTGTAACTCCCTGGAAGTGGTGCCACTGGCTCAGTGCATACCCAGGGATTTCAGCCTCTGTAGCCTGCACTGTCCTTGTCCATTATGACATGGAGTTGCATGTACCAGCATCAGTGAAACCCGAGGGACCTTCACTTATTTCCCTCTTGAAGCTTAAATGTACAGCACCTTGTGCAGAGGGGTCCTGAGTCGTCACAAGCCTCAAGTGGGCGATGTTTATTTTCCCTCTGTTGCCTGTTCCCTTTCTGGAAGAAGGAAGATCAATGGACTATTTTAGTTCACATGACCTCTGGGAATACAGGATGCTGCCAGACTGTTTTTTTTTTAATGAAAGGGAGTGTGGGGGTGGGCTAAAAATGAGAAAAAAATTAAAAATCTAAGGGTTTAAATGCAATGTCTTCCATGACCCCTCTCCAAACCTAATATTTTTCCTAATAAAATAATGTGTTGCTTGTATTTGTTTTCCTCCCCATCAACAAGGACTGTGAGTTCATTTGTTTGTTTTACATTGGCTGCTCAGAACAGTGTAGCTCTATGAGGTTAAAGAGATCCTCCGAGAAAGATCCTATTGATTTTAATTACCGAGAAACAGCCCACAGGGACAAAAGGACTTTGGCTGTTTATTTAGCCATCGCTGTGCTGCAGTATTGTGTAAGGAGAGATCAAATCAGTTGCCCTCATTATTACAATAATAATAAGGCAGAAAAGGTGCCTCTGGGCCTCAGTATTTTTTTTTTTTTTAAAGAGACAATAACCTCCACCACTCCTCCCACTAATAAAAGGCAGACTTGAGGAACAAGGAGCAATTACAATTTGTCAATATTAATTCAATTACGCTCCTGTTATTTATACTGTGAAAAGGATTGTTTAATATTTTAGAAATATCCTAATCAAACCAAGGGGCCACATCTGTTCTTTTACAGATTGATTTTTATCCCTGCCAAATGCACGTTGAATGGTATCTACCTCCTTTGGACTGAAGCTAAAATTAATTAGTTATTCAGCACAAAACAGTGGTACTATGACTGCTTATAATAGCATCCAGGTTGAGAACACACCTACTTGTGTGTTAAAGTGGAAATCCTCCGAAGATCAGCAAGCATTAATTGCCTGGGATGTTTTCATACCCGTTCTGAACTAATCCCCAGCCAGGTTTATGGTGGTCTTGGTGAAAGGAGAAGTCAGTTTGTTCTGCTTATGCTATTTTGCTAGTTTTAGTTTTTTGGAGCCTGCACCTCTGAGCTGGTCTCTGCTCTGTGACTTGGCATGTGTTGCCTCAGGAGGATTTAATATTTCCTCATAGGTATTCTCTTGATTAATTACTTTTTAATGAATTGTTGATACTTTTGGCCACAAGTGCCCAAACCGTCAAATTACAGTGCTTTATGTGAACTTTGTGTCAGATCTCACCTGTGCCTTAAAGAAAAATTAGCCCATATTCTTGTTGACATCGACCTTGTAGAACTGTACTTGAGTGTCCCAAGAGTATCCACCCAGCAGGTTGTTGTATGCAGGGGCTGGTTGTATAAAAGCCAGTTTTAACATGGAAATGAGCAAAGCTGGAAACAGCAAAGCTGTTGAAGACAGATTTGATATTTCCAACACCATGGCCTGGCAACACGTACATGCACATTGTTATTGATATGGAAAAAATAATGGGGCTGCAAGTCATGGAAATGAAGCTGTAACTTAGCTGTGATCTTTGGGAGCGCTGTGCCTGTGGAGGACTCTGTAGATGGGTTTTAAAGAGAGCCCAGGGACAAGCCATGTAGCTGCCAGCATCATTTGCAGTCTTCTGTGCGAGAGGTATGGCAGAAGCTGACTCACTGTTTGTGCACCAGCTCAGCAACTGACTTCACACTTCGGGGGTTTTTTGTTTTCCCTCAAATCATGGCACTAGGGAAGGATTTCCTGATTCTTGTTCTGCTTCAGCTGAAGCTTTTTTAACTTCAGAAAGTGTCACATGTAGTTTCAGGTGTTTTAGTCATCCTCTGGGCCACCAAATCTATTTTTCACTGACTACTCTTGTGACTAATAGGGATCCTAAGTGTTTCAAGCAGAGAGGTTTCAGCTGGCAAGGTTAATGCAGCACAGTGCTGGGCAGGCGTTGCAGGTCAGTCCCTTCCTTAAATCATATGTTGTTCTGCTGATGGTGCTTCCTTAAATGTCCAAAGGTGGGGTAGAGTTGGCCAGAAGTCTACAGGAGGGCATGTTTCTGAGCTGAGAGCTGCACGTTGTCCCAGGATGTGGGAAAACACTCTGGGTACAGGAGCTTTCCCAGCGGTTTGCTTTTACAAGATGGGTTAAAACAGTTGACTCACATTGATAAAAGGTAAAATATTTATGAGGTTACTGTTTGATTAGTTCTCCAAAATGGAATGCATCAATTCAACTACATTAAATAAATGCAATTGTTTAGTCTGTTCCTGAATGGTAAGAGTCAATGTCAGTAGTTAGAGTGGGAAGTACCACAAATGGATTTAGAAAGATGGTGAGCAACTAATAACAAAAAACCCTAAGATGGTTTTAAAATTTGCATTTTAGATATTTAATTGTATCCCAGGCTTGAAGACTACGTGTTTCATACTTTCATTTTTTCCAGCAAGTGGACTAGGAACATACTTAGACTTTCCATGATCTGGACATGACTCATGTTATTTCTCTTCTATTTTGTGACATACTCTATTTCTGTGATCAAACCACACCTCAGAAGTTGTCAACATATGAAGTCTGTGTTCAAGAAGAGAAGTAGAATAATTAAGCTTATTTTCAATGTGATAAAAGGATGGATGATGACACTATTTTGGTCTGGAGATACTGTGAGAAAGGTGTGTGTCCCCTAATGAGAAATCAGAATTAGCTGATGGAGAAGCACCTGCAATTAGTGGTTTGAGAGAAATTGATTTTTAAGGAAAGATTAAGTCTTAGATGTATAGAGCAGAGATAAGCAAGTATAAACTGCAGGGGTGTTAATAGTCTGTAAAACTGTAAATATCATGGGTATATTCCGTGAATAGTGGGAGTGTGATCTGGGATGCTGGCTGTTTGTATGGGTATATCTGAGAATGTTTTTCTAGACAGCCTTTTCAGGCAGCTGGGAAATGCTGAGTTGCTGTAGCTGCAAATAGCACAAGGCAGGCTGAATGACCAGGTGTTCACGTGGGTTTTTTTGATTTTGAAATTTACCCTGGGATCAAATATGTTCTGAAGTTCTCCCTTTCCAGATACCTGGAGTTAAGATCTATGCTACAGTTTACATTGAGATTAACAAAGAATTAAGTATAAATTGGACCATGGCTATGGGTAAAGTTCTTCCTTTCTCGGTGGCTTATGTCCCCACAGTAAACTGCATTCCCTCTCAAATCTGTTTAAGTTTTAAACCTATTTTAAAAACTTTCTTGGTAGTAACCATTAAATGATTACTTTGCTCTCTAACTCATCCCTCAATGTGGAGATCAGCCTTGGGAATGTTTCTCCAGTGCCCACTCATCAGTTCCAAAGACCTCTTTACCTTCTGTTCTATTCCCAGTCCTTCTCTTATCTCCTGTTTTCCTACATTTTCATCTTTATGTTTGTCTCTCTGTCAAGTCCCTCTGCATACAAAGTATGCCAGTCTGTCATTTCATACCTTCTGGATTTACCCATCACTTCCTACTTGTTTGCTTCTGGTTTGGTCAACAGTTCATGTGGAGCTGCATCTACAGCTGCTGCTTCTGCTCTTTTGAAAATGTTGCACTTACTGCAGGAATTATCTTTCCAATGAATATGAAAAGCCAGTGCAACTCATTGTTGCTTTGAGATAAATGGGCAGTTGAAGGTACAGAGAGGTCTTACATTGTTTCTATGTACCTGAGCCAGCTTGTCTGCTGCCTGCTATATGGTCTCTCTGTTAAAACATACCCAAAGACCATGAGCTCTCTTGGGAAAAGGGTCTCTCCTGGTTTTGGGGGTGTCTGAGAAATTCTGTGAGAAATCTATTAAGAAATTTCTGGGAAATTGAGTGAAGCCGTCTCAGATTTCTCCAGTATTTGCAACCCTTTTTTTGCTGGCTAATTCTCACCTGGGCATATGAACGTTTATACGTCTTGGTTAGGCATAATGTGAACAGTATTGATTGAGTCTTGCAAGGGAATTTTTCTTGCTTCTCTGGAAATTCGTGTGTGGGGCCCAATCCCCAATGAATTTGTAGTGATCAGGTCATTATGCTTGGGTGGCTGTATGACAGCAGTGAAGAATGGGAAATCTCGCTGTTAAAAGCACTTTTGAATCAGGAGGAGAGAATAAAAGGGTTCTCTTGTTCACCCTCTTGGTCATGGCTTTTGGTTATGGTTACAGCTTAACGTAACTGCGCCTCTAACAACCATGTATTTCTATGATCACATGTAGGGTGGCTGGTGGTTGCACAGGCACAAAAGATTTAAAGCTGGTCTCTTTTTGGTTGTTTTTTCCTTTTTGAAAGCTACATTAATTGTTCTGATGTCTGAGCATCTGCCCGATACGCATTGTTTCCCCTGCAGACTGAGGAAGACGAAAGCTAAATACAAATTTATTGAACAGGCAAGCTATAAACCCTGAAGTTAGCACAATATTTTAATGGAAATCATACTTTGTCAAAAGCACACGTATCAAATTTTTTTGCCGGAGATTACAGTTCATCAGTACCAGAATTAATTAAAAACATCCCACCAATCTTACCCACTCCTTTTCTGTTTCTGTATATAACTTTTTAGCTCTATAAGCTAATGACTAATTGCAGAGGAGAATGTGTCTTTTATTAATTCAAATGCATAAAATGAAAATGTTTTACTTTGTAAAGGAATTAACTTTTCTGTTAACTCGTCCATTCAGTTTTTGTTGGCAAAAAGATTTTAAAATAACTCTTCAGCTTTCATTTTGTGTGTTTTTACAGTGTTAACTGGCAAAAGCTGAATCATTATCCTCTGTCCTAAGTTTACCTACTCTCAATAACTCAAGTTCAGGTCACCCTGCAGTGCCTCCTTTTGCCTTCGCTCAGATACCATGTCTAACTGAATGGAATTGACCTGTTTAAGGCCTCTTCACTCCAACTGAATTATTTGATCATAGCCACAGACATCTGTTTGGGGCAGTAATTGGTTGTTTATAAGAGCAGAGGAGAGCCACCAGCAGCAACGGCAGCGGCAAGACAATAAAGGCAAGGGACAAGCATGGAGGGCATGTAGACAGGTCCTGACAGACCACTGTCTGCTTGAGATAAGCAATGCAGATTAGTTATATGCACTCTATCTCACCACTGGGGCCTAATAATCCCCTTTAGCACTCATTCACAGTTATGTAGCAGACAGAAAACTAATACAGGGGGGAATCTGGTCCTACTGCCTCGCCACAAGTCTCAGACATGGTTTCTGGAATCCGCAGGATTTTACCGTACAATTAGTTTTAAATGTCAATTTCATGGAGGCTCATGAGATGGAAAATAGAAGAATAGTAGGTAAAGATACCCATTGCAAACTAGATTATTGGAGAGTGAAGGGTGGCTATTCAGGATGCAGCTGTCACTGCTGCTTCCTGGCTTGACAGCGACAATGTGAACATCGAGGTAAAGGTAAAGGATGACAAAAAAGTAACTTGAAGGGCTGAATTGCTGGGGGAAAAAAAATGACATGGCATTTTTGTGCTGTTTGTGTACATAGAGGAGACAATGTGGATTTTAATTGATTTGCAAAACCTTGTTGCAATTATCATGGAACACAAGATGGTCGTGCTTGAGCGTGACTTGCAGTGGCAGCAAGTGAGTAAAGTACTGTGTGATTCACTGGGTTTGTCCTGATATAGCTGCACTTGTGTTTCCCTTACTGTCAAATCCAAACACATCACACCTTGTGGGTGCTGCCCATCAGTGATTAACGGATACTGCAAATGCTGGGATTTGATTAAGGGAACTCCATGTTTGCGTTCAAATGTTGAATTAAGTAATTTGTAACTACATGCACAAACAAAAATGCATTTGCAAAAGCAAAAAAACCAAACCAGGATAAGGCTTGTTTTAATTGAATTCCCTTTTGCAGAAAGCAGGAGAAAATATATGATCACTTACTGTTTTCCCACAGCTAGATGTGATTCTAGCACTGCTGTTCAGATCGCTGTTCTGTTGCAACTTTAACAAATGTATTTTAGATGCATACCCAACATAAGCACGATCACATACATCTGCTAGATGGACTCTGAAAAGGGAGGAGCCACACTGTTTGTCACTGGCTGCTGATCAGACCCACATCACATCCAGTCAGGAGCAGAAAACCCTGTCACATAAAGGCTCCAGCAATATGGCTTAGCGATGGTGACCACACACCTCCTATGGACATGGGTCCTCCCAATGACTTTTCTACTGCACTGTGCTGTCCTGTATTCTGCACATGCAGAACTGTAGATAGAAATCGCTTTCACAATTTGTTACTGATTGAGGTTTTTTGAGGTATATATTTTTTGTAAATTGGTCCAGATTGCTAAGTATTTCCAGATGTTCTCATATCATAAAGTCACTCACGTGGAGGTCAAGTTCTTTTCTAGGAGCAACCGCTTTTTAAAGTCCAACAAATTATAGTTTATATTAATATTAAACATTAATTTTAATTTTGAATTATAAGTCTGCAATTTGCCAAGAGATAGATAGATACCTGTTACAGTTCTGAGCCAGTGCAGGGAAGGGGCACATAGACTGATATTAAGATTGACGGATTCTGGGATGCTTGCTTGAATTCCAGAAACAGATTAGTGGGACATGGTGCAGGTGATGGAACTAAAAGATTGTCATTATTGTGGCTCTTGTTAAGCTGTGCCACTCATTTAATGGGTAGCAGTCCCTCTCAGCATGATGTAAATATGTGCTCATATGCAAATGCATAAGAAATACTTCTCCAGAAGTGTCTAGGTTTTAGTGGTGCAAAGAAAGTGTCTCTGACTTCTCAGCTTTTCAAGTCCTGCACCTTGAAATCTAGTAATTCTTTATGCAAATAATAATACAAGTTGATTGTAGGCACCAGTGGGAAAGGAAATCTCATCTCAAACCCCTTACTTAAAAAAGTTCCCACTACTCAAGGTGATGTTTTAAAACTTTTCAGTTTAGAGTTTTTATTGAAAATTCATATTATCATCCAGAATCCAACAAAAGGATCCATTAGTGACAAAGTGCTGCTCCTTACTTCTAATGACATCTGTACTTTTGCTGTATATAATGGCTGACTCTCCCAAAAGACTCTTCCTTTTTCATTTTGTTTGTGTTTTCTTGCTACTGTTCTGGCTGTGTAAAGCCTTGTGGGGTTTGTTTTTGACATGATATGCACACTTCCCAGGCATTACCAAGCATGGGGTTACCCTTCTCCCTCTGATGAGAGGCAAGGTCTTCAATGCCAGCTTCACAAGCTCACACCATTTCTGGTGTACATTACTGGAACTGTGTACATTTGGGAATGTGATTTGGGGTGTAATGAAAATCACTGACCTAAAAGCTTGGAATCATCTTGGGATCGTTGCTCTCTGCAAGTCTCTCCAAGATGGTTGTAGCCATGTAAGGGAAGGTCTCTTCTCCCGAGAATCGAGTTATAGAACGTGAGGAAATGGCCTCAGGTTGTGTTATGGGGGGGGTTTTACATTGGATATAAGGCAAAATTTCTTCACCAAAAGGGTGGAAAAGGCTGCCCAAGGAAGTGGTGGAGTCACCATCCCTGGAGGGATTTAAAAGAGGTGAAGATGTAGCACTTGTCCATGTGGTGGCCTTGGCAGTGCTGAGTTAACAGTAGCACTCAATGATCTTAGGGGTCTTTTCCACCTAAATGATTCTATGTGTCTGTGATCTCTGTTTAACTGATACCATTTTTAATTTCTTAATGTGCTTGATCAATCTACAATCACAATAAAATGTTACAGACATCTTTCTTTGTTCGATCTTCTCTGTTGGATCTCCCAATATCCCATTCATGTTCTGCACAGCTCCCTCTCTACACACATCTCCAAAAAGTCTTGTGTTTCTGGCATGAATTTCACATGCAATACTGATCCTGATTTGGAAGGGCCATAAAATTTAAATGGGATATAAGCCTTGCATGCAGAAGGCACTTTTATTGAGTTTTCTTAGTTAATTATAGGAGCTTCAAAACTCACTGTTAAGGGACAGAATCCTCAGTAAATTCACACAGCTCTGTTGAAATCAGGAGGGCTTTGCTACTTTACAGTTCTGCTCTGTGGTTTTTATCTGGGATTTTTTTTTTTTTTATTCTGCATTGCCAGCTAGAGAGTTATTGTGCTAGGACACCATAAAGCACAGCAATGTTTCTGACTCCATCTACATGTCCTGTATTTGTTATCTAATTGCCAATAGACCAAACTGCAAAGGGACAGTGTTTTTCAACCAAACGACCTGTAAGTAGCAGGAAATCTTGTGCTCTCACCTCTTTGGCCAAGACAGGAGCATCCACATTTTACATAATGAGAGAAATCAACTGTTTTTTATCAGTGCTTTTTGTGCAATTGCAAATCTTTAAAGCCTTGCTGCTTCTTGGATTTAACAACTGCATCCCAACCCTCCATGCATCAGGAACATGCAGGGCACTTTTATACAACTGCAGTGAATACCAATATTTGTAACTAGAATGAGCTTACAGTTCAGCCTCAGATGTTCATTTAAGATCCCTGGCTGCTCACAGAAAGCCGTGGGCTTCCGTACAGCAGAGAATTGCAAGCCTTTATTTGACTTAAAGTTACACATTTATTAGTGACTGAATTGCAATCAAATTATATGAAGACAAATTACAGTGTCTCTGGTCACTCCAGATTTCTGGGTGGTTGCAGACTCTGCAGCTGTATGAGCAGCAGAACTGAAGTCCTTACTCATGTGCTTCGTTGTGGGGTGTGCAGAAGTACCTCCCAGGCTGGAGCCTCAGTTGCTTTTTCATAAGTGTAATTTCTAATTTGGACATGTGAGCAGACCTGAGCTCTTGTTATTTCATCGGGTCTTCCCCAGTATGTTCAGTCCCACCCAGTAAAGGTGTTGCTGGAGTGACTCACATGACGGGTGTGGTTTCTTCCTCAAATCCATCTGGAGGTGCAAACTGCATCTTCTCAGTACCACACCCCATGTCAGACCCCAGCCACTGCTCAGTCTGTCTGACAAGGAATCTCCGTGGTATAGCAGAGAATGTGCTGTGATTTCTAATGAAAAAATAAATTACAATTACAGCTATTAACAATTATTACCATAGTCCATTCCAGTGAATAGTTGCATCAGCCAAGTTTCCATTTCTGCATGATTCTTGCCTATCTGCTTTGGTGGATTGTCATGCTGTCTCTTTGCATCTAAGGAAATGGTTGGTGTCTTCTGGCTTATCCTCCACTTCTTGAGAGGGACAGTTCAGCTTAATGTTCAATCTAGTTTGTCTAATTATTTGCGCATGAGCTCCTAATGGTGCAGATTAGTCAGATCAGCAGGAGAGTTTCAAATAAAAAATATAATAATTGATATCACGTTGGCCAGTCTAATCAGCACTGGCCGATAGCATCTGCTTTTCTCTGTGCTTTTGCATTGTGAATCAAATCTCCAAATTGAACCAAACTATTTCTAGGAGTTGCATTATCACCACCTGGTTTTAGCAGCCCCTGTGAGCCCTCACAACATCCCTGGAGATAGAAAGCAATATGCCTTCCTTTCAGTTAAATTTAGTTTGGTTTTCAAGTGAAAAAGAGCCCCAAGAAATACAGAAAAGCCTAAGCTGTCCTTGGATGTAATATAACTAAAAGATAAATATTCACCTTCCCTTTCCCCTCATTTTCCTTTATTTTTAGTAATTTTTCCTTTTTTTTTTCCTGTTTTTTTCCTTATTACCGTAGTAACTTCTAGTAATGTCTTATATAACATGCCCAACCCCATCATTAAAGGGTTTATTTGCCCTCATGTCCTCAGCTAAGCTTGAAGTCATGTGCAATGCAGCCTCTTATTTTGATTTTGCTTCCTAAATAATCAGGTAGTGTTTATTTTCAGGTAGGGCCACAGAAGTACCATTGGCTCCTGAAGCAGGTGGTGGTGAATTTTGTAGAGGTCCATAGCTCCTGTAGGATTTTGCTCCTCTGCTCTTCTCTAACTTGGGAGCAGGGTCTATCCCCTGTTTTCCCTGCTTTGACAAAACATGTTTCTGTCACCCAGAAGAGCAGAGGTGATGGATAATGTAATTTTGAATGCTGATGAGGTTTTGCATGGACCTTTTTAATTTCTAACACTTTGTCCTCACTAAACCACATTAAGACATGGAAGGAAACCAGGTGAAAATCCTAGTTATTGCAGAAAGAGAATCAAGTCTTAGGGTGCAGCTTCTGGGGGTCAAGAAATGAAACGTGTTTGCAGTTTTGTTAATAATGTACATTGTTATGGAGATATTTGAGCTCTTGGACTGAAAAAAATTTTCAAACGCAATGTAAATTTGATAAAATCTTGAGGCTTTGAGATCATCTGAAAATTACAGGAACTCGCCAGAAAAGGAATGTTGACTAAAGGTCCTGGAGAGTTCCCACATTCTTGTTATGCCTATCAGAGAAATAATAGTTTCAAAACACTGATCCCAGTCTTTGTTTCAGAGATCTCTTAATATTGTACTAAAAGGAGCTTTTTCTGAAAATATGAGAATAGGAATTTCAAAGCTTTTGCAACAGGGTCAGCAAAGAATGTTCTGTGTATTAGCAGTGATTCAGCTGAGAGATTTGGGCTAAATGTTAGACCCAAGTCCATTTTGAGCATTGCTCTTGAGATCAGCAGGACTCAGACCAGTGCAAAATGTACCACGTGGCAAATGTTTTACTAACTGTGTTTTGAAGGGAAAGCTTGTTTCATAACAGGCCTGGATCAAGAACTACATGTGGGTGTTATCTCTAAAGCTTAACTCACCCATTCAGCACAGGCAGATTGCTTTTAAACTCCAGAGGAAGTGACTGGCTTGGAAACTGGGGGAAAAAAAATATTAATTTGTTTTACAACCAAAGCTGCCTTTATCTTCAGATACTCAAAGGTGAAAGTATATGTCTCCCACCAATGAAATATAATATTGATGTCACCTCCAGGAAATACAGTGTAATGCATTGCTTTTCCTTCTGTTTTACACTGTATGTAAACATGCAAACACCCGTGACACCCCACTATGATGGCAGCCAATAGACTGAACACTTACCCTCGCTGCTGTTGTGTAACCATGGGCAATTTATCTAAGTCTCACCTCTCTTAAAACACTTTTATCAAAATTGGCGGTCAAACAGCACTGAACCATGGTGGCCTCAATCTTAAACACTGTGGTGCAGATTTTAATTTGGGAAAGATTAATGCACTCTCAAGTGTTAATGCCACAGCTTTCTGTTATCTACATTGATGGGTGTCAGCTAATTTCTGCAGAAGGATTGTAAAGCAAACTGTGCATGTTGATGTTTCGGAAACCTAAGCTCCAGAATGGCGAGATAATAGAGAGGGGAATGGAACTATTTTCTCAAATTTCTTTTAAATTAGAAAATGTTTCCCCTGTCTTTCTAAAGCTGAGCTACCGAGTCAATTCCACTCAAGCTGATTCTTGAAGATACAGGGAATATTTCATTTAAAGGAGCAGTAAAAGTGTCAAAAGATACTTTATCAAGGTCGCTTTTAGATTGAAGATAACAACCCATCTTATAACAAATATAGACCCCTATAAGAAGCTTTGTAATTTCCAATACTGTAGAAGCTCTTAGTCTCTGTCTCCATCGTCTCTCCTTTTTTTCGTTGTCCAGTCACATGTAATCTTAATCAACAAAAGCCTTTTTTTTTTTTTTTTTCATTTAATAAGAGGACAATACCAGACACTGTTGTGCTTTGACTGGTTTATTTTTCAGCTTCAAACAGTTTAGTAAATACAACTCGAGTTTTGTCTGTTTTTTAATAGACTTTCCTAACAGTGAAGAAGACGTCTGTGAAGAAGATAATGCACAATAACCAGGAAATTTTATTTGTACAGACTAATTTACACAGGAAGGGGGGGGGAATGCAATTAAGCTCATAAAACTTGCTCCAGCAATGATCCAGGCCAAGGGGCTAATGGTGAATTGCATGAATAACAGTCACTCACCCAAGTCACATTAAACAGTCTTGATAATATCATCCAAAATAGCCAATTATTTTGAGTGTTATGAAAAGGTCCTGTTGTTATTTAACAATGGTTTATATGGGAAAATAGTAATAAAGGGTATGTGGTAAAAAATAATTTCAAAGGGATTAGTTGCAATTCAGTTCACAGTAAACTGTTTTCATGCCAAAGGGATGAAGGAGCAATACCTTAAAAGAGAGTGAATTGCATATGATTTAACAGTGTTTTTATATGTTCAGCCAAATCCATACCACCTACCTCATCATAGAGCTAAGGGGAAAATATACTCAGCCATGATATATTTAAATTCCTTTGTTTCTCAAGGATGGTTTCTTTTGCTTTAAATAGTCAAATTCAATTTAAATGTTTCCATTAGCTGCCTTTTTTCTGTGCCTTTCAGACAGCCTCTTCTCTGAGCCTGAGAGCCAGGCACCTCTGCCCAGGCACCACTCCATGTCTAATACAGCTCTGCCTAAATATATAACCACTGTTTCCTCTATTCCATCTTCCCTCTTTTACCAGATAATACTATGTGTTATCTGTAACTGCCTTTGCTGGTAGTTCAGATTGTTCCCGTGTTCGTAAACTGACTGTATGAAGGGAGTGAAAACATTGAGGATGTGGCTTATTGTTGGTAGTCTTCTCTAGGATCCTTGTGTCCATCCTGTTTGGGCTCCTCAGCAGCTTCATCCTTGCATCACATGCTTGCCAAGGCAGTGCCATGTTGAGAGAAGGAAATGGCATGGTCATGCAAAGCATCTTCCCCACAGCCATAGGCTGCTGTGTGGCTAAGTAGGGAGACAGTGAAGATGTGAACTGTCCAGGCAAGGTAAAAGAGGTAAAGGGATGTTATTTTGTTATTTCTTGCTGCATTTACCAGGAAAGGAGTGGAAGGGCAGTGCTCACATTAACTCTGGATTTCAAGTTAGGGATTTCCTGACTTTAAATCTGCTTAATTTAAATAATAACATTTTTCTTCATGAATTTTTACAGGTATTACTTCTTCTTAATCCTGATTATTTTCAATTGAATTCCACAATAATGAATTTTTTTTTTTTTTTAATTTTTTTTCTGCTTTAGTTGTGGTTCACTCTTAAGAAAACTTTCAGTAAGTATTTACTAAAATCATGTGACTATATTTATTACATGTTATTATTAATTAGCGATGTAAAACCTAGATTGAAAGTTGACATCATCTCCCTTTGCTCCCTTTGCTCCCTTTGTCAAGTTCTGATGAAGTAAAGGTTCACCAACAGCTTTTCAGTAAATATGCTTTGTGCCATAACTTGGCAAATGGTGATTTTTATTTAACTATGGATGGATAAACAACCAAAAAGGGCCATCATGTCAAGGTGGTTTGCCTTTAAAGTGGGGTGTTCATTATCAGAGGTCAGATATCTATGTCCCCCATTGATTCTCTCCATATAGGAAAGAAGTTTTTTAACTTAGTGGTAATTTTGTGGTTTAGTCTTTCTTCTGACTGCTGCGGACCTTCTGGTTGCGTTATAACTGCTCCATCTTGGCTTCCAGGTGCTAATCATAAAATTATGCTGGATTTATTTCTCCTACCTTCTGTTCTACCTTCTTAGAGCTTTGACCTTGAAGTTCACAGAGTGTAAAAACAGACTTTAACATTTTGAACCTGTTTGGACTCTGTTATGATGGCCCAGCAGAGGTTTAATTAGAACATCTTAGAACATGTTTGCACCAAGTTCTTTTCTGTTACTTGAGAGCCAGGACAGCCCAGCCATAGTAAAAGGGTTAAATTAACCTGCATAGACCTATGTGGCACTACTTTGCCACTGATGTTAAAAATAGGCTACTTTTCACTAGTCATGGTCTCTTTTCACTGCCCCAGAGTTCATGGGATAGGTGTCCTCCTACAATTAGATTACAAACTCTTTTTATGAGGGGGCTTCTCTGATGGTAAGCACACCCGAACCTGTTACAGTCTACTGGGTTCTAAATGGTCACAGTTGTGCACTGCAGAGTGATAATTGGCAATAGCTGGTGACCAGCAGCTCTGAGAATTGGCACCTTTCATCTCTAGTATTTGGAAAGTCTTGGTTTTGGAACCTAAAGTTTGAAGGTTTGACTCAGGTTTTGTTTTTATTTTGAGACGTTTGAGAGTCTTCAAAGAAGATGAGTCAAATGCCGCTCTTGGGTCTCCATGAGTAAATCTGTATAACACTGAAGGGTTTAAGTGAAATTGCATTGGGTTGCTGCTGCTGTGATCTGGATAAGGATACAAGTCAATTTGAGAAATATCACTACAGATGATTAATTCACTGCGCCATATTTTAATATTCCTGCATTTGCCACGAACTATGGCTACTGTGTGAAAATGAGCGATGCCCTTTTCTGGAGAAAAATTCCTAACAGGATTCGGAGTGGTCCTGAACATTTGAGGCATGACTGCAAAGGGTCCTGTGTTACATCATGGGTTTTCATATGCCTGTGCATTAAAACAGTTTATTCTTTCACTGTGTTCCTGTGGCTTCAAATATGCAAGTACAGCTTCTCATAAAATTCTGATTGAATTTAAACCATGTGTGTGTGGTTAGGGAGACATCTGTTAATTGTTCATGAAATTAATTGAATGATGACTATCTAGTTGAATTTTCATTGGATTTATTCCTAGGGGCTGTAATTGCTAGTTTTGTAAAAGGCATCCTGCAAGCAGGCTATTTTTAAAAACAAAAACACCCACCCTTACATGTATCTCCTGTCAGCCTATATTCTAGTGTTGAATATGCAATTTTAAAAATGGGTTTGTAGCAACTCTTCATATCAAAGTAAAATGCTTGTTTTTCATACAGGAATTACAGAGTGTAACATAATTGGGCTCGCTGAAATGAATTCAGCATCTCTCAGAGAACAAAATCATTGAGCCTACTGACTAAATTTAACAGCCTAATAGAAATATGCAGGTGAAGGTACAATTAATTTTAATTACTAGACTATACATTGTTAGTTGCACAGCCATGAGTAAAATTAAAATGGCAATCACAATTAGAAAATTGCAACCTCATTGTGCAACAAATTAGTCACAAATTAAAAGTCCAGGAACTATTATACATCCACTTTATTGCTTTATGACCATTATTGCCCTGATATGGATTTTATTTCTTTAATGTCGTGTCCACCTCTTTACACCTTATCTTTGTTTAGGATCTCTGGCTCCTTCCCAGATTGTGAATTTATGAAAAGAAATAATATAGGTTGGAGGGATATGACATCCCTGTTCACTCTAGACAGAAACTTGTAAGTGGCCCTGTCCTGCTTGTGGGTGCCTTACAGAACAAGGTTTGTCACTGGATTATTTCAGTGAGGTTTCTAGAACAAAGAAAATACCATTTGGGGATAATAGCTGAGGTCTCTGTGTGATGTAACCCTTTTAGAAAAGGTCAGGCCAGTTAAAGACAGGAATCTAGAGGGAATCTATATTGGTGTAAGTTAGACTCTCTCCTACCCGTCCCCTCTGGCCGGGCAAACTGATTGCCTGCACAAAGAATTTTAGCTACAGGAGCACTTATGTTATAAGCACCATTTTTGGCTGTTCTCCACGTTGATTTGTGAAATGAGATTTAGCAATTATCCCAACCTTGCAACCTTGGTGGTGGTTGAAGATGCCTTTGCCCTGAAACACTTGAGGAGCCATCATGGAATGGCTGAGCTGGAGTGGTGGCTGCAAACAGCTGAAATGCAGAAACTGAAAACACTGCAGGTGTTCTGCAAAACCACATTTGCCTGCTATCCCACATCTGGAAACAAGTGCCTGTACCTATCTGGAACGAGCAGCTCATCTTTATCTGCAGGTAAATACTGTGAGACCAAGAGCAATCATCATTGCCTTCACACTATCTTGAGTACTTCGCAGGGTGAACCCCAATTTGAGGTGACTCCAGGCTGTACCAGATGCCAGGATGGCTCTTGTGCAAAACTGAGGATCCACGTAGAAGGCTAAAGCAACTTTGGTCCCAAAATCTTTTGTGTCTAAGATGCATCAGAGGAGCAAGAAAGAGAAATTCTCATAGCAGCATTTGATGTATGTACTCTGCAGTTAGCCCAGTTCCTCCAGGCATGGAGTCAGAATGGCTTGGGTTGCAAGGTTGTCCAATTCTGACCCACTTGTTGTGGGCAGGGACATCTTCCACTAGACCAGGTTGCTCAGAGCCCTATTCAGCCTGGCCTTGAACATTGCCAGGGTTAGGACATCTGCAACTTCTCTGGGCAACTTGGTCCAGTGCCTCACAATAAAGAATTTATTCCTAATATCTAATCTAAACATACTCTCTTTCAATTTGAAGCCATTCCCCCTTGTCCTATCACTACATGCCCTGGTAAAAAGTCTCTCTCCATCTTTGTTGTAGGCTTCCTTTAGGTACTGGAAGGCCACAGTTAGGTCACTCTAAAGCCTTCTCTTCTCCAGTCTTCCTGAGGGAGGCCTAGGCAGAGGGCTGGGAAGAGCAGGACATAGCAAAATAATTAATCAGAGTTCGTGGGGACGGGAGCTGGGGAAGGGGTTTAAGACTGAACCACCAAATCCCAATGCGATCTCTGTTCTCCACGTGGTCTCAGTTCTCTGAGGTCTTTCCTAAAATCAGCAGTGTATTGGTCAGATTGTGTGAGCCCCAGCAGGGGCTTTTGCAGTGCTTGGAGAGCTGAAACTCCATTTCAAATATGCAATTGAACAGCTATTAGAAGGTAATGATATTTAGTCACTACCACTCGGGACTGGATTTTAGTTGATGACCCAGAGGTGAAAGTCTTTATATTCCATTACCTGCTATTGCCAGTATTTTCCTTCTGTAATCCTTGTCACTGTAACATGAATACTTTGAGAAGGGGGAATTAAAGTGGGACAGAAGGTATTCAGCTGTTTTGGGGTGAGAAAAGATATGTTTGCTCCCTGGTTATCTTTCTATATTTTGGGCACAACCCAAATTATGTTGTCTACTGTTAAAATAGAACAAACACATAGTTTATTGTAACAGTTTTTTTTTTTTTAACTGCAGATCGTTGATTGCAATTTTCCATGGAGTTTTGCTTCCATCTTTACACTGTTCCTCTGTTCTCGACAGGAAGGATTCCCTCTTATCTGAAGCAAAACTCATCTTTGATTGCTAAATGAAACACTGAAATCTCTCTCCAGAATGCAGTTCTGGGAGAGGCCAGAACCTGTGATTTATTGTACAGTTATGCAGCTCCTAGTCCCTGATTGCACAGAGGCTTGAAGGGTTTACCTCAGGATAGAACCTGAGGAAAAAACAGTAATGTGATCAATGGGTATTTCATAACAGTTTCTCCCCAAAGTCTCAGAACTTTCTCCTTATCAGTAGTTTTCATATCTCAGATCTCCCTGAGTTTTAGAGTTTCTTGATAGGGTAATAAGAATGATTTTTCTCTTGAAAATGTGAAGACATAAAAATGAAATGCCAACTGTGGAATCTGTTTGGATATATTCTGTATTGCTGGTGTTTTGACTGATTTCTGAGGCAGAAAGTATCAAAGATTAGTGAAAGATCTGTAAGTGCCACTGGCTGATATCCATTTACTGTAGCAGGTTTTTTATTGTGCAACAATGTGTTGTTCCTTCAGAATTAACATTAGTAATACTAATACAAATTTTTTTTTATGTCTATGAATTTAAAAAAAAAGTTATCAGCTTCTTTGTCTGTAAAATGGGATTAGTGATAAGTCAGAATGACCTGCTCAGGGTCGTGCATCAACCTTGCAAGAGAAACAGGAATATTCTCTGATTTCTTGTTTATTGAGCCATGGGGGGCTATTGAGGCTCTTCTCTCCAAGTATTGTATATCTCCTCATCGTGTGGAGCCAAAAGCACTTGGCATATAGAGGTTTTCTTGGTTGTAACCTTTCCATGCTGCTATTTTAGGGGTAGTATTATAGGAAATGTGGTGAACTTGTCTAGAAGAAATTACTTGTTTTATTTTTCCTCCTGCTCTTTCTGGTAAAAAAAACCTGGCCGTGCCCACAAGTCAAGAGGTTTTTGGTGTTCAAATGCATGGAAGAGCTGCAATACAAATATCCTGTGATTTGGGTCAATAACTTTGCATTAATATTTGCCGTTAGTAATAAGTGGGTAGAGCCTCATGGGAAAGCTGCAAAAATGGAAATGTCTCCTTGTAGACATGTGTTCATGAAACCAGGGCCTGCAGCTGACAGAGCAATTGGAGAGGTGTCTTTAAGCTTTACTCTTGGAGTCCTGAAACTCTGTGCGACTTTTGAAATCCTTGGCATGGTGGGGGGGGAGGGGGAAGTTGGATCCCAAACTTCCTGTGAATCTCAGAAATATTGCACATTTCTTATTCAGCTATTTTATTTATGCTGAAAAAGATGTGTGATTCTTTAGCTGTAGCTGAGAAGGTAGCCTTTCATCTAATCCCAGGTGCTGCAAAATGCTATTTCCCCCACAAAGAACTAATTACATATCTACAGAGTAAATTCTTTTCTTATAGAATAACAGGACTCAACAGGAAACATGGGTTTGAGCATGTAGCTTTGACATTAACTAAGCAATGTAAGAGCATTAAAAAATATCCCTAGGAAACCTTCATCTCTGATTTTATTTTATATTGTTATAGAGCTCACGCTTCAGTGATTTCCTTTCATCTAGTCACTGGGCTGAAGAAATAACACAGAGAAGGAAACCTCTTGAGTTCCTGATGTGTATGGTAAATGGTCATTTCAGGGACCATGCGCTATGGGCCTCAGACTGAGAGTTTAATTTAATTGGTTGAAATTAAAAAACATTCATGCCTCATGAAATTATAACCTTTACCCCTTGTGTGTCAGCTACATCTGACACCAGCCTTGTTGTTTAGAGATGAAATCCCTCCCCTATTTAAGTGGAAGCTCCTATGGGACCACATAAGTCTCTTGCAAACAGAAGAGGCAAGTGGCTGAGATTGCCAGATCACTAATCCAATCACGGTTAACATCAGCAGCATTTCTTTTAGAAGTTTGTGTTTCTTTGTTTATCTTTGCCATTTGAAAAATCATGTCTGTTTTGTTTGTTTGTTTTTGTTATCAGTATGCCGATACTTCTTTTAAAATGCATGTTTAAAAGCTTTGTGTTCTCACTGAGGGAAATGAAATACATGGGACATAACTCTAGATTTGTGTGTTTCCTGTCAAGAAACGGGGAGCAGAGTTTCAATTTCTAGCTTGGATGGTAATCTGTTTTACAATAGTTGAACTCTCTGCATGGTTATGGGTTGGGTGTCTTTTCTGCTCCTTTCTTCTTGGTTTAGATTATAAAGTAAAAGATCATTAAAATAATAATTTTTGAGGGTGTCTGTACAGTGCTGAGGACAGGGGCAGTGCAACCTTCTTTGAGACTGGAGCTACTACCGTCATGCCAAATAAAGACCTGCAGGGAGGCAGGTTCTCAGTTTCCACAGACTTTCGAATGAACTTGAGGACAGCCAGCTTTAGATTCCTCTGGGAAATCTCACTATTATAAATGTGCCCATCCCATTTTTGTATGACATAGTAGTTAGTTAGCTAAAATCCTGCAAGCTTGTAGAGCTGATCTGGCCCTTTAATGGGAGATCTGCTTACAGAGATGCCTCAGCTCTGACTGATGTTGGTGCTAAATTTCTGGAGCCTTGCTCAAATGTCTTTAATCTGTGAGATGCTGGGTCCTCAGCTAGTCCAGAAACTGGGTTACCACAGCAGTTTCAGCGATGGCTTCTCATTATTACAGGACTTTTCTGTGAAAGGGTCTAAGTGATGTGGTCACCAATTAACCAAGGTTAGCCATTCCTTCTTAGTCTTTTGCTGTCATCAGATGCCTAAATTGGTTTTTCCTATATATGCCTGTATAATATGGACATGTATATATGATAGTTGTATATACTGTTGAGTTCAGGTTGTCCTTTACAAACTTCTTAAGTGGAATAAGCAGTTCAAAAAATTTCCACGGAAATTATTTGGAATCTGGTATACCTTTTATATACAAGAATCCAGAGGAGAAATTAATAAGAAGAGCCAGGAAAGTTGAGGAAATATGCTGGGAAATTTTTATTCTGAATAAGAAAGATGAGAATAATGTGATCTTCAATGGAAAGAAACTTAGTTATCACATAAACAGCAGAGAAAATCCCACAAGGGACAATTCTTCTTTGGTGTTCATTGCTATAGAATATCATTGAAAGTAATTTAGGAAGGTTCAGAGAACACACTGAACACTTAAAAAATTACAAAAATGCTCAGAAGTTTAATACCAGATTGTCTTAAAAGAGAAGTTTGCTAAGAGAGGTGTCTTTGATGCAGTGGCAAAGTATTCCCCTCTGCCTGGCTGCACCTCTTTGTGAAGCACTAGGACTCATAAAATATAAAAAAACCTCTCCCAGAATACTAAAGCAAGAGTTGTACCCTTGGTTTTGCCTAGCCAGGCAGAAGATGTTCAGATCCCAGTTTTTGCACCTTTCTGTCAGCATATCACCGAATTCATAAAACCCTGATGAGGTGCCAAACAGTCCCAGGAACACACGTAATGCCATGAATGTGTGGGTTGGCTTGTAGAGGTACTCAGCCTCCATAAGCTTATCAACAACAGTTTGTTTTCATGCCCTGTGGTGCCACTTATCCTTCAATTCTTTCATGAATAAGAAGCACAAAACTGGTGAAATTCTCAAACTATCTGATGAAAAATGATGTTTTCAAATGTGGAATCCAGGTTAGAACTAGTCCTCCCTTTCAGACTGATGTAATAGGTACAGCCAATCTCATGCTGTTATTATTCAAGCTGTGCTTGCATGATTGCTCTTGAAAAATTCAAATGATGCAGCAAATCTGTCCCAAAAGTTTTTCCAACTCAGGGCTGGTCTCTGACACCTTGGGAGAGCACCAGTGTCACTCTGAGTACAACATACCCTTCGATACAACTGCTGCTTTGCAGCTGGGAGGGATAATCATATGATTTTATCTGGAAGGTAAGGCATTGCTGATCTATGCTGAGTGAGGTTGTATGTGCAAGATCCAAAATGTTGACTTGCTAGACATGGGAACAGACAGTAATCAGTATTGGAGATGTGCAGTGGTTACGGAAAATGAAGGAAAAATCCAAGGATCAAACACACATCCATTCACCCCCTTGCTTACCAGTGCAGCCTGTGGGCCTGGTCTGGTCTGAAAACTCTTCAGGGACTTTGGATTAAGCACAGCTTTTCTACACAAACAAACTTAACGGAAGTGGAAAGCATGTGTCTGTCTTTCTGGGAGTGATGTGTGTATTGGTGCAAGCCTTTTTAATGGCAAGGAACACAAGAAAGCAGGTTTTAATCCACCAAAGGGAAGCGTGCTTCATTTGTGGTTGGGGCAATCTGAGGCCCACATATAGGCTGGGCAGGGAATGGATAGAGAGCAGTCTGGAGGAGAAGGACTTTGGAGCGTTGGTGGATAAGCAGCTCAGGTTGGACGGGGCCCTGGCTTAGTGGAAAGTATCCCTGCCCATGGCAGGGGGTTGGAACTGGATGATCTTTAAGGTCCCTTCTAAGCCAAACCATTCACAGACGTTGATATCAGGGAATATTCTGATTTGGAAGGGCCCCACAAGGATCATCAAGTCCAAATCTTAAGTGGGATTTGAACCCACAACCTTGGTCTTATTAGCACCATACTCTAACCAACAGAGCTAATAAATCATTCTATAATTCAGAGCATGGAAACAAGTGGGAGTCATTGCCTAACTGTCAATAGACTTTCCCTGAAAATCAAGGAAAGTCCCTCTCCAGCTTTGTTTCCAAAAAAGCAAGCACTAAACAACCTCCTCCCCTGTGCAAGCCCTTATAATGATAAAAGATAAAGATGTTCTGCTGGAACAGTTTGGGTTTGTGGGTCTTTTAGCTCCTCCAGGGAGTGGGACACTGCTGTTTGCAGACGGAATCAGTCTGCTTTGGAAGTGTGATGGTGAAAGAGCCCCTACACGATAACAAAGCGACACATCGAGAGAAGAGCCTCTACTTCTTTGAGCATAGATAAGATGGCTTTTTAAAAAGTGATCAGGCATAGAGCAACTGCAGCCTCACCCAGTAGCAGGTTTAATCCTCTTGCTTGAGATTGGTAGAAGATTTGGCAGCCAGGAGGATGGGGTAAGTCTCTCCTTGTTATCTGAGAGGAGGACAATGCTATTACATGTAAGGCAGCAAGAGAATGCTTGCTTGATAATAGAGTTAAGGGGAGCTAAAAGATAAACTCTGTTTATTATTGGGGGGAATAATAAGATTGTCTGGGCTAACTTTAGTGGAACTTGTTATTCTGTCTCCGATTTACTTGTCATTGGATCTCCAGAGCACAGCACTGCAAAGGGCATTGCTAAGTTAACCCATGGATGCTGTGCAGGGCAGTGGAGGCCTGGCCAGTTTTGTTTGCTTCAAGGCACCCCCTCCCTTTTCCTCATGTCCTAGAAAATGGTCTTAAGCAGCAATTTATTCTTAAGAACCTGCTTTTTGTGTGATTTTTGCTTAGAGGCCTGTGCTTTGCACTTTTGGCTGGGAGATATGTCCATTTAGTGAAAACCACCTCATGTACACAGATACCACATTTGTGAAATGGATTTGTACCATGTAAGCTAAAGAAGATCTTGGAGAGAGCTGTGCCAGAGATTTCCATAGCCACTGATCCCAGCCACCAGAGGGAAACACAACCATATGCATTAACCCAGTCTGTCATGTACACCTTCTCCATGTGTGCAAAGTTTTCTTGGACAGCTGATGTTCCCCAGGGCAATGCAAACCATTGCATGATAATAAGATTCCGTACCTCAAATGCAACCCAGGCACTGCATTTCCCAAAGTCCCAACCAGCTTGTGTTGTGGAGGCTGCTGGAGATTTGGGCTCCCTTGTCTTTCCTTTTGCAGCTGTTGGTTGAATGCACTGTAGGAAGGATGCAATCATGTTTCTGCTAAGTGTGTATACAGTGTGTGTTCAGTGTTTGCTGAAACAGAACAGGAACAGTGTAAAAAGTGGTGTTGCCTCAAATACCCTGAAAAGGCGATTACAGACACTGTCACAGAAGACTTTGCCTTCTGTCCTCCATTATCTAATGGTTTCAGTTGTCAAGAAGGCAGCAGGTTTAATAACCAAACAAACACCTCCCTGCTCTGAAGAATCAGCCTTTCCTCTTTATAACCAATTCTGCCTGAGCTGGGCAGCCAGGCAAATCCCATGTGAGAGGTCAGTGAGCTGGAGAGCTGCTCCTGTGCTGGTGGGAAGCCCTTAGCTCTGTCTGGGGGATGTTTTATGGGCTGGGCTTGTACCCAAACTAAACACAAGTCTGTGGCCAGAGGAGGCTGTGTGTCCCTTGGTTTGTACATGTGCCAAGTCTGTAGGTACATTTGACCGTAAAATTCACCAGTAACAAACACTCCAAGGACAAAACTCACTTTTTCATAATAATTGTATATATGTTTGGAAATCTAAGGTTTCCCATTTTCAGAATTAGCAGAAAAATAACTTTTTCCAATGAGGATCATCTCAGGGCACTGAATGCTGAGGACAAATAAATACCCTTCAGGGAGGGAGGAAGGAACATGGGGTCAAGGGAAAATTTTTTGGGCTGCACTATGACTGGGCATGAGAAGGTTGTCATTACCCTGCAAAATACCTCCTCCTTGGAGGAAGGGACCATGCCTCTCACTGCATGAGCTGAGCACAGAGGCAGAGCCTGTTTAAGACAGGCTTCTTCAGAAGCAAACCAAAAATGTGTTTGTGAGATGAGCACAAGTCCCGGAGCCCCCACTGCTTTTAACACATTTTCAGCAAAATGCTCTGTGCCATCCCCAGAGCCCCTCCACTCCCCCCAGCCTTCCCTCCTCCTCCTCCCCCTCCCCACAACTATTTAATTTTGCTCTGGCATGAAATAATAGAGTGCTGTGTATCTATTACAGATGTAAAGAGATTTAGACTGCCACAGGTTTCAGTAGCACATTCAAAGCCCTAACAAAGCTGGGTATAATAGACTCTCCCTGCCATTATCCATTCAGCAAGTGTAATAAATGACTCGGCCGCAGCCTGCCATATACCACCCGGCCCAGATAACAGCTGAAAGGAGAAAATTAAATTTTGCTTTTGTTGAAACATTATGATTTATGTATTTGTAATATAGGCTGCGGTGGGCAATTGAAAAAAAAAAAAAGAAGAGAAGATTGCTGAATATACTTCAGGGTTACTGATTGTACCACAGGCCACTTAGAGTGCTAGAAATGCTGTTCTTCTCCCTGTGTTCCTTACTAATAATAAAATCATACAAATTCCCATTAACCTTTTTGCTCATGTTGATTTTATTTTTATATATATATATATTTATTTATTTATTTTTATTTTCGAGTCTTAAGTTTTGGCCATTTACTCTCAGCCTCATGAAAAATAACAGAGTGATGGTTTATGGAGACAAGGCATGAAGTACCTAGGCATGTAAAAATGATGGATGTAGGTCAAAAAATCTATATATCATTTTTAGTATTTTTATAATAATTTTCTTTAAATGGGGTGGATCCCCCCTTCCCACTCTCCTCTTCTCCACCGCTGTCTTTACAGTTGATGACAAGATATTCTGATATCCTCATCCTTGCAATATCTAGACCTATAAAAATAATTAACTTCTCCCACCTTAGAAATATAGAGACAGAAACAGGAGTGCTTCACCCTGTAATTTATAATATTGCAGCACCGTCCCTTAATGTTGTAATCAGGCCTGCAAAGTCTTATCATGTTGTAGAATATAATGAACTTACTTATTCATTTCAACATCGCATTTCATCTTAGTTGTTCTCCACATTACTTGCTCATCCCTCCCCTTTTCTGGAACACTGGAAAGAAGAGAGAAATTTTCTCATTCTTTCTTTTTCCTTTTCTTCAAATTCTTTAGGTCTGTGGTTGAGCTGAGTCAACAGATCCGTGGAGGAGGCTGGAGGCTCATTTGCCTGTGCTCCCTAGAAGTTTAAACATGAGTCATTTTTAATTCTTCTTTTTTATTTTATGAATTTATTAAATCTAGTTATGTTGCTTATACCAATACGTTTGATCTTGGCAAAACCAATATGTTGAAAAAGCACTTGGCTGCATGAGAAAGGGCAGCTGTAGGGCTGGAGCCAGAGGGTGCTCTGAGCTTTCCATGCTGAGCTCTGCAGTGTGTGGCCTTGTTGCTCTGAGCATTTGTGTCTCAAATGTTGCCACTTAAAGCAGAGACTATGGAAATTGGAAGGGATAATTAGAATGGAATACCCATCCCTGGAAACATTCAAGGTCAAATTGCACCAGATTTTGAACAACCTGGTGTAGTGGAAGATGTCCCTGCCCATGGCAGGGGGATTGCAACAAGATGGCCTTTGAAGGTCCCTGCCAACCCAAAACACTATGATTGTTATGAAATGGGATTGTTCCTATCTTCCTTTTTGCTGCCTAGTGGGTAGTGAAGTGCTGAATCTCCTTTTTATGACACTCAAGACAGTCTGTATTTAATGTGGGATTCATCTGATAACAGCTGATCCAGTAGTGATAATTTTGGCAATTTTTTTTTTTTTCCCAAGGAAAATACTCTCTTCTGCATCTAGAAACTTTTTGTGGTATTTTCTCTTCCCCCACCAACTCTTCATTCAGAGCCACAAAAGGTCAATTAGTTTCATAGTATTTCCTACCCTTGCCCAAAATCTGCTTGCCTTAGGGGCTGACAAGGTGCCTCTAATGGGTGCTGGAGCTCTCCAGGGAGAAATACTCTGTAAGACCACATACGCAGTATCCCAGAAGCTTAAAGCAGTCATAAAAGGAGGCTCTACCTGCTCTCCAGCATTATCCTTTCCCTCGGACAGGTCAGCATTATCATTAAGAAACTGCTCTGGTCTGGAGCCAGGACCTGATCCTGACTCCTCTTGTCCCCTCTGCTGTGTAGCAGCAATGCAAGGACATATTGGGAGTCACGGCTGTGGGGACACCCTGTAGCTCTTCTGTAGCTTTTGCTGTCCTCATCTCTTGTAGTTTGATGTTTCAGAGCCTGGCACAGCTCTCTGGCATTGGGTCTGGCCATTTCTTGGGCAGGACATATCTAGAAAGGTTAAAACCCGCAAGCAGAATTGTATATTAACATTTATTTATTTTTTTATATATATCCTGTGTGCATGGTGTTGAGCATTTAAAGAATTCATGTGATTTTTAGCCCTGCTGAAGCCCAAGGCTGCTGTTAGCATATGTGGGCTGGAGGTTTGGGTGTGCAGGGGATGTTTTACAGCCAGCTCATCTCTCGATCAGGTATTCTGCTAATGCACACTGACGGATATTTTGTGAAGCAACGTTCAGTCTATTTATTGACCCCCTGCCCTCAAATGCATACGTACAGCAGAGCACTCCAGCTTATATTTAATGCTGAAACATTTGTAAGTACTGTATATCCTATGATCTATTGGACTAATGAAAAAGAAGGTTTATCACTGCAGTCCAGTGTAAATCTGTGGATAACCTTACTGTACAGTCAATTTATTCCTTTAACAGGTTTATTCCTTTATCAGGTGTTTGTAGAAGGTTTCACCATAAGTACAGCGGAGACATAATTTGCTGTGGGGCAGATTTATTTGTTTCACAGGGTTATTATTTTAACAGTCTGATAATCACTATGAGTATGTTTCACCATTTGGAATTTCTGTGTGTATATGCGAAAGTGTGTTTATTCATTCCCCGAACAGGTTCATTTCCTTATCAGCTATTCATTTCAAAGAGTTTTATTACATATGCAGAGTGTGTAGGGTACTAGAGTGCAGTAATTTTATTAAGAGATTTATTTAGTGCCAGATATTCATTTAGCTGGGATTCACCACAACACAATCATATGCTTTCACCTGGCCAATTTTCTTTGCATATCGCCGTTTGCTATAAACAACACTTCCCCTGCACTGCAGCCTCCAATTCCCTTTTCTCTTTTCCTTTTTAAAAAACTTTTTACAGGAAACTCTCCACACTCTGAACTCTTTCATTGATTTTATTCATCATATTTGATATTTTTTTATGTCAGGGAAACGGGATCTTATTTGCAGGCTCATGTGAAGTGGCTTCTTTAAAATGAATATGCTTAAAGACTCTGCTAAGAGCAGGAGGTTTCAGAAATGTTTTTCTAATGCCACTTAGGAATTGCTTGAGTGTCAGCACAGAGTCAGTGACTGACTGAAGAAAAGCCAGTCAGTCACTGGAGGAGGAAGGAGGAAGATGATCCCAAAACAAGACTCTGTTTTACTCAGAAACTATGTGGCTTCGATGTTTTCCCATGATCTAATAATTTTTTTGTTATGTGAGTATTAACTCTAGAAAGAAGAGGAAAGGAATTGTTAATAAACCGTAGATGGTGTCTGTCTTTAATTTGGCATAAAATGAAGCTATAAAATAGAGAAAAATGAAATCCACCTGCATCGCTAAGTCTCATGCTGGGGTAAAACACAGTCTTATTTAAATCTTCCTGATGTTCATGGGTTTTTCAGTCTTATTTCGTAGGAGGAGGGCTTGGTGCCTAGTTGGTAGTTTACCTTTACTCACTGCTGTCCATAAGGAAGAGCTGTGTAAAAAAAGCTGAGCCCCCTGTGCTCTGGAAAAGCTTGAGGTCATGGAAGAGGCAGAGGGTGACACTGCACATCCCTGGGAACCAGCTGCAGATTTTCGGGCATGTAGAGCTCTTTACTTTGAATTACTTATGTGAGAAAGAGATCTTCTGTACAGATGTGTTTTTCTGGTCCAAAGAATATGTGAATCAATGAAAACAACTGAGCTCAGCTAGTGCTGGATCAGGCCCTTAACTGCAGACAGTTACTTCTAGTAACTGGCCAGCATAATCTAAGCCAACTTTTCCTTGAATTGCCTGGAACTTTTTCAAGTAGAAAGTAAACTATTAAACTTAGCAGTATTTCATTTGAATAGAGGAGCAATATAACTTCATATTACCAATACAAGATCAAAACTATTGATCAACACACAAAAGTAAATCAACATTTGCCTATAAACAGCATAGTCCATTTACCAGGTGCAATTAATGCAATTTAAACATTCAACCAGATATCACTTACCATTTGCTGGTTTTTTCCCTTTACATCAGATGTCCAGGGAATGGCAAAACAACCTAGTAAAATCCACTGTCAGTGATAGTATTTCCCAGATAGTTAGAGAAGGGAGTTAGTGCTAGAGCTGATTAAAAAACTCCATTTGCAGAGAAGTTTTGGGAAGTCTTTTCTGGTTTGTACTGGAAGAATTCATGGTTCTTCAAACTTTTTTTTCCAAAACAGACCTATGTTAAAATACCAGATCTCCACTGAAAAGAGTGAAGTTTTTATGTCTTCTCTGAGGTGTTTGGAGAATCCATCCTGATCCGTGAAACCTTTTTCTTGATAATATCCTTGAAATCAATATTTAACTACAAAGCATTTTCACTCTGACAAAAATGCATTTTCAGAAGAAAGAATGTTTAATTGAAAATGTTCTTAACTGCTCTAGTCTGAATGAAACTACCCATAAGTTTGCTCTTCATTGACTCATTAGTATGGTCTTAAATTTATGAGTACAGTGAAAAAAATCAGCTATGGGTAATTGAACCCCTATTGTAAAGAACCATGTTAAAATGTACTTAGTTATGCTCAAGGCTAGTGTTATTTGTTAAATCTCCTAACAGGGGATTAGCAGTTGTAGTTTTGTTTTCATAGTGTTAATTACTACTCTTTATGCTGCCATGCAACATCCTTGACTCACTTTTCAGTGACTCTGTTGAGACAAGTTTGCTTCTTACTGAGAAAATAGCATTATAAAGGAGAAGCAGAGAAGATCAAAAATCGAAAATGGTACAAGGGGGCAGATGTAGCATTGGGTGATGGATCCAGAGTCAAGTTTTTCCCAGGAGGTGTTTGCTGGCTGCAAAATAATGGTGATTTTCTTGGGAGTGTGAAAGATCCACTCAAAGACAGCATGGATCCAAGCTGCTGAGTTTAGTCTGGAACTCAAACTGCAGAAATATGTAATTTTTATTGTAGGTTGTGTCAGTTCAGACAGAAGCCTTCATAAACTTTCAAAAGTTTTCATTATATGAGTCAAAGGAAAAGCCTTGCATTATTGGGCATAATGTACCTCCTCCTACCTGATCCTGGGAATTAGATAGCTGTGAGTTTATCCAAAGTTTGAAGGAAAATTGCTTAGGCAACCCCGATCCTGTGGGAATAAGCCAAGGCACCATGGCCACACCCTTATATTTCTGATTCTGCTCTTCCCATAAGAACTGAATCAAATGCTGACTGTGAAGAAGTATTCCTTCCCCCCACAGCAAAACCACCCTGATTTACAGTCAGCTGCTACTGCTGCCCATTCTCTGCCTTTAATGACACCAGAACATAACTGCCTGCTGTGCATTGGCTCCATTTCAGGCCGAGATCAGAAGAGAGAGAAGGTTTAGAGAAAACAGGTCCAAACATCCACAAATCTCAAAACTCAGTGTAAAAATCCCACTGTACACTCAGGTTTCATGTTTTATGCTGCGAATATATGACAGTGCAGTGATCCATTGGTCCTCTCTCCTTATTCAGAATATGAATATGTGTGTGTGAATGCATCTGGCCTTCAGGGAAATGACTGCTGGGAATTTTTTTTCTTCCGGTCCAAGTGATACTGCATTAGAGATAAGACTTTTTGGTAGCCTCAACTGTTTCATTAATAGTGAAAGATTGCTCCAAACTGCACCTACTTCAAAATTGTTTTTGCAATACCACGCAGTGGTTCTTGAACAACTTCCCTTGACAAATTATTTTCATGTGTCTGGCCTGAGAATTTTGGGAAGAGATAAGCAATGAGATTAAGACTATGCTGGTTTTCAGACTGTGGTATTTAGGTTTGATATTCATGTGAGCACGAGTGGTAAATGTTTTTTCAAGAGAGGTTCTGGGTGTTTTCACATTTCCTCGTAGTCAGAATCGAATCTTTGCGCAAGTCTTGTGAAACTTCATGAAAACTCTATGGAAGTTTTCTTTCAATATCTGCTGTGAAAACAACAGATCTGTAGATTTTGAAAAGAAAATGAGAGCATCTCAGTTTCTGAAGTTACGAAAAAGTTCGAGGCAACCAAAGAAACTGAAAATAGCCTTATGAAAATACTAATTAATTATTATTATTGCTTTTATATGTATAGCTTATATGCAATTGTACTTAATAATTTCATAATAAATGCAATTATATTATGCATGTAGACAGAGATCAGGCTCACTAAGGGAAATAATCCATTTGGCTGCAAAAGTCTGATGGAATGATGATCTCTACTTGCTACTAGCCTGAGAATGGCTCAGAGCAGAATCTTTTGTTGAATGAAAGGACACTTTGATATTAAGTCTGTTTCAACAGCTGAATCAAGCTAGAGCCTTGTAATTCCTTGTGATTTACAGTATCAGTTTAAAACTGAAATGTTATTTGATCAGATTTGAGGATGTTAACTTCCACCTTCTATAGCACTTTATCTGCATCTGACCATGTCCTGCTGAATAACAATTCACTGAAGAACCTGTATCAACCTGAAGTCATTTAAAAAGAAGAATTATGCAAATGGTCTCTCTTTATTTGGCTGTGCAGTGAGAGATCTTTCAAAGAAAAGAATAAGATGTAATTTCAACACACTTACAAGTGGTGCTTCCAGGGGAAAAAGAAATCTTTGAAGAAGCAATTTGTAGGTAGAGATATTGTGCTAGAATGTGTAAATTGATCATTATTTACTAGTGAGTCTGTGAAGGAGAGAGACACATGCCACCTTTTATCAATGGGTGGCTGCTGCACGAGAAGCAGAAATCATGATGCTTTTTAACAGTGCCTATATTCACTTCTGTTGTTTGCCAAGACTGTGATGCTGATCTCTCATCTAAATTGCAAAACTAGAAGAAATCATTTAATATGTCAGCTTCCTGCTCTGCAGAAGCTTGCATGTCTGGGATGGCATTGCTCTGTGGTACAGATTATATTTTTTAATATCTCCCCAGATTATGAACTACTGTCAGGAAAACTTGCTGTTTGCACCCAACTGAAGGCTGGAAGGTGATTTTAAAGTTTGAAAGATCTTGCACCTCTTCATGGGAAGGAGCTCAGCTGAGCTCCTTATCTTTGAGGAGAGGTTCCAGTACTGAACTGCAGCCGTGTTCCCTTTTGCTCCTCTTCCTCTGCCCTCTTGAGTCCTGTGTGTGCCTTTGCCTCTCTCCTGTGGAAGAACTAAGGCAGTGTTGGGGGCTTGAATCCCCACAAGTAAAAGCAGGCATGGAACCCATCTCTTGCCTTGTGGGCAAGCTGAAGGGCAGCTAAATGGTAGAGGAGAGCTCCCCATAGAGAGAAAAAGTTCACTCAGAAAATTATTTAAGACCTTTAGGGTAGAAATCTTTAAAATATCTGGGGAATGAAATTTCTTCTTATCCCCTGTGCCACTTTGCTGTAGTAGCCATCCTCATTTTGGACCTATAACACCAAAACAGCTGTCCTGACCATGTTAATGCATAAGAGCCCCAATGTCCCTTAAAACAGACAGTAAAAATATGATGAGAAGCCTTTGAAACCTTTTCTATTTCTATCCTGGGAGAAAAATGTGTTGCAAGAACCAATGAACCAGCATACTTCAACATTTCTTAGTACATTGTTTTTCTTTAAGGGCTTATTAGACTTTTTCTGGATTTGCCCTGAAAACCTAAGTAAAACAGAAAACCCCAATTATCACCAGTGCAAGAGACCCTTTCTGCTGTTTTATCTCTAAGAAAAAATGCTTTCCTCATGCCAGTCCCCTGATGTACGCACTGCTGTAGATATGCCACCGTTTAAAGAATGGGCTGCTTACTGTTTGGATAGCTTCAAAGAGAGAGTTCCCCCCCCCTAGAACAAAGCTCTTCCTCAGCAAGATAAGTACAAAGTGTTTAATAATGCCTCTCTTCTTCACTCTCCAGATTCCTCTTTCTCTTTTTCCCTTTATCTCTGCCTACTCATATGTATTTTAAAGGGGACCCCATACGCTGGTGCCATGCGTTCACACCAGCTTAACAAATGGTGCCACTTCCATGTAATTAATGAAAAGACACTGATACCATTGGGTCAAATGGACCGAGTGTTATCTGAGTTATTGCAAATGCCCCGAGCACAGACTCTTTTCCTGAAGGCAGAGGAGGGATATGTACCATCTCTGTGGTTTTGTCCGACTGTGAGCTGACAAAGGAGTGATGGTTTTCTGCTGGGCTAACTGTGCCAGACACTAGCCCTGAGGTACCCAGCACTGGCTTAAACATGAGTGCAGAGAAAGTTCCACAGGACACAGTCTAATGCTGTTGAGCTGCTAAGTAGAATCCTAGAATGATTTGGGTTGGAAGGAACCTTAAAGATCATCTTGCTCCAATCCTCATGCCATGGGCAGGGACACCTTCCACTAGACCAGGTTGCTCAAAGCCTGATTCATCCGAAATGTTAAAGAACATCTTGTTATTAATCTTTTTCTACTCTTCAACCATACTGGGTTATTTTTGGTACCTTTAAAATATTTCTGGTTGGCTCACCCATTTACATGAGCACCCAGAGCCGTCTTTAAATAATTACTATGCTGCCAGGATTTTTTCCTTCAAGGGTTATAGTGAAAAGTTCCCTGTACATTACTGGGTTCATATATTCTATGGCAGAATTTTTGCTTTTGCTGTCTGGCTGACATAAGCTAACAACATCAATCTGGACGTGGCCAGACAATACCAGGAAACCATGACTATGTAAGAAATACAGTAAAGTTAAGATTTTCTTGCAGTGAGTTACTCTTTAGCAATACTTGTGTACATCTGGAGTCATATTTGGCCCATCAAGAGAGGACCAACCCTCTATGAGGCTTTACAAGATTTGGACAAGTGACTATACAAACACGTGTCAGTATGACTTTTTTTTTTCAGCTGATTGTGACAAAGTGTGCTAAAATCCAGCAGCAACTTAATACTGACCTTTCTAAGCTTTGTAATGAGCTAAGAGAATAGATAGTGGGGAGTGACTTCTACTTTTCCAAGCTTGTTGGCATTGAAAGGTAACTTTGGATTGGACCATGTCTGCAAACACTTGGAAGAACTTAGGTAAATCCTTGTGAACATGTGTGTTCCCTCAGGTGGGCACTATGATCTGGCACCAGCTGATCTAGGTCTGAATGACTCATTCATTATCAGTTTTAGATACCCCAAAATTCAGTAGCAAAAAAAAAAAATTATTTTTCCATTATTATGTCAATAAAGATGGGAAAGTAAATGGAAAAATTCTACCTAATGAGTTAATATGAAAATGTCACCAACCTGAGATGATTCCATTCCGTGTGTAATGTCAAGGCATTTGTATGTAAATATGTTCTATCTTCAGATACTTAGAAGTGGATGCATTTTCATAAAGCTGCAGAATAGAGATTTTGTAGAATTTCAGAAATTAAATGTGTTGTACTTTCCTCCAAAATTTTGCTAATGATTGAAAGGGGTGTCATATACGCTTCTTCTAATGAACTTTCTTTTCTGTTCTCAAGTTCTATATCTGCAGTTACTGGTTTGTTTAAAGTCTTAGACTTTGTATGAAGAATATTTTCCTAGCTCTCTTTTGGATGGTTTTTAATGCTCTTTTTTTTTTCTTACTTCAATTTAATTTGTATGTTTTTTTCTTTTTATGAGGTCTTGCAGTCATTGATTTCTTTTTCCTTTTTTTTTTTTTTTCTTTTTCCTGGGGGCAAATTTCTTCTCTTTGATCAGCACTGCAAATCTATTAAGAGCTCTATAAAGCTCTGTTGCATGTTTTACAACCTTGCCATTGGGTTTTCTCTTGGAATAAACATGGGAGGTACTTAGGGCTGCACTCTCAGCCTAGTGGCGAACAGCAGATGTTAATAATGCAATGATTCTTCATACAGGATTGAGCCATAGACCACACCCCACTCACCAGTGTCTAGTTTGGAATGCAGAAAGGATTCGTGTCCTGGTTCTTTTCTCCTTTCCATGCTCTCCAGGCTCCCCAGTGCAGTGATGGAGTCACCGTCCCTGGAAGTGTTCAAAAAGGGAGTAGATGTGGCACTTCATGATATGGTGGTATAGGCTGAATTTTGGACTCGGTGATCTTGGAGGTCTTTTCCAACACTAATTTGGATTTGGATTTTTGGTTTGTCTTTCTTTTTCCATCTATTGTGATGTCTACTTGTGTCTCCTCCGTCTGCTTAGCAGTGACCTTGTGTCAGTTAAATACCCCTCAGCTGAAAGTCAGGAACTTGCCTTTCTCCTGCACATCATCTGCACTTCTGGATTGCACTGAGAGGTGTAATACAAAACATGGTTGTGATGAAGTAGTCAGCTGTTTAAAATATTTTTGAGACTTAAAAATATAAAGATCTTTTGATTGTGGACTGTTTCAAAACTGGTTCTATGAGAGGGCTTTGAGCAATCTGGTTTAGTGGAAGGTGTCCCTGTCCATGGCAGGGAGTTGGAACTTAGATGATCTTTAAGTTTCCTTCCAACCCAAACCGGTCTGTGATTCTATGATTCAGCTGTAAAGTGACTGTGAACAATTGTTGTGAAATGGAATTTCAGATGTATGGGTAGAATTCAGGCCTTGAAAACTTCTGCATAAACTTACATCCTCACTGCCATTGCTCCATACGCAGCCAGCTACCACAGAATCCAGAATAATCACTGTATTATGGAAATTTTACCTTCAGGCTTAATTAGAATGCATTAAAATGTGTTGTAAGCAGATGAAACAATGTGAAGGCATCTTTTTTAGGTGTTGGGGTGATTTCAGAAGGTGTTGGAAGTAATGCCTTGGAGTGGTGTAGACTTGACTGAACTGATCCGCAGTTTAGTCTGGTTTGCAGTTTGGGCTAAAGCCTGCTGGTTTCTTGCTCCCATTTTCTGAGAATCTTTTATTATTCCTGGCTGAAATGTCTTCAGAATGTTTGCATATAAACAGTACTAACTAGATAACATCATTATGCTTTTTTAGTTTTTTAAATGTTAGATGTTTTAGGTGACTAGCATTTGTTTTATCTTACAGATATGAAACAGCAGCACATCTATAACTTGCTACTGTATTGAATAGATTAGATATCAAACCAGCATTGTAAATGAAGTAGGTCTTGATTACAACTGTATAAATGAATTCAGTATCAAGAAATAGAACCGTGGAAATATTTGTCAAAAAGAAAGAAGACTGTGTATAGATTATAACCACATGATTTTTTTTCATTGTAGTTTAAATAACTGATCTAAATGTGACTTAAATACAGTAATTTTCCATTAAAGCAACTGAACGTGAAGCACACCAGAACGAATTGTTGATGTTACCCAAATTCAAGGCGTTCATTATTAAGTCTCGCTGGCACTGAGACACCTATATCCATGAATCTTTAGAGTTGTTCTGGATGCCGACAGTTGGCCAGAGTCTGAGCTGCAGAAGTGAAAGAATTAGAAGTGATGAGGTGCACAATAAGATTTTATAATTGGCTTCTTTATTGGGACCTGGAATAGACTCACAGTCTTTGTTTTATCACTGGCTAGGAGCCTTTGACCAAAATACTTATGAATTATATTCTTAGAGTTTTATTCACTCCTGAAATGAAACATGAATGGAGGGCAGAATGCTTGTGGAAAGTGATGGATCACACAGAGATCTGACAAAGACTGATTTCTATCTAATTTCCCACATTTCTTGACCAGCTCTTATCAAGGTTTCTATGGGGAAGGTCCACTGCTTAGAAGAAATAAATGGTTATTCCATGACATTTAGCTTTTCCTTTTGTGTGTATTGTGTGCAGGTACATAAACTTAGTTCAATAGGGTTAACTACTTGTTGTCACATAAATACCTGGAAATAAATAAATGGAAAATTTACAATACTTGATAACAGTATTCTGTTTAAACATCTGTATTTAATACCAAATAAAAGAGAAACAAGGTGAGAATGACTCTTACTTTTGTCAAGTAGGAATATAAATCAGGTGTAGACCAGAAATAGCATCATGTTGGATTTTTTTACTATTGAAATCTACTTGGTAGTCTGATAATTTAATTTATTAGATTAAAACAATCTATTTTGAGTTCAGAATTTCTACTAATTCTTAGCTTGATTGTTGCTGATGCTGAGCTGAAATTCTCACGGCTTTTCACAAATGTTCCTGTATGCTGCAAAGAGAAAAGCAGAGGGAACACGGGTTATGGGTGCACTTGACAACATCCAGACTGGAAATTATCTTGGTTTTTTTATTGTTCCATGTTTGTTTCATTGAAAACTGCAGGAGTGTTGGCAGACTTGTTCTAAATTACCTCAGGAATAAGGGCAAAATCTCTTTGCATCCAGATTTACCATAAGTCTCCTGTTTCTAGATTCAGACTGGAATTGAACAGCCATTCTTTCTCACTGAGTCAATCACATTGCCACTTCAAGCCACACATGTCTGTTGGTGCCACATGTGATGACTTAATTGCCTGTACAGACAAGGATTAGGGGACTGGATTCTTCCTTCTTGCATTGGTTTGTCTCATGCCCATGGTAAGTACAACTGTATGGGGGAATTCCCATCCTTTCCTAAATTACCATCAGAATAATTAATCCTGTTGTCCTCCTGGAAGCAACTTATGATTAGCCAGGAATGTGCTCCAGTGGTAGCTAGAAGCAGAGCAAAGCATTTGGCTTGTGGACCACTCACCAGCTACCAGTGAGAAGGAGAGGACCTGGGCATGATCTGTGCTTGGGATCAGCTGTGAGAGGAGCTGAGTGTGATCTGTGCTTGGAATCAGTTGTCCCCATGGGACATCTGCTGAGCGTGTATGCAGATCATCAGACTTCTCTCCCCTGTGTCTCACAGAGGCCACGGTGAACACCAAGTACTAAGGGGGAGTGACATTGTCATGTCACTCATATGCAGGCTTGAAGGACCACTGAAGGTATCAAACCTTGGGTTAACCAAGCCAAACTCACAAACTGGCATGTCATGACAGAGCCCCGTTGGTTTTGGTGTGTGTTTCAGGCCACTTGGAAGTCTGGAAAAGAAGGCAGTAGAAGATTGTGGGGTATCTTGGATGCCGGGAGCTGAGGAAGTGAGGGACTGCTAAATAAACCACATAACTATTGTCATTGAAACCGACAGTATTTTTGTTCCCTCAGTGCTTCTTTTAAGCTGATTGAACCTTTTCAGTTAGGGTCCAGGACAGCTTGATTCATTGAGCCTTTGTAAATTCATGGTCTCACTTGGGTATGATGCATTTGGATTACAGTGCTTGGAAGAAGTTTGTTTGCTCTGGAGTGCAATTATAGTTTTTTACTCCTATTTATAGTAGGTTGCCATACAAAGTGCCAATAGCCCCTGCATTCTGCTGCCTGGGTGCTAAACAAAGAATGCAATAAGCTTGTCTTCTACAAGCTACAAACAGGTTCCTTGCAAGCCAATGCTTTTGCTTTTACATGGCTTAATATTTCTGTTCTTATGCCAATTGTTCCTGCTCATTCCTTCTGTTCTTATGCCAATTGTTCCTGCTCATTCCTTGCTAAGTCTTTCTAAGTAAGCAGGGATGATTGCACACAATTTAGAGCATTAAAACACAACAAAGAAAATGTCCTTTAGGTTAAAAAGATTAGAACATTAGTAAGTAATAATATCAAAAAAGATGTGCAGTTATTTTGAAAATAAGAGCAAGCTGGGGCTATATGGTGAGTTATTAGACCTTTTTTTGCATATTTTCTCACCTTATAGATTCAGGTAATGGTGAAATAGGGATGGAATTTCTTTACATCAATTGCATCAGAGATTTTTAAACAGTAATAACAATGGTGGCATAGGATTCCTAACTTTACTGAGTTTTCCAAACAGTAAACCATAGACACATGCACATGCCCATGAATATATATAAATGTGTTTATACATGTGTATAAATATAGATGTATATATATGTATGCAGTTTTAAAAAATGGCCTGAATTCATTAATCTCTGATTTGTATTAAGGGTGGAAAGATCCATGATGCTTTCATTAATGAGTAAAAACAAAACTCTGATACCTTTATTAGCACAGTATCTTTGTCAAAATATATAAGAGCATTCACAGAATAAAAATGCTCTCTGGCCTAACAGGCTAAAAATCCCAAGAAGTTGATTCTGTCACATGCTAAACACACTGGCTCCAGTCCAGTAACACATTTGAGCCAGTGCTGGACCTCAAGGCTCACAGGACCACTTGTGTCCTCACAGGTCAGTGCTTCGATGAAGTGGGGACTAGAGGGTCAGTATGTTGCAGAGCTGAGCTCTCACTGAAATAGAACTGAATGGGAAACAGGATACACTAAATAGGACTGAATGCAGAAGTGGTCTGGTGAGCAAGATACTGAGGTAGGGCAGCAGACTTTTTAGGTATGAATGCACATAATTTGCAGTGCATCGATGTAATGGGGTGTGAGTGTGTCTCTGGTGGGTTAGTTCACCACATATCAAGCCTGGTGCCACCACACCTTCCCTCCTGCTGTTGCACAGTCCAGCTGCATTAGTGGTTTGTTCTTGCTGGTATGTAGGAGGTGCATCTTCTGACCACAGTCAAAACACGTGCCCTAGGTGTGGCTTCCAGCTGTATTTGGGATGGCCTGTTGGCTGAGCTGGCTACTTTTGTGATTCTTTAGTTCTCCTGCAGTAATGGGAGCACCAATAAAGGCAGAGGAGGGACTGTGTTGCTTGGGTAGCATTTGAGTGCTGGAATGGTGGATGTTAAAGAAGTGCTGTATTTGAAGTGTTAGACTCCTAAGTACATATTATATATGTATGTAGCACGTTATCAAGGATAATGTGCTAAACTGTGGCACTTTTTTTTAGTTTTTAATTCAATAAAAATATGAAAATGTCAGTGATTGAGATATGTTTACTCTTCAAAGGTAGTGACAGACGAGCTGCAGAGCCATGCTTTCTGCTTACAGCATGTAATTCAACAAGGATTAATGGGAGCTTGCCCACATTTGCTTTTCTTGGTTTGAATGTGGTGCAGTTTTGGTATTTTCAATGTTTTAATTTATAGGCAGAGTAGATGTGGTAATATTTTCCCCCTCTATATGGGAAACAATTTCTGAGTGAATACATAAGCCATTTGCAGGTTGAACTCCCCAGATATTATTCCCCCATGGAGGAGCTGTGATCTGCCAGATTTCAGGTTAGGCCAGACTCTGCTGGTATTATAGTTTCAAAGATGAAACATGGTCTTCCTGATTTGACAGAAATGATGTAAGGATTGCCCAATGGACATGCTCTTGAAAGAAAGAAATTTGGTACCATCAGGTGCCAAAGACATAGAAATGAAAGACAAAGTAAGCAGGGGTAGAGTTTTAAAACTAGTTTGGTTTTTTTTCTGCCATTAAATATAGAGCATTAATGCAATTTTAAAAATATCAAACTATTTGAAAAGTATTTAGAGTATTCTATTTTACAGGTTTCTGGAGAAAGTAATTTTGCATTGATTGTTGTTTGTTTTTTGTAAAAGAGAAAAGTACTCTCTTGCTTAATTATACTTTTTACTATTTATAAACTATGAAAAGAAAACTCAATGGAATGCAAAAGAATTATCAGGTGCAGGTGTTTAAAAAAAAAAAATAATTAACCTTTGCAGTTGCTAGTTTTGCCAAGAAGCACTAACAGTGGCAGTAATTCCAATCTCAGTGACAAATGAGCCCAGATGATCCAGGTCTTCACATCAGAAACTGTAACAACCAGTTCTGCCTTGCAAAACTCCCAACACCATTTCTTGGAGCAGGACTTTGCATGATCAGTGCTAAAGGAGGGGCTGGTTCTCCATCACCAGCCCTGGCTGTGTGTAGCACATCCCTCTTTCCTTTATTATCTAACCCTGTTCTTCTGTCTTCCCTTTTTTCTCCAGGCTTGTGATTCAGGGACAGTGGGTCTCTTAGTTTAGGCCTAACGGGAAGATTTTTATACAGCAGAGGTTACTGAAGCATTTATCTTTTAACAAACAGCATACATATACAGAATTGCAGTGTATGTGTTTTGCAAACAGCTCTGAGAAATAAATAGGTCACTCTTGGGGCTTTCCAACCTTAATAATGTGTTTTTCATGTATGTCTCACTTATATGAGCTATTCTGCTGTGCCATCATATATTTCTTGTTTTGAAATTTAGGGTGATGTATTTTTTGTTTCACCATATTGCGTCAAGAATATTTTTAAAGAGAATTAATTAAATTGAAGAGCTACAAAATGTTCAAATATAAAGCATTCTTAAAACCTGGGACAGTCTTTGAAGGCTTTGCAGGATATAAAAGTATCAGAAAACAAATTCTGCTAGATGGCAAAAGATGATCTTATTCTCTATCAAGGGCAATGATAGAAGAGCAATCTTGGACAGATTTGATATAGTACAAAGAGCAAAACTGTTATCAGTAGGAATTCAAGATAAAGTTTACTGTAGAAAAGCCCTACTGACAAACTTAACAAACATCAACACTTCCTATGCTAGAATATACAAAATGAAATGGTAAAGCAGGCAGCTGTAGGCTAACATTAAAGGACAGTGAAATGCAATAGCTCCTGTTCACATCCTAAAAAATAAAAGCACTCATAGAGTTTATTGGGGAAAAAGGAGATCTCATTTCCATACAGATGAGATAAAAAGGAAAGCTACATTTCATAAATCCCTTGATGATCCCTTTATGTCTACAAAGTTTAGCCAAGGGATCAAGTCAATGTTTTAAAAAATACCAGATTTTCTTTAAACCACCACCACAAAAAAAAAAAAAACCCCAAACCAACAAAACAAAACAAAAAAATCAGGCGTCCTCTTGATCAAAATTCTCCACAGTAGATTACCTTTGAGTGATAAATGAACTCCCCGAGAAGATGAATGAATGGCATGAACCCCTGTATATACTATTCACTAACTGCAGGAAAGATCTTAATTCAGCTGAAAGGAACTCTGTCTTGGAGGCCTGTCGAAGTAAAGAGACAGAGCATGGATGATTACATTCAGCATCTGGGAGACTTCAGGGTAATTGAATCAACTGGGTTATATTTAACTGTGGAGAAGATCAAATGAGGAAGCGAGAGATGCAAGGTAAAGAGACCTGTTCTGCACCCTTGATGGCTTGATCAGAAGGGGAAATGGACTGCACTTAAATGGAGAGAATGAGGAGGTGGAGATTATTTAGAGAAATGGGGCACAGACAGAAATGGGGCAGAGGAGTGGGTATTGAAGTTGGCACAATCAGAAAACCAAACAAATGAAAAACTCTTGAAGCCAAACTCTAGAAGCTGAAAACTGCTTTGAATACCAACTTGACTGAGTAGACAACCTCAACGAGCCCCACTGTGCTTCCATTGAACTGAATATTCATTTTACTCAAGAATTTTGCCAGGACAGGAGTATCAGTTGCATAATTAACTTCCTTTGTTCAGTTGGCACAAGCACGGTGGAAATCTGAAACTGGAGCCATAACTGTTGAGTTTGAGCTCAGTTTTCATGCAGGAGGGCTTCCTTTGGCCAGAACCCTCTGTGATGCCTGGGTTCTTCCCTGCTGTCCCTGCTCCTCTTGTCCCCAGCAGTCAGAGGGAGACTCAAGTGTGCAGACCTCCTCCTAGCCTTGGGAAAAGCCGTGGTCTGGGCATTTTTGTCATGGAAATTTGTCATGGAAGGTAAAGAGAAGAAGGTAGATATGGTGTTTGTCCATAGAGCTGTTCTTGTGGTTTCCATTTGCTGGGGTGAAAGAGCAGTGTGGGTGATGCTGAGAACTGAGGTGTGTGTGCACACATTTTTTTTTTTATAATCATGTAGCATATTTCTAGTGATAAAGAGTAAACATTTAGCAGTTACCAGCTATCCCAGTTATGTTACAACTAGTAGATAATATCTCTGCCTCCTGAATTTCCTTTCTGCTATTAGAATATGTTCTTTCAAATAGCAAACTGCCTATCACTTACTAATCTGGCCATTGTGTAACTAATACAATAAATATGTCTCCTGTAAAGTGCAGTGAAGTAATGAGCAATTTAATGAGTTAAGCAAAGAAAGATAGAAAGTGAAAATAAGAAACCATGGAAACTAGCTCACTAATCCTAGCAGAGTGCCAGCAGACTAATGAAGACAGACGGAGAGTGAAAATGAGAATAAAAAGGAGAAACAGCTCACTGAAGGCAGTGATACAAGATATCTGTGTCTTTAAAAGATTCCTGTGTTTGCTTTTTGCACTAAGCCAACATTTCCCTTTTCCACAATTGCCAGAGAATGGTTTTCTGTCAAGGAAAGCAAGTCAAAAACGCTGACCAGATCCTTTTATCTGCCTTTGATTCCTGCTCCCCTATCCCAAATTGCACAGCCAGTTGGAAATGCCAAGTAGATGGTACTATATGGAGATGTTAATTATCTGACCCCTCTTTCTTTCCTCCCTTTCTTCCCCCAGATTAAGTAGTGATGAATCAGTGTCAAAACTCCATGCCCTGTACGCTCTCAACTGTGACAGAAAGTCTGCTGTCTTTCCTGATTTAGTGAAAAAATCAGGTTCAGGGAAGACTGATCCTTGCCTGGGGTCCATTACAAACTTAGAGGCACTGCCAGGCACACTGAGGTCTAAATCTGACCTAACATCTCTCATGTAATTAATAGAGACATAGAGGAACTCTCAAAAGGCCTTTTTTACCATTAAATGACTTGTTCCTTGGAGTGCCTTTCTCTCTAAAAAGAGGTGGATGGTGTAGTCTTGGTGCCTAAAAGCTGGGACAGATGAGTGTTGAGTTCAAACCTCAGCAATCCTCAGTGGAGGGGAGGTGGAGGAATTCTCAGTTGTTGTATTTAGTCCCAGAAGATCAGATTAATTTTGGGATGTGGCCTTGATGTGTTCTTCCCCTTGGGCACTGCTGTGACACAGGGGCAACCTGTGCTGTCCTCATCTGTTGACACCCTTGTAGGTGGTAACAGCCTCATCACAGCCTGATGCAGGGTCAGGATTTGAGTCACTGGGTGGTTTCAGTAGAAATTACTCCAAGGTTACTCTGGTGGTTAAAACAGGACTGGAGCAAAGGGGTTTTTGATGTGAAAATGCTTCTTGTCCTTCAGAGATCAGTTGGGCTATATTTTCCCCTGGATGGTGGGCAAGTCCTTCAGAAAATGCTATTAAACTCATCTCAATAATCATAACTTCTAAGCCTGAGGACTAGAGAAAACTGTAGGTTTGACAAGGTTTCTTTTTAGTAATGTATAAGAAAGGTGTTTTCACAGTTTTGTGGTTGTATCTTAAATTTTTGTACAGGTTTTCCATGTCTGTCTAACTGCCCAGCAGGGGAATACAGGAAGACAATGCTCCTCATTCCTTCTTATGCTTGATTCTAGGCAATTACTTATTAAAAAAATTCTTTAATGTAAGTTTTAGCTGTTTAAGAATCTGACCAAGAATCTTGGATTCATCCTGCTATAAGGAGAAAATTACAGTGGGCACTGATGATGTATCAGACCTTGGGTAATGATGTATTCACTACTGAATTCCAGCTCCTTTCTTACATTCATGAAGAACAATATATCCAAAAGTAAAATTTAAGATAGTGTTGTATGGTAATATGGAAATGTTACAAAGCACTGTTGAACCAGGAAATTGTCTTCTAATCTGCTTTATTTTTCTGCTGTACATAGAGCTAGTGAAAATTTCTAGACAAATTATAAAAAAAAAACTTGCTTGAAAAATATGGAATTTGTCAAATGTATTCCTAAAATTTTCTCTTTAAATCCCTTTGACAATTAAAATTTCCTGAATTTGTATTTTCGTCATTTTTCTCTCCGTTACTGGCAAAGTGGCAATAAAAGTAGATATATGGGAAAGTAATAATTGCACTATTTTAATCAAGCCAATCAAGTTTACTCAATCTTTGTATAGAACAAATAAATTTTAAAATATAAAAAATTGCTTTTAAAAATATATCCTACTTCTGAATTAATTAACTAAGCAATGTGTAGTGGCTGCTGTTGAAAGCAGCCACATTAATTCTGTTTTGCTGCTTGTTTTGTCTGACTTACTGGTCAGCATTACTGTATATCCAAAATCACAGCATTCACCATCTGCCTAGTGTTACCACCTAATGCTGCTTCAGGGAGAAAAACACTCTTTTCCAAAGGTATTTAAAACCCTAAACTCTGTTATAGTGCATCCCTCACTTTCCTAGGCTAAAAAACTTCTTGTTTATTTTTTTTTCTGGCACAAAACATAAAATATACATACAACCTCTGGAGGTGCTGAAGTAAACTTGAAGCTGAGTGCAGGCCCCTGTAACCACGGTCTTCACTGGGTTCACTGGGACCAGACCCTAATCCAACAGGTGCTGTGCACCCAAATTTAGCTGGAATCGGATTGTCCTCATCTCCTTTGCCTTAGGTACTTTAACTTCACAACCCCAGTGTTTGACAACATTGCTTCTGCCTTTTATAATACCTTGGAGCAAACAGGACACACACCTGTTTTCAGGATATTCAGGCACATCCTGAGACCGTGCCAGGTAAATGAGGCTGTTTATGAGGGATGTGTTATAGCCAGTTCAATAGTGTGTAATTTAAGACTATGTTTTAAACCAAGGGTGGGGACTCTCATGTCGTGGGTTAATACATACATGACCTTTAGCACATCCTGACCTTCCTCAGCCTGAGATAATGTTCCATAACAAATTTATTGTGTTGGGGAGATGATTTGTCAGCCAGCAGAAGTAAGTGGTAAGAACAAAAGGGAGTAGAGACTGAGAGGAGTCTGCAGGTCGGGAATGCTCTTTTTATTTATTTTCTGCATCTAGATTACAATTCTTTACGTGCAATGTCTGAATCTCCACCTGCTCTGTGACTGAGAGCTAATGGGTACTTCTGGCTTTATTTATCTGCTGCCTGGTCTTGTAGTTTCACTGGTTTTCCCTTTATGCTGTAAGCTGGAGCACAGACCCTTGTCTGCTTGGCTCTGACTGGCTGCTACCCACATCAGCTGTATTTACTTGCTATGTATATTAATAAGTAATAATTCATCCATAAAACAAATTCTCTCTGTCCTGAAGCTTGGCCGATATGCAGCTTGAGAGAGTTTTTGTACAAGAAATTCTCCATAAATGAAGATGTGTAGATCTATTCTGATTGACTCTTTGGAAAGCAGAATGAGAGAGTTTGAGGCTTTAAGTCACTTTATTGCACTGTATTTATTTTCTCTGTGTTAAGACATCTAACAAGGAAAAGCTTTTCACAACCAGTACCTTGTACATTTTCCAACAGAACTGAGGTTTTTATCAGAGCAGGGAATATGCCTAAAGAAAAAATTTCTTGTGAATGCTTACTTGACTAAAAGTGGCATTGTCAATGGTTATATTTCCCTTTTTCAATTGCTTTGTGACTTTTTGTAGACCTCGCCTTTTATGTATTATTTAAATGTATTAGAAATTTTATAGAAAATGACCTTTGAAGTGGATTCAGGTCCTTAAGGACTTGCAGCCACCCATGGAAACACAAACTGTGGAAAAAAAAATATGCTGATGTGACCTTGTGTGTTCCATGAAACTGGAGCTGGACTTTTGAATATGAAAATTTGCAACTAATTAGCCAGACAATCTGCAGTACTAATAGAGAACATAGAATTAGCAGCAAGAAATGTGAGAGAGCAAGCAATGGTGAGATTTTGGGGTGCTCTGTTGTTTCCTTTTCCTTCCTTTTTCCCTTACCGCAGTTTCTCTTCTCTTGGCAACATGGGAAAGAAAACATTTAAGGAGAAAGAGAAACCAATGAAATAATATTTACTGATACCACATCTGTTGGTTTTGGAAGTCATTTAGCATTTTATGTTTTGAAAAGTACTTAAAAATACTCAGTTATAAATATTTCACTGTCTATTAGCATAATATTTTTTTTTTTAATTTTTCTTCCTCATGGACTATAGATCCTCATGGTCATATCAGCTGCTACAAATATCTCACTTTTCCACAGGCTTTTGCATCACATTTAAAACATTGTAGATATGACACAGAATGAATTGCCTGTCTTATTTCTCCAACAAAGGACAATGGTTTTAATTTAAGGATCAAGTTCACCTACAGTTTTATGAAATTAACTCTGAAATTATATGTCTGCAAATGTAATGCTGCTCTTACTGTGTCATACTGCTACTGAGCACATTAATAAATTATTGCTGTCTCCTATGATTACAATAAAATATTTTAAAATGAAATCCACAGATGCAATTAAATTAATGGACTCAAGGAGAAATATAAAGCTATAGGATGTAACAGTGTAAAAAGCTATCTCATGGTTGTGTGAGCCTTTTGAGTATCAGATGAATTTTCATTATCAAGAGATCTGAATTCTTTTAGATCCCACGTTGACATTGAAGGCAGGATACCATGAAAGTAATGCTTAATATTAAGGTACATATATACTCCAAAGCTAAGAGAAGATTCTCATTCTTGGAGGAGTATTTCAAGCTCAGAAAGCTCACCCCTATTTTTCAGTGCGTTCTTCTCTCCTAGTCCCATTTGATGAAGTTCACCCACTGATTCCCTCTTTCCAGAATCCTTAAGGAGGCATCAGAAGTCACTTGGAGAGTTTCTGTCAAGTGGTATGAATAGTTCTTATTCCTGGAATTCATGTTCTTATGAAGTGGGGCCTTTGGGAAAAAAATAAACCAAAAATAAGTCTAATGAGATTACCGTGTATTGTTGTATTTAGGTTTAGGTGTTCAGATGCAAAGGCACAAGAACCTTCTTGAGTAACAGCGCTTCTAGGAGTCCTTCCTTGGAGTCTCTTCCCTTGAAGGAAAGTTAATTTTTGCTATTGCTTGCAGTACAAATACTTTATTGCATTAAGGATACAAGCTTGAATAAATGGCAGCAAATAATTGGTTTGGTTTGGTTTGGTTTTTTTTTTGCAAGTCTGTGTATTTGAAGGGCTGAGAATTTGGTAGAGGAAGCATTTCATGTTGTCAAATTGATCTGATACTTACTGCTTATGTTTCCTTATGGTAGTGTCTTCCTGGCAAATTCATCTCACAATGGTCAGTGTTGGTTGTGGTCAAATGTTGTTCCTGAGGAATAGAAAGAATTTTTACAAGCTCTTTATTCCTTAAATAGTTTTTCAGTGCCCTTTGAAATATTTCAGTGCATTATAGGAGTGACCATACATGAAGTATCTACAAAGTAAATCAGGCACGGTGGTTCAATACCATTTTAATTGAATTGTCTATGTATTTAAATTGAAATAGTCAATTGCAGAGGTATATTTGCCCAGGAAGCCCAGCTTGCAAAATAAATTTATTCTGTATCTAACAGAAAGAGAGCTGAATAAAATTACAGAGCCAGGGGTCCCAAGAATTAGATGTGCATCTTTCCCTCAGCAGACTGCCCCTTTAAACTGGTCTCAGAGAAAGAACAGTGCATTTATAATTTAGCTTGTCCTGAAGGAGAACTCTTCTCTGTGGGAGGATCCTCTTTAATTACAACTTCACAGTAATAAGATGAGAAATGAGCAAGCAAGAAAGAGCTGCTGGAATGAGACATGATAAATCAGTTTGTCCAGGAAGCACGTTTATACCAGATCTATCACCACATTCAGCACGGCACTATCTTTCTTATTTCAATAAGGAAATCTCATGAAGAAATTTTAATTGCATACTATTAGGTGAAAGTCAATGTCCCATAATGAGCAAAGTGAAACCTGCATTTTTTCTTCTTTTATCTTCATGCTTTGAGTTCCCGAGGATTAACACAAAATGATTTGCCCTTAAATTGCACCCTTTTTTTTTTTTCTGTTCATTTGTCTGAAGGATGTAGATTTTAGGTAATTTAAAAGGCACCAAGCTTTTGCTGTATGCTTCATGCTTGCAAGTTGGGAGTCAGATGGGAAAAAATTTCCAATTTTCAAAGTCTCCTATTGTTAAGGGTGACTGAATGGCAGCCTGCAATTATATGATTTCAATGTAATTCATTCAGTAGGGAAGAGGTTGGTTCATAGATGCCTGGCTTAAAAGATTGGCATTGCTGTGTGATTAATTTCCAAACTTTGGAGGTATTTTCAACAGCATACAATGGAAGCATGTGGCAGTGACATTTTCTGGATTTGTGCTAGGATTGCTTTATAATTGAAGTGCTGGGCTTGTGGGGATCAGATTATCATAGGAGGTTTATTTTTCATAGGGCAAGGGTGTATTTGTGTGTGTATAAATATATAAAATATATACATATGGATCAATAGCTATACATATACATATAAGTATATATGAGTACAGGCATGTGATATGTGGAAGTGAACAGGGGGATTTTACCGTGTAGATGTCTTACACTTGCCCCTTACATGTAGATTTTCAAGAGTTACTATTTTTTCCCTTTCACATAAGAAAGGTAATGATGAGGTTCATTCTTGAAAGAGTTCTAATTTAATGCTTGATTTAGGATACTTAAGCAAAAAAAAAGTATTTGTTTTTTGAGCGAATTAAATTTGTGAATTATAATTAGAGGCAAAAATTGCTGTAATGGGCAACTGGGAAGTACCTTCTCTACAACAAGTTTTTTTGGTCCATTGTTTGTTATGGTCAATGGATTCCCTAATTACTTATATTTAAAGCTGTGCCAAATCTTCATTATCAGACATCAAACCACATGAACCTTGCCTACACAGAAAAGAGCCGAAATGAATCAGAAATGAAAACAGAGTGCTTTTGGCTTCCCCCCAGAAGAAAGAGGAACTGCATTTGTACCTCAAGGGACAAAGAAATTGAGGGCAACACTCCCAAAAATTTAAATCAAAAAGAAGTGCACGCAATTTTCGTGTCCCTTAACTGATTTTTTAAGTTATGAACCTATAGGTTTTATATTGCAAGTTTTAGACATAGCAGCAGCAATCAGAATCATCCTTTAAAAATATAGGCTATTGTTTTTGCTGTATTTGTATGACTCTGGGAGGTCAGCTTCAGGAAAGAAGCTACACTGAATGGGAAACCTGGGGTTAAAGCTGGAAATGCTGGCTGGAGTTGATTCTAGCTGAAGATTTTCTGATAAAATTATTTTTGTCAAAAAAAGCAGATTGACTATTGCTACTGCTGGAAAACTCACACCAGTTTCTGAAAAAAAAAAGCTTCTCGGGATGAAGATCCCAGAGTCTGGCCCATGTTCTTTGGGTTTCATGAAACCCTGTGGAAGGTTTAGGATTCAGAAACACTTTTGAGGTCATGGCAGAGAAATACCCCTGTCTAAATATAGACGGCTCCCTCTTCCAGCCCAGTCTGAACTTCAGACCAGTACATGTGTCTTGGGAAATGGGCTAAAAGAAAGGAGTGAAAAGGCAGGGTATGAAATAAGTACTTTGAATATTTCTCTTGAGGGAAAAATTGTTGTGTGCTTGCAGCTTGTGGGTGTTCAAATTCTATCCAGCGCCAGTCTGATGGTCTGTATGGCTGGCTTGGAAAGGGAAAAAAATTAAACTCAGAAAAATAGGTATTCCTGGTTAGCAAATTTTCTCCAAAAGCTGGGAAAAAAGATACTGCAGTGTCAAGATACTTATGTACTGTCCAAATACCCAAATTTGCACGGTGGTCAGAAGTCCTGGAGTGACTTCACCTGGAGCAAGGCAGCCTATTTCTGCCTTCTCTTTCCTACATGGTTTTGACTTGTGTTGAGGGGTGGTGAGGTTCCTTGCTTAGCTGAAGTACACGGGAACTCTCCAAGGGTAGTGACATCTCTATTCATCTGGGTCTCACTGCATTCTCAGAGTAACCCTCCCCTCAGGATGGGGTCTTTAGGAGGCCAAAATATTACAGGGCTCGAGATTGCCTTTGGCATTTCAGAAAACCGGGGTTGTCTTTCAAGTGAACCCGGCATCACTGCAGAAAAGTGCAGGGAAAAGTGAAGCAGCTGGGAGCCAGTGTTATGAAATGATAAAAGCTGTTAAAAATGTCAGATTGCCTGTCTGGGGCTGGTGGCCACAGGCAGCAGAGCACAGAGGAGGGGATGGAGAGGTAGGGACGGGGAGGTTCACGTGGGTTGTTTCCCTCCCTCGGTGAAAGGTGGGTTTGTGTGATGAACACACACCATGTGGGGGAAATTCTCCTCTCAGTATGAAATGATGTCTATTTGTTCTGCTTGCGGAGCTGCCATTAATGCCAGTGGGATTCACGGAAAGGGTTCTGAATGGGAAGCCAAGAGCAACTGTGATTCAGAGATGAGCAATTTGCCCCATAATGTGAAGGTAGTTTTACGAGCTGTTTATTCAACTTGCTCTACACTGAAATTGAAACTCTTCAAAAACGGCCCATTTGTAACAGTCACCTGCTCCCACTGTAACACACAGACACCACTGCTTTGGTTTCAGTATTGCACACCTTTTGCGATGTTGGGGACACAGAACTGCAAAGTCCTGATTGCTGATATCAGAATAAATGTAATTTTGTAATACCATACCACACCATACCCTACCAACTCTCTTCTCACAACCATCTAATTTCTGCAGTTTCCAAGGTATTCCAGTGTTCAGCAGTAGATATTCCAAAATAATTTCAATTTTGACAAACATTGACTCAAACTAGGATCATGATATGAAATACGTGGTGGCAAGTGCCTATGATTTGTCTCATTATGGGAAAGAAAGGGATAAATAATAGGTTTTTCATAATTTTCTGTAAAAACAATCAGGTTAGCAACCTCTCCCATTGTACTAACTCCATGGTAAATAATGGCTAATTGCCAATGATATGTGTTTATGTACAATTTCATGCCAGATTTAGTGTCTTTTCAAGTATTAACACACAAAAGGTGCAGATTTGGTGTTTTTTCCTTCTTCAAGATAAATTCACAAAATAGCATATATGCAAGTTGAGACAAGCAGCTAAAAGTTGGTCTTATAATGATCATTAAGGTTGGAAAAGACCTAATATCACTGAGCCTAGCCTTTAATGTAATACTGATGATGGTTACTGTCAGTTCTTTTACAGTTATTGGCCAGAAGAAAAAGAGAAAATTTCTGAAACACTGCCCATTCTCCAAGATGAGACGGAACAAGAATGTTGGAGGAGTGGGATTGGATTACCTGTTGAAGGAGAAACAAAACAGAGAGATAACTGATGACAACTCATCACCAGTATATGGGATAAATAGAGGGATTTTAACAGATCCTCACACATGAAACACATAGAATATGCAGCTCTAAACTCAGGCAACTGCATCACATTGCCAAGCATGGAGAGATGTTTGGAACGATTCCCAACTGAAGGGGACTGCACCAAGCTACTATTACACAATATTTAATGCACTAATTTATATTGCAGTGGTGTAAATGGAGAATTTTCATTTACAACGAACGAGGCTGGTGGAAGTTGATACTATGTGCTGGCTGTGGAGTGGCCCTGATGTCACAGGCTGTGAAGGCACCTGGACTCAATCCAGTTCCTGTTCCGTGCCACTGGCTGCAAAGAGCTGTCTCTCCTGTGCCACCACTTATTTCCAGAGTGTCACAGGAATGCAAAGCTCTGTGAGGGTCTGGCTGTCTCTCTCACTGTCTCTCTGGTCCAAAGAACATCCTAATTCCGCCACAGAGCAGAAAGGAGACCTGTGTTAGCTGTTTTCGTGGTTTCAAACACCCTGTCAATTGGGGTTGACACTGCTGGGTTCAGAGATCTTGCTACCGGCTTGCCAGGACGTGGGACTTGGGTTAACACAGCTTCTTGGAAGAATCTTCCCTTTGCAATACTTACTGGGGTTTTATTGACTAGGAAAAGCACCTAAATAACTAATCACCTCTTTGGTCCACTGTAGCCCTTTAATTGTATTAAGGCTGCTCCTTAGTTATTTTTATATCTAATTCCACATTTAAAACTAAAACTCTTAATGTGGTCATGAACTACTCTATTTCAAGTATTTCTGCTTTTCTAGACAGTACAATTTCCTATTTATATACCTCTTGTTCTAGATATCTTTAACTTAATTTATTTAACACAGAGAAGTGCAGATGAGGATTCTATATTAGTGTACACACTAATGTAGAAATGCTTAAATTTTGCCCTATCTCAGTAAGTGGCTTTCCCTTAAGACTTAATGTTGCACCAATTTCTCCGTTTTAAAAGTTCTGAATTTGTTAAAATTAGCGCTAATTTGAATGTGCAATTCTTCTGTTGTGCTCTCTCTGAAACCTATCGAAAGCCTGTGCAATTAGCAAAACTCTTTTCAGGTAATAAGTTCATTTTGTCTTCTTACAGCAATATTGGGAAAAAAAAATAATTCAGTGTTATGTGATACCACGGTGCAAAGCTTGAGCTGAACACAGTTAACACCTGCATGTAATATAAAAGGTCTTGTGTTTTAAACCCACATGGGTTGGTTGCCTGTACATGGGAGTGTCTGCTGACCGCAGGAGGTGTTTGTTTCTGGGGGAAATCACCTGGTTTGCAAGTGTAACAATTTCGGTGAACTAGTGATCAGATTATGATGCAGCAACTTGGTTTCTACAATTTCAAAGCAATGTCATCAAATTCCTGCACCTACTATGCTTTCGATGTGCTTTGGAGGACTTGGCTCATAAAACAGCATGAAAAGATATTTTTTTACTTAAAGGGATCCTTTTGAGATCAGAAACATGAGGACTATGAAACCCTTTAGAATCAAAATCTTTCCTTTCCCCAGATTCAGACCTTTTAGTGTTTTCTGCAGCATCTTTCTATATTGTATGGAAGTACCTTTGTGAAATAAAGAAGTAGGACAAGGCACTAGCAAATAACTGTCCTTAATTGTGTAATCAAAGACATCCAATCCTGGCTGTAGGGGAACTGTGAAAAAACTCAAATAGTTAAAATAACTGATTTTAGGAGTGGAAAAAGCTCTTTAATCAAAGCTGAAGAATTCATTTAAGTCTTGGCCATGGTGGGACCTGCATGGGTGAGCTAACGTTTCCAAGGTGGAAGGAAGTTGCATCCCTGAAGATTCCTTGACTCAACAGCCCATCCACACACCTTGTGTATCCACTTTCTTAGCCCAGTGACCCACTGAACGCAGCGATGAAAACTTGGTGTTATTTGACCTTTTCATCTGATTAAAATGCTTGGTGCTCAGATTAGCCAAGTTTGGATACCACCATGGCATTTTGAATTCATAATGACTATATAATATCAATTAAAATGACAGTGACAGGCCTTTCCTTGTACAACTCTTTAATACAGGCTGTAAGACACAGAGGGGCTTGGTGGTTTCTTTGTGGCTCGTTTCTTTCCTAGCCTCTGTATTTTCAACTAAGGGGACACGGTCCCCTGCCAGTAGATGCAGGCTATTTAAATGCTCCATTGGAGAGGGATTAAAGTTTATGCAAGGTCACTGGGGATGTGATAATTATAATCACAGGTTTTTGGCTCCACAATGACAGCCATTTGTTATTTTCGCTCGAGTAATTCCTGCAGCTTGGAGCTGTTGACAAGCGTGCACTGATTTACTGGCCCCCCCAGGTCCCAAGGCAGTGTCCGCTCTGAAGTCTGACACCTCTGCCTGGCTCCTGCTGCTTTCAGTATCTTTTCTGCTGTGAGCTGCAATACTGACTGAAAATTGGAGAAAAATATTGTGTTAGTTTATAATGGGATCAGAGAGAGGGAGAGTCGTAGGGTTGCTGAGTTTGTTACTACTCCACAGCTTCTCCACTCTCCTTCCAGGGCTGAGCATTTGTTTCTGAGTTGTGAGGGGATTAATAAACTACTGATGAGATTTACACTCTAAGACCATTGGAGTGTTTTTGTGCTGGAGAGGCCTTGAGAGCTTGGACGTAAAGACCAAGAGAAAAAAAAAATCCATTCTTTTGAGCAGCAGATCTCCCTTCTGTCTCTTCAGCCTCCTCATCTCCCTTTCCCTTTCTTTTTGATTTATGTTGCCTTATTTTGTTTGTTTTTGCAATCAGAGGTAAGAGCATTTTAATATATATTAAATGGTGATAAATTGAGAATAGCTGATGGGTTAGGGCTGATATGACATTTGTCTTTATGGGTGGGGAGATTGATAACTCATGAGTGGCGTGAAAAAATCAAGTAAAATCACTTAATAGGGAATCTATTTTTTGGAAGAGCATTTTTCTTTTGTGGAGGCGCATGACTGCCATGATAGCTCTTTATATTTTGTTTATTCAGCTTTCCTCACTCCTTTCCCTCTCTAAAACATTCCCACCTTCCCAATTTGCATTTAATGTGTTGACCTTTCTATCTCCCCTGCCGAACCTTCAATGCCAATTGGTTCCTTGTGTACAGTTCCAACTCCCCTTTGCTTTTCATGAATATATTTTAAAGTTTTCTATCTGGTCCATCATCTGTGCTCTCACTTCTGAGCACAAATCAGGTAGGTCCAGGACATTCCAGATGTCCCCAGAAGAAACAACAGTAGGGGAGCAACAGGGAACTCAGTTTAATGCCAGATGAGCATACAGATATTATACTTTTCACAAGCTGCCTGAGATCCTTGTCTAACAAGCTGTCCTTGCCCAGGCCTGGAAGTTTCTCACAGCCTAGCACTGCATCCCTCTTTCTTCCTGCTCTGGTGAGCTGATTTTGGATTTGTCTTTGTTGTGTCCTTGGCATTATTTGCCCTCAGACTTTTTGCTTCTGCCTCTTTCTCAGTACCTGTCCATCTAGAGCTTTTTATAAGATCGCACCCACTTATCTGCAGGCATGCTTGGTACTGATGTTTGGTACAAAATAATCCTTTCTCATTAGCCACCTCAAATTTTCCAGAGCTACCTTGCTCTCATTTGCTCAGAATTATGTTATCATCTGTCTGTCTTTATGCAAGATGTTTCTATGACTGCTGGATGAAGAAGTGTTGGGCATGTATAAGGGCTGGTAACAGACCCGGTATGATCTAATTGCAGATGTGGTATGATTTTGACATCTCTGTTTTCTTAGGGAACTAAGCAAATAGAAAAGTCTGGTTGTCTCCTAGTGTGTCCCTCAGACAGTGTCCTATTTCCAGCTATCCCAGCTGAGATGTCTTGCCAGTTTTCTGCTTGGTTTCCAGTAAGTGTTCCTCCTTAGAGCAGCAAATTACTCCCCCAATTCTTGTATGAGAAAATAATTCTTCTTTTCCAGCCAGTTGTACCTCTGAAGAGGTTCTGATTCTGACATCATTAATCAGTGCTATATTTTTCTTGACTCTGTCCCCGCTCCAAGATAGTGTCTTTTTACATTTGCAGTGGTGAATTTAAGACAGCTTTCTCACATTTCAAACCTCCCTCCTGTGCCATTCACTCCTTTGCCCTTGACTCAGTTTCTTCTTTTGCCTCTTCTTTCTGGTATTTGTTGGATTAATAGGCATCCAGGGAAGTGGTGGAGTCACCATCCCTGGGGGTATTTAAAAGACATGTAACTTTGCTACTTAGGGACATAGTTTAGTGGTGTACTTGGCAGTGCTGGGTTTGCAGTTGGACTTGATGATCTTTAAGGTCTTTTCCAACCTAAATGATTCTATGAATATGGCCTATGTATGCTCAACAGAAATGTTCATATTCTTTGTTGCTTTAACCTTCTGCTCTTTGTCTGTCTACCTGCCTTCATTGTTTCTGCTTAATGTTGCACTATAGCTTCCAAAATTTGATTCCTATACACAGGGATTTTCCTCTTCTTGATATACTGTCTTAATAGGACTATGTTATCCCAACATTTCGTAACTCAGTCCACAAGTCTGCTCTCAAGGTGAAAAACACTTGATTCACCCTTGAGGTTTAATTTAACATTTTTCTCTCATCTCTAGTTTCACCTCCAGAGCAATAGTAACATTTCCACTTATTTAAATCCTGCTTCAGCAGAGATCCTTATTTGTATTATTTCTTTCTGAGCTATTGTAATCTGTGTTTATCTCTGCCTGCAAACCTGGCCCTATTTCATTGTGAGCTAATTGAAAACACTTAAAAGTTAAGCAGGCAAAGTTCAGGAGAAAGGAAGTTTTGCTGTCTCCTTTTTCTTCCAGCAATATTGAGTAAGTTGCTTGGTTTTGTGTAAAGGGTCATTATCAGAGGCATCAGCAGAACCCACCTGTATATCAGTCAGGTCCAAGGCTGAGTGGGAAGTCGTTGGTCTTCTGTGACTCTGTTTTTGTTATAAATTAAAACATAAACATTTAGGAATTTAAATAAAGAAACCACAAAGAAATGATTTAGTAGTACCAGTACTCATCCCATTTTATATTGCATAATGCCTCACTGTGGTGTTTGTGAGCTGCAGCATGAAACCCTCTCAGGAGCAGTGTTGGCCACTGGGACTTGCATATATCTGTGGGTCCAGTTCATGTGGGATTCAGCTTTCAGCCTGCAGCAGATTGTCGTGGTTTGAGAGCCCCAAAAATCCAATTCCGAGTTCAGGCCTCCCTCCCCAATTTTAACCCGGTGTGAGATGGGTTTTTTCAGACAAAACACGAGACTCAAAATAGGGGGAAGGGAATATATTACAAGACTGTACAAA
>JAWWLV010000144.1:66931239-66942902 GCA_035041135.1 Platyrinchus mystaceus | reverse complement strand
CTAAAGATCACCACCCCCTGGGGGTTTACCATTTTCTCACCTTCAGGGGGGGGAAAACTGTTTTCCCCCACCACACAGATATAGGACAATATTATGTCTCGTGTGAGCTATACAACTTGCTTTGTCACAGACATATATATAAACATGTATATAAACTCTTGACACATTATCAGGACTCGTTAACTTCTAAGTTATCTGTATTATTTCACAGAATATTCTGAGTTGTGAGGGGCCCACAAGGATCTTTGTGTCCAACTCTGAAGTGAACGGCCTGTATGGAGATCAAACCCTAACCTTGATGTTAATTAGCACCAAGCTGTAACCAGCTGAACTGATCTCAGAGACCTCTATTTGGTCAGCTAAAAATGTCACAACCAAAGATGATAGTGTATCAGTGTGGACCTGTTTTGAAATATCATGATTTTGGGGCTGACTTGTAAGACTTATGGTGCAAGGAAAGGAGAAAGCTCTGCTCCTTGGTAGACATACTGGTCAAGCTATTTCTCAAATAGCCCTAAAATTCAGAACAAATTGGGAAAAAATGGTCTGTGCTCTGTGTTCTGCATTTGGAAGAATGACTTTATTGAGCACTGAATTATGAAGGAATTCAACCGACTCTTTATCACACCAGGAAGAGGTAGCTGGGCAAGCAGAAGTCAGATTTTCATGTTGTGTGGGTTCTCTTCCTGCTTTTAAGGCATTTCATTTTTAGAAGGCAAATGCTCAAAGGAAGCAGATTGGTGGCAGCATCAGCATGAGATGACTTGGGATTTGCCAGCTGAGACAGATGAAAGATAACAGGTTGGAGGTGAGCTCCTCTGTAGGATAAATAACTTGTGAGTTCCATGGGTATGTAAATGTTATTTTGGCAGATTCTTTTTGTGCACAAGTGACCAGTGAGCATACAGTAATAATTGCTAGCCTGTCTCCCAGACGTCAAATATACAATTACTTACATGAATCAAACATAAGTAGAAAAGGTCTCAGTTTAGATCCTCAAACAGTGCTGTATTCTCATATTCTAATAGTAACACAATACTTAGGCAAAATGAGGGTTAGGTCATTAAAGGTAAGTACTGATCCACATTAAAGTGGACCATGGACCAACAGGACATGATTCCAGCTTTCCAGTGTATAAAAAGCTGTTATCAAGAGCACAGTGATCGATTTCTTCTGTTGAACCTCATGTTCAGCAAGAATTGATTAGGAAGTAATAGACTTAAATGAACTGAAGAAAATTTAAGATATACTTGAGAAAGAACTTCCAACCTTTGAGGACAGGTAAGAATGCAACAGCTGGCTTATTGAATCCCCATAATTGCAGGTTTTTACTTTCTAAAAGTGAGGAATGGTGGGATACTTGTTCCTGGACTGGAATAGGTAAAAGGATTAGATTATTTTTTTTTTATTCTTTGCTTTGTTTCATTCCTGGAATCATGATCTAAACTTAAACATATTATTTGGTACACTTCTCACTTCCTAACCTCCCATGCATGAAGTTCTCTACTTTTTTTCCCCTGTTTTTCACCCTTTCTAAGCTTTACATAGGTTCTTTGCCTTTTTCTGCTGTTTTTGTGGGGTCTGGTTCTGGGAAAATGATGCTTGGTCCAATTCTACTTCATTCTCCAGTGCAGCTGCGCTGGCAAAGTCAGTCTGCCACGAACTCCTTAGTCCTGAGTGATACACTGTAGATGAGCGGTGCTATATAAATGTAAATTTCAATTCATTCCCTTCATTCATTCAACAAGCTATCAACATAACCCTGTCATTTCAATTTTTCACACTTTTTTGTGGGAGTCCTCTGTCTCAGTGAAGTCTCATTTCCTCATCCCAGTGCCAAAGGTGACCAGGCTGTATTAGAATATACAGTCACTTTCTTTTTTAAGGGGTCAGACATAATGAGAAGCAGGAGGAAGCCAGTTGCAGCCTCGGCCAAAATGTCCCTTGGCAGCTGAACAGGTAGTGCTGCCATTTCTACCACTGTGCAGGTATAGGTATGCACCCTGTTAGCTATATTTTTCAAACTTCGGTAAATTATGTGCTTTGACACCGTTCAATGAAAAATACTTCTAAAATATTTTCATAGGAAGTATTAAGAATCAAGAATACACATGGTGAGGAGGGAAATACATTAGAGAAGGATTAACTTTCAACCCCAGCCTTCCCATTATGGCCAGAAAGAAGAAATGTTTTTGCTGTTCTGCCTAGCACTTTTTCTCCCACAGATGGTTTGAATATAGATTTTGCAGGTGAAAGTGTCCTTGTATGTGCTTACACAGTCTCTTGCTAAGAGGTACCTGTTCTTACACGATCAGCAGCTTCCCAGCTAGTTAATAGTAACATGTTCAAGAAGGAAAGGACCTTCCACAGCCACTCGTGGCATTTTGACCATTTCATGTTTCTGCATGGCTGTCTAAGTGGAAAAGAGCCCTCTGGCACATAAAGTGTCATTGACACTGATATGACTGTTCCCTGACTGGCTGATATTAAATCACTTTTCAAAGGTTTTTGAGTTTCTTTTTGCCACATCTGGCCTATTTGCACCTTGTCTCTTTACATCCTTCCAAACACTTTAAGCCACCCTTCTAATGTGGTTTCACATCAAATGGAGTTTATCCATTTGTCCTTACAAAAGACAACCATAACATCCTAATACATCATAATGTGTACGTGGGTTGGGCAATTTGCAGCCCTTTGTGAAAGCTGCACATTTTTATCCAGGATCTGTATGCTATTACCCCAGGAATCCACAGGGAGAGTCCAAATGTGGAGTCAGAAATACTTGATTTTGATCTGCTTTAGCACAATGTCTGCTTTTTAGAATAGAATTTCTCTGCCATCTCTTAGAGACACTTCTCCAACATTTGACTCCTGAGCCTCACAGAGTTGAAAATTATCTTGTTATTTATCTTAACCTCACATGCAATCTCCTTTACTGTCTCTTCCTCTGCCTCCTGTATTAATTTTTTTCTTTACACTCTCTTAACTTCCTTCTGCAATTTTTCTAGTCCTCCTCTCTACCTAATGTTTTATAGCTTGCATATGCCTCTTTCTTAACCTTAATTACTTTTTACACTTCCTACTCCTAGTGTATTTATTGCTTGATAGCACACATAAGCCTTGGCATGTATTCATTTATCTCTGGATGTTTCTCATTTGCCTTTGGTTCATTTGATAGTGCTCCTGTATCTCAGCCAGAAGGCTCTGGGTTCAAGATTCACCCCAATATTAGGAATGCTTCTTGGGGGTTCATGCTGCAGAGCACTTACATAACTTTTGGATATCCTGTGGGTGTTCTCAAGCAGTATCTTCCATAGGCATTTTTTTCTGCACAGCCCTGATGCTTGCCAAGTTACCCAGGCAGGTAAAAGCTAAATACTCTACTGCATTTTGTGGAAAGAGTAAGAAAACTTGGTGCCTTGGTTAGTACTTGGTAAATAAAGTGTTTCCAAGACCGTTGCTGTACATTATTGGCTTCTACATTTGTCTGCTTTTCATGACTAGAACCTGATTTTATCAGTACAATTAAATGGTTTCATAGTTGTTTGTTTTGTAGGGGTGTGGCAAAGACACTGGTAATTTATTGAACCCTGTTCAGCAACCCTGTTTAAAAGGTAAGCCTAGAGGTAAGAGCCTCGTACGCGAATCTACTGGACCAGCTACCACTCACTGTGTTCATTAAAAATAAACACTGATTCAAATAACATTCTAAGTATTAGACTCATATATTTATTTGCTAATACAACAGATTGACACTCTGCCTTCTTAAAGTAACTTTAAACTCATAACTCCCTCTATTAAAATTTTCAGGCTTATCTGATTTTAGAGCTATCTCAGTGTTTTTACATCAGTGGAGTCAGAACCATGAGCAGTTTCACTTCACACTAGTTTATAATAATAGACAAGATGGAGGACCTGAAACGGTCTCATTCTCTATGGTTTTTGTTATTCAGAGCTGTCTCTGACCTACTAGACTGTTATTTTTTTCCCTTCTATGCTAAAAAGTAATACTGCTAAGTTCTACGGACTAATAATGAGGTTAGCTTATAATAATATTATGATTTAAAAAAAATATTGCTGTATTTTGGGTTCCTTTCAGAAGAATTCATCTTTGTGCAATTCATTGTCACATTTGCACGGTAACATCTACCTCTGGTTGGAAAGGGTGTTATTGGAGAAAGGCTGCATTACAGAAAATTGCACCATAAAATAGCCATCCATATCCTGGTCAGATCCATGTCTGACAAAATGGTATGTAATGTTCATGGCAGGTGGATGTTAACTAAGATTTGCTACGCAGTTTTGGGTATGTCTGCTCCAGACATTGTACTGACTTCTATGGGAGAAGAAACACGGATTTAAAGTCACAAAATTAGCAGATAGAGAAGGTCAACTGCTGCTCCTTATAATACTGCTGCTGTTCACTATCCTTAAAGAAAGTCACAGGAAATCTGATGAATATATTTTTAATTATGTTTTCTTATAGTAAATTACACCAAAACTGCCTCTGATGAAGTTACGCATCAATTTAGTGGAAGATAACCCAGGGAAACAAAAATAAAAACTGAGTTGGAAATCTACAGCTGATTTATAAATTGTCTGCTAAAGGCAATTTGCTCTCTTTGTCTGCTGCACTTACCCAATTGCTGCTGAAACTAATTGCTCTTTTCTGGGCATTTTTTTTTAAAGAAAGAAAGAAAAAAAAAAGCCAACACCACAAAACAAAACAAAAAAAAATAAAGTGTGCCAAAGTGAAACAGCGAATTGTAATCAGAGCTTCCCGCTAATTATCAGCTGCTTATCACAGAATCGTGTCCAACACGCAAATATAATTGCAAATGACAACAGGAACATCGACTATGACAAGCACAAGGTGGAACGTTTTCAAGCACATATAGAGCTCCGGCAGTGTCAAGGTCTTTTTCAGGTCAGATCCCCAGCAGCTGATCTAGTTCTGCACTGAGGGTGATTCAAAGGTTAAGTCTTATACCAAAGGGCTGTTCTGGTCAGCCACATAATTGGAATAACAAAGTCAATATATGTTGCTGGTTGTGGGACACAATCTTCATTTGATCTCTCACACGGCAGATTAATTAAGTGTTATCAATTAATGGCCTGGTAAAAGTGAACACCCTGTTAGTCAGTTTTCCAAGTAGTGTCAAGCATATGCAAGCCCTGGAGGGGGGGGGAGAGGGTGGAGGGAATCACCCCTGAACAGCACCACTGCTTTCCAAGTGCTGGAGAACAAAAATAACAGGAATATAGATTGCAAAAAAATAACAACTAAATAATAATAAATATTTTCCATTTGTTCTGCTTTAACAGTGACTCTGAGCTTTGAGTGGAACTGTGTTTGAAATCATTTGATCAGGCTCTCATCAAATCCTTTTGTGAGAAATATGTAATCATTGACTAGTATATATCTAATTGCAGCAAGAAACAGCATGCAGGGCTGCGTGATGTGATTCCTTTGAGCACTGAGGGATGTGTACCTGGAATAAGTGTCTGATGGCCTTTCTTAACCACTTTGTGGCCACTCAGGTGAGCAAGTGCTCATTGATTTGACTACTTGATGCTGCCAATTCATAGGTTTGACGTGTCTAGGGTGCCCACCAGAGAGAAATAGCAAATATGTTTCTAAGCTCAGGGGAAATAACAGTTTGTTGTTGTTGTTACTTCTTTTTTTAACCTATCTAACAAATTTTGCATGTTTAAGATTTTAGGAGTTGATATGAAAAAATGAAATTAAGTATCTCAAGTGCAAGAAAGCATCTGAACTGCATTTATTGGAGCAGTATTTTGGCCATAAACCAATGAATCTTCAGCCCACCCAGCAACCACTAATAGAGCTGAACTCAAGCAGTCTTTGCTGCTCTCCCTTATTAACAGCCTGTTTAATTTTGCAAGTGCACCACCAGCCACTGTTCCCAGAGCTTGCTTAAAAGATGCGAACAACCATTCAGATTGCCTGCAAAACCAAACTGGTGAGATACAGTACTTAGAGAGAGTCTGTCTAAAAGGTATTTGTTAACTGCTAGTGGTGGCTCTTAGTGTGTATTTTCCTGATAGTTGTAATACCTTTTAGCCGTTTGGTTTCTTTCCATCTAAGCAACAGAAAAAAATGATAGAGTTTGCCTCAGTGTATTTCAAGTACTGGTGCTTTTAGAGATGTCTCAGTGGCTGTACAGATAGACAGATTTGACTTAGAATGAAGCTCTTTCTCTTGTGAGGTGAAACACAGACACCATTTTGTTTCAAGTTGTCACATGTGGCACACTGATGTTCCTGTTACAGGGAACCTACATTTACTCTAAAATTATTTGGGGAGGGGAAAACCCAGATTCCAGTTCAAACTAGAGGGAAGCAGCTTGTTCATGGTGTTTTTTTCTTAGTTGCCAGTAGATGGGATGTTTACCCAGTGTCAGCATCTATGTGATGGCAGGATTAGCAGACAGACTAGAGTGTGCTAGGCCTAAAGAATGGTGAGGCTTGTGCCTTGCATAATTAATTTTTTTCTTTTCAGTAATTGCATGTATTGCTGGAATTCTTTTGACCAAGGAATGGATATAATTGTAGGCCAAAATAGGTTTTAGTTTTTGGATGATAAAAATGATGTAGTATGTAACTTAAGTATGTTCTTAACGTGTTTCAGCACCCTGTCTATCTCTCCTTTTCTTTCCTCTGAGCATCCTGTTTCACTCTAATTAATTTGCGTTGTTTTCTCTGCATCCTTATGGGCTTAAATTTTGCCTGTCCTGGTTCCTGATTTTGTAGATTTTCCAAGACTTTGTAATTCCCCCAAACACCCTGTGTTGGATGTCTTTTTTTCAATAGTTTCTCAAGGTCTTTATTTTAGATCATGGGTGCTTAGCACATTTGATACGATCTGGCCACTGGGACCTGCTCAGCCAGGTGCTGCTGAATGGATTGCATGGAGCCTTTACTGCAGACTCCAAAGAGAACAAGGAGTTTGACCGCTCATGCTAATAGATTTTTGGCCAAACTATTCCTCAGGTTTGAATCTGAGAAATACCTGTTTCTCCTTTTATTCTCTTTTTGTCCCAAATATTTCCTGCTGTTGTTCTTACTGTTCTCTGCTGAGAAGCTTTGGTAAGCTTGTATCCCCATGGACAGGCATGGAAATATTCCCTGCACCCAAAGAGCTGAGACCCATTGACCCATGGCAGGTACAGTTATCCATACTCTTCCATGGGCAAAGGAAATAGTTTGGGACTATCTAGCTAACACACTTAGCATGTGCTAAATTATCAGAACTAAGGATTCTCTCATGGCCTAAAGCAGTATGTGCCCTCCCACCACACAGCTGCTGTTGTAAGTGATTGATGGCTAAACAATTGTAGGAGAATGGTTTCATCACAACTTTTTGCTGTAAGATAATTCAACTCTTGTTAAATTGCTTACCTTTTCAAACTCTCCATAACTATTTCAGTCACTGAGTAATGTACATGCTTCACCATAATTTCCATGTTAGTTTTTGATAGAAAAATTTGTAATAAAATCACTTCTAAAAATGCACTTTCAAGCTGCAAGTCTGTTTTTAAAGCAGAATAATCTCCCCCAGTTTTGTCTCCATGATTAAGCATCTGAGTTTGTTTCATGTATTTTGTTTTATTCAGCTTAACATAAGCGAAAGAAACAGTTCCACAAACCTTCACTTTTCAAAAATGTTTTGACATGTGATTTACTGAAGTTATCTGATGAATTTCAGAACAAATATGTCTTCTTGCCTTCCTAGAACACTATGTGTAATAGCTGTGGCTGTCTGTATTTTTCCACATTGATAAAATGAAGAATGTAGAATTTCTGCAGTCTCCATTTGTTATTTGGGACAAAAGGGATAATACTTTTTTCTGTAGCATTTGCTAACTGCCCTGTACTGCTTACAGCTTACCCCTTCTCTCTGCTTTTTGCTTGTTTCATTGGCCACATCTGGGAGTCAGAATCTGTCAGTACCCAGATAATGTTGTCACCTCTGCAAACATGTTTCCTACTGACATTTTTGTATTGATACTATGGCTGGAGCATCAGTATACACTTCCCTGCCACACTACTGCCTGGTTCTCCAGTTGGGATGGAAATCAGCTAGGGACAAAGTGAGTCTTCTCCTTCTCCTATAAAATGGGATAAATTGCAGGTGGATGCATTGCCAGCACTAGCAGAGCAAAGCCAGACTGACAAGGGTTTGCGGGTGGTTGAGGTAAGAAAATACTGAAGGTCAGTGCTGTTATTAGCAAAGGCAGGGTTCTAAAGGCACTGAAGTTTGCTGCTGCTCAGCCCCTGGAAAAGGCTTTGCAGTCATTCAGCAAAAACAATGGGCAGCAGTACCAGAATCCTGTTGTTGGGATGTCTTGCAGGTCTTAAATTTATGGTATCATGGTGGCTTTTTTTCACTAAGAACTTCTGCATATTAGGATAGGAAACTTTCTGCCAAGCTTTTCTCAACAACCTTGTCTGAGATCCTGAGCTCCAGCTAGAAAAATGTTCCACTGTCATATTTTCTGTGCAGTTTGAGTGATGGTTTTTGAAACATAGGGAATAGTTGGTGCCTTTGAGAGAAGCCCTTGACCCTTGCTACAAGCAACTGCTGAGCACAAAGTCATTTCTCCTTCTCCAGCCACTTCATGGGTAAGGATGCTCCCTTAGCATCTGATGTACTTTGAAAGCGTTCCTCTGAAAATGACATTGAACCTACAACAAAGGAGAGCTTTTCCAGTGACATGAGACAGTAGCACTGTTGTCTGTTGCAAAGAATATCACAACAGGAGGATTAAGCAGGAGATCCTTAACTTCCTTAGAATTCTTACTGTATGTCACATCTTCCCTGTTTTCTAGTCTGCCACATCACAGTCTTTCCTGCAGATTTTTTTTTTTTTAGGAAAGCAAAACTCAGTCTTCTCATTTTTGCCTGAAGCAAATGGATTGGCAGTGTGAACAATGGAGAAGTTCATCTCTATGCCAACAGCACAAAGACCTCCCCTGTCAGAGCAATGCAAATCTCTGAGTTATATACATAGAACAAAAAGATGGACAAAAAGAGAGATAACGTCTTATGATGTGAAGCAGCATCTCCTATTTTCTGATTATCTGAAATTTTTTTTGATTGCTCCAGCAAGGTCAGGTCTCACTGCCAAATTAGAAACAAGCAATTTTAATTCATTTTCTACCAAGAAAGCTGGATTTTTGCTAGGAAATGAATTACTTTCAAAAGAAAGCTTTAAATGTGCCAGACAGAAGTGCTGAAAGTATATGGTGAATATTTATTTTTTTAAAAATTTCCAGTACCTGAAGGAATGACTTACTATACTCTGACAGAACCCGCCTTGGTTCAAAGAAGCTCTACTACCTACAGGCATTTATCTCAGTGTGGTGATAGCTGACTGCTTGACTGAATATGTACAGTTAGAGAGGGGACAGGTTCTGGAGAGTAATTTTTCCCCTTAATGAGGTGGCACACATTTGTGCTGCAAAAAAATTACCTTTTTAAGAGAAAACCAACCCAAGATCTCACATTCCTATTTACTCTTACAAGTGCCCTCTATGGTTTTCATTGATGTCACTGCTCCTCTTCTTGCAGTAAGTTGCTATTTCCTCCAAGAAAGACTGGGAGAATCTGTGCCCTCTGTTAACCACTCATAGCCGTGCTTTGGTAGAATGAGGAGGCTGCATGACTCTACAGCCACTTTACATCATGTCATTCCTGATGTAAGGATATAAGATGTCCATTGTCTTCAATCTCACGTCCAGAATTTTGGGTCAATTCCTTGAGGCCTTATGGGGGAATAAAGAGCTGACACCTTGGTTATTTTGCATGTCACACAAATTTAACGCCAAATCTACCAAGAAGGCTTTTGTGAACTCATAGCTGTGCCCATCAGAATGCAAGGAACACAGCCCAGACAGGTTTAACCAAGGTGTTGGAAACCACTATGCAAGAAAAACTGAATTTAAGCTGGACAATTATCTTTTAATAGGAATAAAAGTACTGTAGAATTAAGAAGCAAAATTTCTCTGATATCCTTAAAACTATGTTGGAAGTGCAGAGCTACCGGTGTTTCTGTGCTGTTGAAGTGCCCTAAGTGTAGACAGAACCTGAAGTTACTTCTCAAGCTGATTTGCTTAAACTCTTGCAAATGCCTTTGTGCAAACTGTTGCATAAGTGTAAACCTTGCATATATTGCTTCAGCTTAAATGGATTCCTTTCTGAATTAAGCCAAATTGAAATAGGCCAGGTTCAAATTGATCTAAGATTGTCCACGTGGATTTGCAGTGGTGTGACTGAATTGATTTAAGAACCTTCCTTCAGTTAAACAAATACAACTTTTCTTACAGTAGTTTCTAAAAGTGTGTTGAGATCTGGGGCTAAAATTCAGTTTTCCATTGTGTGCACAAAGAATCTCACTTGAGTAAAAGGAAGAGTTTGTTCTCCAATGGTCTGAAGTCTTACATAAATGCAAAATAGCAATGTCCTTATGACACATGCATGTATTTTGTGTTCTGACTGATAAAGAAATACAGCATGGTACAAGTAACTACAAAAAAAAGGAGAAAATTTAATCTTTGGGCTTTGAGTGTGGCACCTTTTAATTAATGACCAAGTGACAATGATAAATATAACAGAGAGCATGCATAACTACAAAGTAAAAATAGATGTGGTCAGAGTGACGATACAAACTAGCTCTTTAATTATGTATTCTGAATACACACAGATCATTTAGGTTTCTTATACTTTGTTGTACTGTAAGGGGAGATGCACCCAGTTTAATCGTGTCCCATTGATTTTTTTTAGCTTTTGTGAAATAAGCCTTGTTTGGCATAATGAAACTTTTGTTTTCTTCAGCTCTTCTACATTGTCTCTTTTAAAAAATTTACCATTTACTCCTCCACACTGAGCAAAAATCTTTCCTTAAAAATGAGGAAAGCACAATACCCTCTATTTCTGAAATCATTAGAATTGACTTTTAGACAATCAATGTGTTAAATGATGTAATTATCCAATGGTCCTTTCCCCATTTAAACCAGTTTGAAAGTTAAAGGTTTGTTTTAGATCAATTCCAACCACTTTGTGTGCAAATTGCACAACTGCCTTTTCCTTAACTTATCTCACAAATCCAATAGTGGCATGTCCATGTAAAATGGTTCTCTGATGACTAATTCTGAGTGGGAATATGAACTTGTCTAAAAATGGGGAAAAGCCCTGACTCCTGAATATAATGCTTTTAAGCCAGGCTCAGGTAAGGCAGAAGTTACTGACAACAATCCCATTGATTTAGGAACTGCAACTTTTCTTTTGTAGGTGTAGAACAAAGAGCATTTTGTAGGATGGTCTCAGACTCCAGGGTAGACTTTGTAGTGCAGATTCATGAGACACCTGCAGCCATCCAGAGCAGCATCTGGAAGGCATGCAGGACTTGTGAAGTAACACTGTTCTGTTCTGCTGCAGCATTTCAGGTGTGAGGTGCTGGGCTGCTGCTACAGGACAAATGAAGGAGCTTGTGATGGAGAGCGCCCAAATGACATTTGTAGCACCAGGTGAGTTCATAAAAAATGTGTCTAGGTCAGATGCCACCCATCCCATCCCATCCCATCCCATCCCATCCCATCCCATCCCATCCCATCCCATCCCATCCCATCCCATCCCATCC
>JAWWLV010000144.1:66902326-66931194 GCA_035041135.1 Platyrinchus mystaceus | reverse complement strand
CATCCCATCCCATCCCATCCCATCCCATCCCATCCCATCCCATCCCATCCCATCCCATCCCATCCCATCCCATCCTTTCAGTTATACTTAAGCACTGTGCCCTAGTCAGGTGAATTTCCCTGCTGTAGCTCCCTGGGGAATGACAGCAAAGTGGCCTCTGTCAGGCTTCCCTTGCAGGTCTCTTCTCTCTCACTTCCCCACTGGCAGGTCCCTATTTTCTGTTGCAATGTAGGCTCTTGGTGCAAAAACTGCCCTGGCTTGAGGAGGTTCTAATCTAGTCCCAGCTGCTACTGTGCAGTGTCAACAGGACTGTTGCATGGCAAAAGCCCACATTTTATGGTGTGCTCACATGTGCAGAGCCTCTATTGCAGTGCAATTCTTGGTCTAAAGAGAGAATTTGTCTCCATATTAATAGCTATGACAATGGAGGCATTTGCGTGCCTCAGAGTGCTTTAGATGATGGAAAGCTGGCAGTTAATTAGACATTAAGGACCAGGTGTAAATGAGGAAAAAGTAATTTTGAGTTAAAAATATATTTTGTGTATGCTAATTGGGTATGCTTTTATTTATTTATGTTTAATTATTGAAACATGAACTGTCAATTATCTAACATGTATCTGTTGACCGAGAGGAGGTAACATTCATGTTGTGTTAGATGCATAATAATACATACATATAGAAGAAAATAATGTTTGAAACAAAGATTTCCATAACTTTATTAACATAGACTAACAAAGGCTCAGGCCTGCAGAAACTTGGCTTCACAGAGTTGTGTATAAAATTGGACCCCAGCCTACCAGGTACGTCAGCTGTGTCTGAGCTGTTTGTTGTGTACTGAAGACTTACATCCTTTGCATATGTTACCTCAAGTGAAGTACGATGGGAATCTCAACTTTTGTATTTCTTTCCTTACTTTTATGTGGACACTTACTTCATAATCCTAAAATTGCAATAATATCCTGCTCATCTTTAATAGATATATTAATTATATTTCTCCCCCTTAATGGGCTGCTCACTTCATGGTTTGGGGACACAAAAGTAAATTTTAAAATCAATTATACAATTACATATGTAGCAATAACAGAGCACAGAGCTAATCGTCTTTGGGTCAGGACTGTAACCTTCTCATAATGCGGGTTTCATTAGGGTAAGGTCTATTATTGCAAAGAATTACAGAAATAATGGGAGTGGGTGTATTCAGCAAGAAATAACAAATGAGGGTCTTTCCTAGATAAGAGAAGCTGTTTGCTGGCTGCAGTGTGATAGCAGGCCCCTATAGTGTATGTAAATTGATAGGGTCAACTTCCCTTGGTGTATGCAATGCACAGTGTACAAGAATTAATTTCCGTATCGTTCTGGAGAATGGCAGGAGGAGGGCTTCCAATTATCACTCATCATTGGATACAACCGAGCTGAACCACAGAGCCAAGTGTATGAGAAAGGCTGCAAGGAGATGTGAAATGGGCTAAACGTTCATAGTATAGCACACTTGAGCCATTATGTGCTCAATATTTTCTGTTATCTACAGGGTTTGTAGCAGAAGGGATAATTGCCTTTGCACATTGTCTTGGGTGTGCCTTTGAACAATTCACTTTCAAATATTATTTGTAAAATAATTTGCACACCACTTGCAAATATTCACCATTCTTGTGAACGTATGTGAACTTGCTTTTACAACAGCTGGTAAGATGAGCTCTACACTGCCTTTGTTTCACAGTGAGAAGATGATTTTTGTGCCAGGTAAATTACGTGCTCTTCAAAAGCCCATAAACATCAAAGCCTCAAATATTTTTGTTCTAAATATGGGAGGCTGATTGTCATATGTCTTTGAGGTTCAGGAATCACAAAGTTAATTCAGCATTAATGATCTTACATACCATAGGTAGCCTGCAGCTTGCCCAGCTCCTAGCCTGCCAGCCCAGGTTTTGGTAACCATTATAGTTTGCAGTTTCCCTTAAAACTGAATCACTACCTTTTCCTGGTAGCCCTGAGGTGAATGGGGATAGGAAGGCAAAGCTTCTCCCTTTTCCAGATAAACAATGCCATTGCAGGGGGCAGGTGGGGAATGCAAAATCTCCCCTGAGTAGCTTGTGCCATCCCCCAGGTCCTCATGGTGTCTGCATGGGGTTGAGATGCCACACTGCTCTGTTGGGGACTCTGGAACATGAGGACTGCTCAGCCCTATTTACATCACTGAGTCTGTGACTGTCAGACATTTCAGAAACCTCTTAACACAGGGTTTACAGGCTGTGGCATAAATACCAGGAGTATAAACAAGGATAAGTTTAATTAAAATTTAATAGAGCTTGCTATTAAATTCTTTGCCTTACCTTTCTTGTCTGTCTTGATGGAATGTAACTGCTTAGTAATTACCTGTGGTTTTTGTTAATGTTCTGAGCAGTGTGCATGGCAAAAATTTGATTTCATATTCAAAGAAGTAGTTTTTTAAAAAAAGCCTCTGTGATTCCCAGGCGACTTTGAGTTGCCTAAAAGTGATGATTTGACATAATATTTCTGGGAGCAGGTTCACTGTTGCCTTGTAAAAACTATTGTAATCTCTAAGTGCTTAATTGAGAATAAAAGAGGGTGTATGGCAGTCTTTTGGCATTTCCAGCAAACTTCCCCTCCCTCTCAAATGATCAAACCTGATGCTTGACCCTTGGCTGCCCCTTCTGTCCCCTTGGATGGGTGGCAGTGTACCTCCAGGGCAGATGTTGGCAGCAGAGGCAGGTGAGCAGGGCAGCTCACTCCTCCACACTAATGCCCCACGTTAAACAACAGCAGCAGATAATAGTCAGAACTGTACAAGGCTTGGTAATCTCTCAGTGACATTCCTGATCTGAGCCCCCTGTAAGCAGCACACCTCTCTAGGGGGTGTGCCAGATCAGTAAATGGGTGCCTCTGTACCTCTCAGAACAGTCACCTACTGCTGTCACCCACTGCCTTTTGCTAGCTGTAGTGGTTGCTGTGCAGGGAACAGGCTGCCTTACTCAGCTCCAGCGTCTCGCCTGATGTGACAGGTCTTTCCTTTTCCATCTGCAGAGCAGTGAAGTGGTTCTGCAAGGCCACCTCAGGCTTTGGGGGAGTCAATTCCTCTTGCAGGTCATTGCCACTGCAAGTTTTCACCTTCTGCATTCTTCTTCCATTCCTCTGCCCAGAGTGGATCAGAGCAGAAGCCCATGTAGCTGATGTCCTATCCCTAGCAGTGACCAGTGTCTGTGTCTAAGGAGGAGGATAAAAGAGGTCAAAGACTAGAAAATTTTCATTAGAAAATACTGCTCCCATCTGGTGGTCTGACTTAGGGACTTGTCATGCCAGAGGTGGTGTCTTTGGGTTTAATAGTCTTGACTTTTTTTTTTTTTTGCTATAAAATTGCCTAATCTATTATTATAAGAGAAGTGTGGCCTAGTGGGATGGTATGCAAAGGCTTGGCTCCTGTGGAAAAGAAAGAAAGTACTTACACAGTGTAGAGGGTTGTTTCCTAGGATATATGCACAAAAGACCAACTCAGGGGTCAGTTGGGGTGTCTTCTGTGAACTTCTTCTGAACATGTCCTTTTAGGTGGTGGCTTCAGTAGCAGAGGAGAAGGCACATGTCTGATGGCCCTGACTTCAGTGCAGATGGATTCATTGCAGGATGCAGCTGCTGAGGTATGGTGTATGTGTGAATTTAGATCCCTTGGGGGGGTATATTTGGCTGCCTTGGACTCCTTTTCACAACGATGGCAAAAGCAATATCCTTCTCTATTGCACCACGATCCATCTGCTAAAAGCCAGATCTCTTGTTTGATAGATGGTACATTACAGCACCTCAGTGGAACAGCTGAAAGGAGGCCCTTAATCTGGCAAAACAAGGCGTTCTCCCAGTCTTGGAAACAGCTGAAGTTTAAAAAAAAAAGAGGTGAGCAAATAGATATTTGAAAAACAAGCAGCTTAAGGACTTAGAAATGTTAAGTTCAGCAAATAAAAATACTTTTCTATAACAGAGCTTTGTGCAGCAACATCTGTATATGTCACTATCTATATTCATATTCATAACACAGCTGCCATGATATATTCCTACCAATATATGTATGTATTTTACACAACTGTGGTTTATTGCAACTGGTAGAAAAGGTGACTCATGAAAAATTTCTTAGTGAAGCCTAAATTTAGCAAGATTTAAATTTAGTAATACTTAAATATGTAGTTAATTTTGAATACATTTTTTGCCTCTTAATTTCAGTGAAATTATTCCCATACTCAAAATTAGAAAGGTACTTAAATATCTGCTTGAATTTGGCCCTAAGTTTTTAATTTTTCAATTAACTGATTTTAATTTTCAGTGTGAGGCCATAACAAAGAGCAGATTTTTCTCATTGAATGTGATAAATTGAATGAAATTTAATGTTGTGATCCCAGTGGTTTGGAATGGTACTCTTCAGAATTTTTCATCAAGCAAAGTTAAAGACACACCTCACATTTGCAGGTCTCTTTGACTGATAACTATCTAAAAAATGACTTACTAAACCCCCCTTGGCTATAAATGCAGCAAAAGCAGCTAAACACACTTGTTTAGAAAGCTTAGTATATCTTAATCCTGGCATCTTTTTATAACGTCCCAAAATACTTTGCAATATGGAGTCAAGGTTTTTCTTTTCTTAAGATCTTATTATGAGGAAAGTTAATTTCACTTTAGAGTCGGAGGCCTTACCTCCCTGGCTGCATTACCAGCCCTCTGACAGCCCTATTCAGCCCGGCCCACTGATATGTTGTAGAGATTTGAAAGTAAAGAATTGCAAGGAGTGCAATTTAATCCCAAAGTCATTACCTAAATGCTGAGATAGGACGGGGATTACCACCAATGTAAATGAGATATGAGACAGCCAATGGATTAGGGGACCCTTTCTTTAGGATGACTTCAGCAAATAGGCTAAGATAAGGAAATCTTTGTAATTACATGGAGCTACACTGGTCAATTCTGACTTTTAAATACCGAGGCACTGGAGAAAAGGAAAAAACCCTACATATGTTATTCTGTGCAATATTAAGTAATTCCTTTCCGATTCTACAGAATCAATAGAAGAACATCATGCCAAATGAAAAGATGAGGGCTGCCTACATGTCCTTTTGTGACTGGTATCATTCCATCATTTTTGGTAATATCATTTCCAAATTAAATTTTATGGTCCATTACATACTAGCTCAAACACTTTTCTAATGGAATCTTAAATGGAACTGACTTGCTTTGCGTGGGGTTTGTCTCTCAGTTAAGATGTTATTTAGTTCTAATTATCAGATAATGAACTCAGGAAATTTAATTTTTAATATTTATATGTCAAAAGTCCATTGTACTTTGGTTAAAGGCTTTAAATTAAAAATTAACATGGACAGAATACTAATTGAATATTTTTCCTATCTATAAGAGTGAGAAATGAGTTACATAGTTCCCAGATTAGCTTGTTACACTGTAACTGTTTACTTAAAAACTTAATTTAGTCTTCAGAAATAAATCACAAATAAGGAGATCCAGGAAAATGAGCCTGAGAAGGTTTGGGTATACAAGCTTGAAGTGCATGTCTTTATATGCACTGTCTCAGTTTCATACCTGCAAGGTGTCACTCAGATGTATATGCAAATATCTGAACATAAACACAGTTTCCAAGTCATAGTGGTTGTTTTTATGGGTGTTCTCTCCATTTGCACTTTCTCTGCCCACTTTCACTTCTCATTTTGCTCTGAAAAAGAATGTAAGCATGACTTTTAAAGTATCCTTTTACATTTCAGAGCAAGCTGTCTCAGCAAAATAGCTGCAGAACTTACAGGTTAGCTTTGGACTTACAGGTTTCAACAGTTGCTTGTCCAGTTGTATGTCCTCTCTGATCTCTCTACTGTGGTTACTGGGTTGTGTTGGAACTGAGGAAAATTGGGTTCAGTTCTTTTTCATGTAAGGTGTGAGAATAAGAAAGGACTGTTTCCATACCTTGCTGTTGTAATAGGCCCTGGTTACTGAGCTAAAGCCTCTGCAAAAGAACTCAATCTCTCTGCATTCTCATGTACATACAGGAACAGGGTGAGCAAGCTGAATTTGTTCAGCTGGGAGAAGAGAGGTCTGAGCAGGGATATTATGGCTGATTTCAGCTGCCTAATGAGAGTTGTAGAGAAGACAGACCCTAACTCTTCCCAGAGGTGTGCAGAGAAAGGATGGAATGCAGCAGGCACAAGTGGTAGCAAGGAAAATTTCAATTAGATATAAGGTTCATAATGATGGTGATCAAAAAATGTAATAGGTTTCTCAGAAAGTCTGTACAGTATCCATCCTTGGAGATACTCAAAACTTTCTTGGACAGGGCCCTGAACAAACCACTCAAACTTCAAAGCCAGCCCCTCTTTGAGTAAGGAGTTGGACCAGGTGACTACCAAAGGTTCCTTTCCAGTTATTCTGTGACTCAGTTATCTGGGTTACCTAAAAGCTGTCTGAACTTTTTAATGTGTGGGATGTAGATATATATCCAAAAATATCCTTTTTAGAACTCACTTTCAAGAAAACTGGATGTAAAGAGTGTTTTCCAATGCTATTTACCTAGCTATGTATATCAGGTACTGTTGGTATGACATGATATATGGGTGCAGATGATGTATCACTTTGCTTTAGGGAGACTGTCATTTATGTGTCAATCATGATTAAATTCCCATCTAACCTCTCTGTAGTTCTGATTTACCAAACCAGGCTTGTGAGCTTCTTATCAAAGAAACAAACTCAAGCCAAAAAATTCTTCTTCACTTCCTCCTCCTCTGACATCAGTGTCAAACCTTCATCTACCTTGTCTGTTTTGGAAACAACCAGCCAGCCCTTAGTTTGCAAAGTCCTTTGCATTTGTTGACATCAGAGCATCCTGGGAACTTCCTCAAAAGCTCTGAAAGGAAGAAATCTATCATCTTTTCTGATACCTTGTTTATTTAGCTTGTGCTCACTGCTCAGCAGCACATCACCCCAAATCAGTTGGTAGCAGAAGAACACAAGAGCATGAAAAAGGCACAACCTGTTATCTCTGCTCTTGAAGGCTGCAGTCTGATTTCCTCTCATTCCTCCAGCAAGAAACTTTCTTACCTCTAGTTTCTTTCCAAAGTAAATCAAGAAAATTTCTGGAGATATACATTACCTATGGACAGATAGTTCATTGTTTTTTAAATTGACTGCATATGCATACATGGGCATGTGTTTTTCTGATGTAGCTGGTATAATGGAGCTTTCACATTTATTTTTGCTTTTTAATTAAATAGTAAATAATTTGATTAATGAAAATCCTGGATGGCTTCAGAATGTGAATTAAATGTGGACTACGCATATAAATATAATATCTTTCAAACTAATAATTTTGCAAAGCTGCTTCTAAATTTTCTTTTCCTTTTGTTTCCTTAGGGCTGTAGTGGTGACACGAGAGTGGATATATGTTATTCTTAAATGTTTACTTCCCTTCTCAGTGGCTAGTTGAATCATTGCCAGCAAGGATATCATGTACTCATTTTGTGGTATTTCTTAGTCTCTTTTAATATCATACTGCACTTTGGGCATGTCTAATATCACATGACTGAAATGGTGAATCTATAGGTAATACCTGGCAAATATTAGGTACCTGAATTGAACAGTTTAGTCATGTGTAACTTTTTTCCATCTTTAGAGAGACCCATTCCTTTTACTTCTGTGCTATTTTCTGGTTCTTTTAATATGTGCATTGTCTTGACTCCTTTCCTACTCAACTTGGGAAAAGTCTTAAGGTCTTGGAGTAGGACCCAGATGTATTATTTTTTGGTGACAGGTAAATAAGAGGCTTTCTTCTTCTCAGAAGCTTAGTCTGGGAGGAGCACTGGGAGAATACAGCAGTGAGACAGGAGACCCAAAATAGGAAAATGAGGACTGATTGGGATATCAAATCAAGACGCATACATGGCTTATATTTTGATCTTGTCCACAACAACACCTATGCAAAACCTTGTTTCTTCATTTCCTGATTTCACATAAAGCATTAATGATCCTTTGCACACCAATCTTTTCATTTCCTGTCTCATAAAACTTCACCTCTCTGATTTGTGGCGTGCACTGGAAAATCTGCATCTCTATGAAAATCCTGTGTGCAGCAACACACTCCAGTCACTCCAAGGCCAAGATAGATGCTTTAACAAACCAACAAATGATCTTTCCATTTCTAACTGATTTGAAAACAATTGCCTTACTGTTGCTTCAGAGAAGAGTAGGTCTTTCACTGTCATGAGGTCACTTTGCAAGTTTTAATTGCTGGGTGCTGTTCTGTCCTTTCGTGGCTTTTGGAGTGATAAATAGCTCATCGGTTCAAAAGCTAGTCTATATAAACAAGCTTATCTCTGCCCATAGTCTTTAATGAAAAATGAGTTGTGAGTATCATTGTTAATCATGGTAATTGTTAATGTTAAGAGGGCTGGTATTATGAGTTTTCCTATTAGGCTTTCAATTCGTTATATAAAATGAGCAATCTAGCAGCCATCTATAGCATTCAAATTTTAATTATCTAGTGGCTTCATTTCAGACCACCCTTTCTTTATTGAGATTAACAAACCCTTTAGTGCAGTAACCAGTGTCTTTGGATGTAATTGGGTGAAGTTACTTGAAATGTTCCGTATACAATCATATCATTAAAGATCTACTCATCACACTATGATGCTCTTCCTTCTGGGAATCACTCTCTCTTTGTTTTGATTTAGCTTACCTGGCTTACACTGGAAATTTTACCCACATTTTTTCAGCTCTGTATTAATTTTACATGTGTAAAATACAGAGTGTGTAAGGACAAACAGCAAGGGCAGATTTCAGAACTAGTCAAGCCTAGAGTCTGTGAAGAAGTTAATGGATGGAAAACAAAAAGGAACGACGGATTTAAAACCCACGCTAAAACTTCATACAACTCCTTTGACAAAGAGCAGCAGTGTTCAAAATAATTATGGACTACAGTGTCTAGACAGCAACCCCTAAAAATTTACCACTCTTCAAGCCTGTGTCCTTCAGCTGTGTAGGGTGAAGTGCATATGCATGTGTCTTCTCTCCATCATTTGAGCTACAAGTATTCACTGCAGAAGCATCGTGCCCATTTAAATGAATCGAGAGAGTGAGCTGCTTTGAATAAATCAGTGTGTGTCAGTGATGCAGGTCAAAGTGGCTGGCACCTCCCATTTTCCTACTTTATATTTACATCATCTATATTATGCCATAATAAAGTTCTACTTGTGGAAATGCAAAAGATGCAGAAGGTGACATTTAGAGACCTTTATTTTAGAGATAGAATGATTTCTTTTATCTCTAAAATAAATACAAGGTTTCTGAAGGAAAGAGAATGGAAAGGCTAAAAAGAGTACAGAAGGGAACATGTTATAGAATCTCCCAGAGGGAACCATTACATTTTTAAGAAATTCTACACAAGCATACAAGGATCTGTTTATTGTGTGAGGAAACAGAAAGATATGTGAGAGCTGAACATCCCACGAAATGCAATGGCACTTGGGCAGTGAGTTGTTTATGGATGTTCCCAGCATATCCTGCAGATACAAACTTCCAGGAAGGGCTCCCAGATGTGAATATACTTAAATAGCTTTTCTAGTAGCACTAAATGTTCTAGTACTGGAGAGCTGTTAACTATTTTTGTCATTTGTACATTGAATTATCATTCACTCAGTCACCAAAAGGCTGGTTTGATTTTGATGTTTTCAAAATGTTTAAAGCTGAATGACAGTCTTTCTTCTTGGAGCAATATAAGGTGTTTCAGTCAGGGCTGCAGATCCTTTTATTTCTTGGCTACATTTAACTATATAATATGTCTATATTATGTTCTCAATGTGAAATAGTTTCTTTAGGTCATAGAATAAGGAGTATCAAACCCTGACTTGAGGTCTTTTGTAGTTGTGTTTATTTATTGTCATTTTGCCGTGGTAAAAATTATCTTAATGAATTATGAGTGAAATTCAAAGAGTGACCCAGGAATTCAAAGGTGCTCTTTATTTTCACCTTTCCCTTTCTTGGTGTGTTCTCAGTTTTACAGCTCACAGGGTAAGTTGAGTCCTATTTCTGCACATGAGGCTGTGTTTGAGGGCAGCAATGACTGCAGTTTATTGTAAAGGACCTGGTTCTTCAAGGTAATGATTTCACTCTCCTCTAGCATTGGAGAAAGTCTACAGAAGACATTAGGATTACTCATGACTTATTATAGTGCAAATAATAACCAACTCTCCTCTTTTTGGTGTTGTTGGTTAATGTTCAATATATCTGTTTAATACTCCAAGCATGACCTCCAGTGAGTTCATTCACTGCACACTGAAATAGGACCTGACCTTAGGTAGAATGGAAAAGGACTTGGTGCTCTGCACTCCTGTCAGTCCCAGAGTGCTTGTCAAGGTTATGAGTTAAAGATTGATAGTGTAGTGACTGCACAAGCATTTATATGAGAGGTCACAAACAGGCTCTGTGTTACAGAGAGATGTTGGCCAGAATGCAAGAGTAGTTGTCCTCTTTTCAAGAAGTGTTATGGAAATCTGTCTACTGTAATAAGTGTTCCCTCTTGAAACATGTTTCAGACTCTTATGAACTTATTTATCTACTGCTCTACAGGTGCAGATAGAGCTATACAAGTAGTTAATTAAATGGTGGCAGTCCTGTATATATTGCAAATAGGCCATATACAAAAAGGCCATATGAAACCTAGTGATTAACTCATGATGTGTCCACCACACTCTAGGCATAACCAACAGCCTGTTCTTGTGCCAAACTGCAGTTGCACACTTCTTTTTGCAAACTGCCAACTGCACAAACGTAGAATGCACTGCATGTTCATAACATGCAGTGAATTTGGGTGATAAAGCAAATTTTTGTCCATGGTTCAGATGACCATAACTCTTTCAGGGCACTCTCTTTGAGAAACTAACAGTATCTCATTCTGGTAAGCTTATTTTATTTTAAGTCAAGTGTGCCTCTTTCAATACTATTCTATTTCCAGCTCTCAGACACTTTAAAAAGGGGAATTTAAATTCACGGATGGTCAAAAGTCAGTATTAAGGAAGTTTGTCTCTGCACATTTTGTCTTATGTCACTGTCTACTTTCAAGAAGATCAGTTGTGACACATGATTTCAAAGATATATTAGCCATATTTCATGTGCACTGTTCAGCTCAGTCTACTCCAGTACCAACCCTTCTTCCTTACTGGTGGTAATGGTGGCTTTCAGCTTTAGAAAATTAATTGTCTGCACCTAATTCTCCTTTGATTTAAAGGAAGTTCTTTTAATGGCTCTAGAGATCGCCTGTTTTCACCAGGCTGAAGTCTCAGAAGGTCATTGTTACAGGACACATATTTTTGGACACCAAGTGCTGTAATGCTTCTCCAGTGGGGCAGGCGGGCATATAAAATTGTTTCTGGCTGTTTGACAAAACAGAGAGTGCTGAGAGACCTCCTGCTTTACTAAATCATATCCACATCCTGGCCCCCATGTCATTTAATCAGTGTTTTGAGCTCCTTTTCACAAGTGGTTGGTTTCATTAGCTCAGTTTGTACCTGAGATTTCGAGTAGCTTCCTGGCATGTAGAGATTTTCTTCAAATATCCAACCAGTGAATATCCAGCAACCAGGTGCCATGTTTGTCTGCATATAACAATCCTGTAGCCTTTTTTTTTCTTTCATTTGATCAACCTGACAGGAAAGATGAATTCATCTGTCCTGGGTCAGTTTGGCCAGAACTGTACAGAATGCTTCCATTTATGTGGTGTGCCATCCTGTAGGCCATTATATAGGAACTGTAGGCACTTCTTCAAGCCACTTCTTCTTGTGATAGGAGAAGAGCATCTCTCATAGAAGGCATCAAACAAAAGGATCCGCAGAATGACCCTCAGAAGAGCTGAGGTCATAACATTCAGCATGGAAATGTAAGGCCCATATGACAGGTAATGTCCATGGAACTCCTTCCTGAAGTCCTGCTGGGACTTAGATCAGGTAGGTACCCTCATGACAAGAAAGACGGGGATGTGCTGGAGCACATCCAAAGACCAGCAACAAGGATGGTGAAGGGTCTGGAGCACAAGCCTTATGAAGAACGGCTGAAGGAGCTGTGGTTGTTCAGCCTGGATAAAAGAAGGCTCAGGGGGACCTTTTCCCTCTCTACAACTACCTGAAAGGAGGTCGTAGCCAGGTGGGGGTTGGTCTCTTCCCCAAAAGTGTCAGGACAAGAGGCGGTGGCCTCAAGTTGCACCAGGGGGCGTTTAGATTAGATATTAGGAAAAATTTCTGCCCTGAGAGGGTTGTGAAGCACTGAAACAGACTGCCCAGGGAAGGGGTGGAATCACTATCACTGGAGATATTTTAAAGACATGCAGATGTGGAACTTGGGGACATGGTTTAGTGGTGGACTTGGCCGTGCTGGTTTAATGGTTGGACTCAATGACCTTGAAGGTTATCTCCAACCTCAGCGATTCTAAGATTCTATTCTATGATTCTGTGTGATTAAATATATTTTCCAAATATTTTGTTAATTTACTTTATTTTGGAAGAAATTATTGACAGTCTGACTCTCCTTAGCCATGCACACACCCACAAGTCTAACTCTTCCTCAACGATGCTTGAATGTCTTGCATCCTGACAGGAGCATCCTGAACTAACTCCCTCCTGGTTCTTTGTCCTCTGACAAACCTCTCAGTCTCTCAATCATTACAGATCTCTGATGGAAAATAAAGCCATGTCACCCAGGTGTCTGGTCACAAGCAAGCTTTGTAGTTCCAGCCTCTAAGTTACAGAATGTGCTGGATAGGTAATAGAATGGGAATGAAGTAATATTTCAATATTTTCATGCTGCCTGCATTACAATTATGATGTTAATTAATTATCTGCCTGGCAGTTAACACCATGCAGAGGCATGGTTTTGGTCGACTTCCTGCTGTTCTGCTAGCAATGAGTAATTAACCTCTCCTCTTCCCTGGGATTCTCTACAAGATGATCAGCGTGTTGATGATATAATTATTATTAATTCAGTTTCTGTGTTTCGTTGACATTGTTAATTACTTGTCAGTAATCAGCTAATGTTTAATCTTCCTTGCTGGATAGCTTCTTGAAAGGCTGCTTGAAATGGTTCAGAGAGGCTTCTCAGCACATTCTCACTCCTCCATTGCATCAAGTGGTGGTCAGACCACAATTCAGAGTAAATTATTACCTATATACTACAAAGAATCTGCTGAAGTTGAGGAATTTGGGGATCAAATCAAATTGCTGTTTTCACTGTTATAAGCGAGAATATGTAAAGCTGTTGTCAATAAATCAGGGAAACAAGTGGGATCCCTTTTGGTGCCAACTTTAAAAATTGATCTCACTTACAGAATTGTCAATATCATTTAAAGAGCAAAATTTAATTTAGTGCTGTTTTTTGTTTTTCGAGGATTAACTGCAAATAACTGCTCATGGCATTTTTACTTCCAGTGAAAGTAAGAAATATCTTTCCTAGCATTTTCATCGACTATGGAAGCACATGGGAATTGTATGCTGTGCAAAAATTGTTAGCAAAAATAGCTTTAGCACAGATTTTACAGGTAATGCCAAAAGCTGTTCTTTATTTATTTATTTTTTTTTTTCCTGAAAGTGTTGCCTAAATACATAGGCCTTAAAATCAGATTAGACTGATCCTATTTCTCACTTCCATAAACAGAGTTAAAAGTTTAAGAAAATGTTCTCATAGAATAGAACATTCAGTGTTACTTTTTGCACATGTGGTTTTATTCACCAATGTTGCTAGTTCATTTTGCTTTAAATTCCTAGGTTAACATTTGTCAGCACACCAAAAGGACTTCAGATCATTGGGGTGGAACAGTAAACAATTAATTGTATTCACTGTACTCTTCTTTTGAGACTACTCTTGCATTTCTAGGGAAAATATGTAGCTTACAACTAAAATTAGATGAAGAGCCCAGAAGTTCTGATTTCTGGCACAATTGGGCTTAAAGTGATTTATGGGATAGAAGCACTTTGGGAAAGCACAGTTAAAGCAAGATCTTGAATGGGAAGAAGAAGGTACTTGATGAAGAAGGAAATCGTACATTTTTCTCTACCTGGTACTGGTAAGGTCTTGGTAGTAGAATGTTACTCAGTGTGCAGTGTTTTATTTCAAGAAGTGGACTGAAATTTCAGAGAGCAGAATAATGTGAGAATATATGTCCCATAAGGAAAGAGTTAATTAATTGAGCTTTTCAGCCTGAAGCAGAGAAGGTAACAGCCTTATATTTGCTAGGCTTCTGCAAAGATAGAGCTCTCCCAAGGCTGTCTCTATGAAGGCTAAAATAAAAAGAAATATGATAACACTGCAGCTAGAGACGAGGATTAGATGTCATGATTACTTTCCAAGAGCAGGAACAGGCAGAGAAGCAGAGCCAGGAGATGCCAGGAGTTAAATTGGCCCAAGGAAAATGGAAGCAATGTTGAGGAACAGGAATAAGGAAAGATTAAAAAGAAGGGAGAAACACCAAACTGGGCAGAGTTCCCACAAGTAAAGGAAGATGTGTCTGAGGTGATGAGGGGACACTTAAGCAGAGGGAATAGTGGGATGAGGAGCAGCAGTGAAAGAGAATCCTGTAAGAGGAGCAAGAGATGGGGAAAGCAAAAGTGCAGGCATGTAGGTTGGGAATAAAGAAGCAGTTTGGGAAATGATAAAGAAGTAGGAGTTAGAGGAGAAGAACAAATGCGAGGTAGGAGTAAGGGACTTGGTTTTATTTCAGCTGGAGTTGCACAGCAGAGGCTGCAAGCAGGTCAGTGGAGATCCTTCCAGTGCCAGTTTAATTCTAAGTCTTAATTGCTTTGCTCTGCAAGAATTTCATGCCAAAAGATCTGCTTTTGCCTGAGATTATCCTTAGGTTTTGCTTTGAACCTTAAGTTTGAGAAACTTGGAGCAAAACTCAGCTGCTGCCTCTACTTCATACCTAAATTTGGATTGAAACTCTCCAAAATGTTTCTGCATTATGCTAATGTTTTATTTGAAACACAGTCTTTTCTGTGTCAACTTGAAAATTCTATAGGTGTACCAATCCCAAACCAGCTTAAACTCATATAAAATTTGGGACCAAGAAGTGTCATGAATCTCAGAAAATGTAATCACTTTTCTTTCTGGAAGTTTTGGCATCACTTTTAAACTCTAAGGGTAAATATCCACTTTTCCTTTGCAAAGCACATGGCAAAGCCTGGTCTCACCAAGGTAACTTAGCAGGCTCAGGTAACACAGAGCTCCACATTTGAAGGGGAAACAGAACATTTTTTATTTCCTAAGTTTCGCATAAAGGTAATATAAATGAGCATGCAGATTGTGGAATGGTTCATATTTTACATATTCAAGCTCCGGTAATAGGTGGGGACAATATGAATTGTGCTTATGTACTGAGCAAGCCTAGTTACAAAGCCTGCCTTTGATAACACTCCTCATTTTGTAAGCTGTATGACATGTCAATTTACCGGGTTTGCTTTGGAGACTGAGAATGTTGGATTGAAGCTTCAAGATCAAAACAAAGGTTAAAACAGAAGAACTGTTGATTTCCTTCTTTCCCAGGTGTAAATATCCTCACGTATCAGAGGGTGACACCCTGTATTATCTGGAAATAGAGACTCCTGTTGTACATTCCTTTTACAGAGGGCAGATGGTTCGGTTGTTATGGTTTTGTCTTCAATGTCGATGGCACGGGTTTAATTCCTCATACTGCTGCTAACATTGTGGATGACCTTGGGAAAAATGTTCAGACCCAGCTCCTCAGCTGTACTTGGATGCCTTGTGTTTGTGGTGCTGATGTGATCTGAAAAAGTCTGACTTTGAAATGATTCTGTTTAATGAACTCTCACAAACACCTTCATGCAGGCAAAGCACAAGCTACTAGTTCATCCACTCTCTCTGGGTTTCAACTACATTTTTGGATGTTTATTCAGTGCTTGCTATGGATGGTGTCTAAAAAGTCAGGTAAGTCACATGGTGTATCTGTTTTCTTCTGTAATTACAGATTCCACAGTGAGTATTGAATAACGGGCTTTTTACAAGTATAATTTTATGATGAGAGTAAAAAGAAGTGGCAACCAGCCATTATCCCAAGTATTTCTGTGGGTACAAAAGCATTTTCAGATCAGAATACTAACCCAAAATTACTAAAACCATGCTTGCACAAGAAGCCACAGGGAAAGAGTTTTGCGGCATTTCTCCATGTTCTGCCGAAGTCAGTGCAGTGGCACAAGCTGATTGAGAGTGAGAGGCAGCAACCCATCAGGAGCAAAAATCCCATTTTCTCCAAAAGCAATGTAAATGTGGCACTTCCCCAAGAAGTCAAGGGCTTTCCTTTAGATCTGCAAGATCTGGTTTGCTGGGAACAGAAGCTTTACCAGCAGTGATGTGGAAGAAATTGCACAGTTCACATCAGAGGTAGTGATGGTCATTTCAAAGTACAGAACAATCTCTGTCTTCTTATATTCTCAGACTTGCCCACTTTTGGAGTTTGGTCAAAGAGCTGACAGAGATTTAGCTTAACTCTCCATTCTCTTAAAATTGCCTGCTTGCCCCTTTCCACAGCATGACATTATCAGGATAATATGCAAAAGAAAAAGGTTTGACATTACATTTATTCCTGTGTAGTGAATTCAAGGTCAGTATGAGCTATTGTCAATTGCTGCCTGAGTATATTATTTAAATAACTGTATTCAAAGTCCAATAAAATAGATTTCCCACAAACAAGCTCTAGAAATACTTTTTACAAAATTCGGTTCCAGCTAATTAAACAAAGAACTCTCTAGGAATTTAAGACCCAAATTAACTCATTTACACAATATAATGGCAGATGGTAATAAAAAAACCAATACTGTCAATAAAAATGTATTGAAGGTTCAGCTAAGAAGACTTCTAGGTTTGTTTTTTATTTAAATTCTAGTTGTGATATAGTCTGTATTTTGGTTACACAAGAAGAATCTGCTACCAGTAGGAACTCACCATTTTCAAAGATTTTTAAAATGTCTCTGGTTCTAAGTTACAACCTTAGAAATGAGACACTGAGAGTTGGTCTGTGCATTTGACCTGCTATTACTGCAGCTGGATCACCTTACCCAGTTTAACACAGGCAGGATCTCTGTCATTCCCTCTTTGGCGTAGCCTACACTACAAAAAGCTTCCAGCTCTATTTATGTAGCTTTTACCAGCATAGCTTATGGTGCACCCCAGGGGATAGTCCTTTATATATATATATATATATATAGTCCTTTATCAGTATAATGCATCTACACTGGGGCCTTGAGTACAGAAAAAAAAGGACTTCCTTCAGTTCGTCAGAGGAGTTATTTCACATAATTTCACTCTATTTGCATGAATTAGGCTGACCTGCTGTTGTTTCTCTAGGACATTGCAAAAGCAACTCCTAGAAAGAGAGGAGACTGGTATCCCTGTAGGTGAGTGCTGGCTTTGGAATTGTCCATGGTCCTGATCACGTATATCTGAAATAAAGTGACTCTCAGAGTTCAGGGTGTTTGCAAGGCTGGTAGCTGAAACAACTTTATATATTGTATGTATGTTTATATCTTGTATGTAAATCATGACATTTAGCATTCTAGGAGTAATTGTGGGATGGTGTGATAAGTACTTTAGATAAGAATAGTGTTTTGGGTAGAAAAACTTAAAAACCATCAATGAGTCATGAAGAATATACTTCTGCTTTGAGCTGCAGGTTGTTCCATTGATTACCAGTTGTTATAAGCACTTTTCACTGCTGAAGCAGAAATAATGTTCAAAGTAGGCACAAGGGATTGGCAGAAATCTTCTGGGACACTCACTCTGCTCACATGGGCACACTGTATTGTCCTTAAATTGATCAAGACTCAGGTGGGAAACTTAGAAACTTAGGTTTCCTGTTCCCAACTCCCTTAATAGAACTCCCCTACTGGAGGGGTATTCCTGAACTTCATCATTTTACTAATTAGAAACCTTCTTATAATTTCCAGACAAAAATTATGATTGATCAGTTTATATCCATATATTCCAAGCCAGGGTAATTTCTGAGCTCAAGCAGTTCTGTTTGCTCTGTGGTGTGATCCTAATGAAATTTGAACCATGATGTTCTTATATGATTGCTCTTTCCATTTATTCAGAACCATAAAAATTAGAGTCTTCAGGTTTATTTTTAGGTGGAGTTTTGGATGGTGTATATTCTGACTCTGATGGTTTTTAGTGTTAAATATCATATGAATATTACAAATAAAAACAAGGAGATCCAGGTTAAAAGTTACAAACAAAATGAAGTGATTGAAGGGAAAATCTAGCTCAATCTTGCCAGGTCTGGATATGAAGTTTGGGCTGTTTTATTTATAGGAGAAGCAGAAGAAAAGGGAAAAATTCAGCTGAGAAGGGAATAGTCACACTTGCTGCCTACCTCTGCATGGGTTTAAAGATGTGAGAGTAGAATTCCTTTTGAATGAAGATTTGATGGCAAATCTTCATCTTTTTCCTTGGGTATCTCAGCTGCATAGTATCAAGACTGGGGGAAAAGCATGATGTTTTTGGAGGAGAAGCTCATAATGGCTTAGACTGTTGGCTGAGGAAAACCAAGGTGTGGTATTGCAGTAGGACACTGGATGTGCTTGACAGAGGGAGCAAAGTAAAAGAAGTCTTTGAAGTTGACAAAATTGCTATTGGGCATAATATGACTGAAAAGGGGTGACTATCATCAGACAGCAGGTCTTCTTAATGGGCAGTGGCCATGATGAGTGGAAAAAGAGCATAGAATAGTCAAGTAAAGAGATAATAAGGTTTGGATGAGAGTTTTAGCTGGATGGAAACCTCGTAAGGTGTTGTTAGATACATGTGGAATATAGTTAAAGTTCAGATATTGCCTGACAACCTGCCTTTGAGCACATGGGCTGAATCTATGGTCTGACCTTGTTTTTGTGGCTGAAGGGGTGACTGAACTGGGTTCATTTCTGTTCTCCTATCTGCAAATGCGATGGGCTGTGTGTGGGTTGTGGTCAGGGCAGGGAAACTTTTTCAAAAATGTTTAAAGCTCATTTAATTCCCATTACAAAATAAGAAAAACAATGAATGGTAAGGTGCATTAATTATTGGCTGCAGGCATCTAAAGAGGACACTCAGAGATTTCATCTACTCAGCTGCAAAATAGGTTAAGATTATTATCCCCATCTCACAAGTGGGGTCTGAACCTCAAGGTCACACAGTATGTCAGTAACAGAGTCAAAAAAAAAACATCCAGCAAGCTCTTGCTCTACCCACAAGCCAGCACTGCCACACTCAATATGGTATACAAATAGCACATTGTAAATTCATGTGAAAAGAAACTGTAGCTTTATTACTTCAATAAGCTCAAAATCTAATTCTGATTTTGCTGGTATGGTGTCAGTGCTATGAATCTCTCTCATCCAAGTCAGTTTCTTTTCAATTTTTCAATCTGGCTTGTCTAGGGAGACGGGGTGACATTTCTCCTTGTTTTGTTCTTTTTTTTTTTTTTATTTCTTTACCTCTGCCACAACCCTCTAAAACAATACTTTAAAAAATGACAGAGAAGCAGTGTTTGTAAAATGTCATGGTCACAAACAATCAGAGTGATTGCATGCTACATTTATCGTACATCAATGTCCCCTGCCATCAAATGCTTCTCGAGACTACACAAGTCCACGAAGTGGGACTTGCTCTTAAAGTGAGTTGTCTTAACAACTTTTTGCAGTCCCTTGTTTCAGCAGTAGAGCTGAGCTAATTATTTAAATCCTGCATTATCAACTCTCACTTCGTAACTCAGTGAGTTGTTTGTAGTTGTTTTCAATTATTTGCAAAACATTTTTGTCAAGTCTTATCATCTGCTTTGACAATTCATTACTGAAGTTGTCTGAGCCTTGTGATGTGATTTTCTTTCTGCTTCTAGACTGGGTGTACTGGCTTTTTTAAAAAAGGAAGAGTAATGAATTGCTAAATTTGCTAAATTTGCAGACAAAATATCAGCTAATTTGCTGTTAGTTTCCCAAATTAGCTGTGTCAGTCAGAATCTGTGGGAATAACAACAAATCTCTCAAATCAAATAAATCACGCTGCTTACTTTCACTCACAAAAATACAAACAAATCCATCAAAATTGCCATCTGCTCAGGCATTTTAGCATAGCTGGTGTCTATGATCCACGATGTTTTTTTCAGGCCAGTCATAAGTCCTTTCTAAGATTTCCATTGCATTTTCAAGGCAAAGAATCAAAGAATAAAGAAAATGACATCTTAAATATGTGGCCATGCTTCTTCTTGTGGTATTTTAAATACATGGTGATACTTCTCCTTGTGGCATATTATAAATACAACCTTTATGTTGCTCCACGGGCACATGTGATTTCAGAGGTAAATGAAAAGGTTGATTGTGATCTGCACAGCTCACTGCAATTTAGCCCCAACTCCCTTGGAGGCTCAGTGTAGGCTCAGTATCTAAGAGCAGCGAGGACATTGCTGCTGGAATTGTTGGGCTGATCTTTGGCACTGGAAAATTTCCAGTGATGGTTTCTTTTTGTGGTAATATGTTTCTGCCTCTGGCCTGGTAAAATGTGCAGGGATGCACTCAAATCTAGGTGCTGAAATTTAACCAGGGGAACCTGTGTCTGGGGCCAGGTGGAGGTGGCTTGATTTCTCAGAGGGGTCACCACTGGGTTGCAGTTAAACACAGAGTTAACACACTGGAAGCCAAGGTATCACCAAAGTTTGTTTCCAATAGGACCCCACTCCCATTTCACCAGCACAGAGACCTCCAGCATAGACCACATCCTCAGCCAGTTCCCATCCAGGCGTTGCAACATCCTGCAGTCCTGGGAAAGGAACGTGCTTCTCAACTGTGGCAGTGAGTTTGTATCAGGGATTCAAATCTTGCTCCTTGTGCTCTGGAATGCTTAGGCTGATTTAACTGCAGGTGCTTGTAGGAAAGATCCAGCCTGGAAAATGGACTTTTTTGCACAAAAATCCAGAACTCTGTCTTACACTTGTGTTACAAAAATTCCAGTAGCCGCATTGCTTCAACTTTTTTCCTAGAAAGACTAACACAGTTAGGACTTCAACTTGAAATTTGCATCTGTCCTGTGATAAATACCTTGAAAAAAGCCTTATCTTTGGATTCATATTTGTGCCCTTAATTGCAATCAATATAGTGTGAAACAATTTGATTCCTGCATATACTGCATTATCTAGTGGAAGAATAAACTACAGTGCAGATTACGCAAATGCTATTATATAAGGGCAGCAGTTACTGCAGTGTCTTCCCTGGTATATATCAGTGTACTGTAGCAATTAAACAGTATAGTGAAGCCATAGCAATTACCATTCTAAATTATAATAAGCAATTCAATATACACTATAGGATAAATCATTTCCTTATAGCAACCACTGTATGTGTGCTTCGTTTCTATTCTAAAGCCCTTATTACTTGTCATCTGAACACTGTGCCAGGTGATTTATACTGAGTGCTTGTACTTTCAATGCATATTTATTATATGACTTTTGCAAAAAAAAAATGCTCATAATGATTATAACTGTGTTAACTTACTATCAGTTTACAGTGGTATCCTAAGAAAAGAAACCCATGGTCTAGTGGGAAGGAGAGGTACCCTTTGAATTTTATTTTTTTTTTCAAGAACCTCCCCAGAACTAGACATAACCTTCATATAATCTGAATTTTAATGAAGTTAATTCCTCATAATTTTAGGGGATTTAATTCAGAATTAAACACATGAACTACTGAGCTAAATTCTATTCAATTTTAGAATCAGCTTTCTTTCTAGCTAGTAAACAGATTCCCACTAAAACTTGTGCATGATTTTAATTACAGATAAGTTTCTCTTTAAAGGCCACAGCATTCATGCTCAGGTTGCTAAGCTGAATTCAATACATCTATATGTTAAAGGTAGCAAGCTAATGTGTAAACAGGGAAAATATTGGAACCAATTGCTGTTAATTTGGTTTTGATCAATTCGCATTGACTGCACTTTACATGCAAATGAGAAGTGTGTTGGATTATTCCAGTTGAAAATAGCTGAGATACTGAACTCTTTTTAAAAATCAAAAAAAAAGAGAATAAATGAAACTGGAGAAACAGAGGGTGGAAAGGCTTGTGTTCAAAGAGAAGCAAAGAATTATTGAATACATACATGTTAGTATGGCTTACTTAGTACAGATTTATGGAGCTGTTGCATAGGGACTCAAGACAACAAATTCTGGACTTTGAGTATTATAATTTCTTACGTGTTAAGACTGTTAAAAATTGATTGCCTCATGTAAAATAGTTTTGAAAACTCTTCATGAGCCAGGTAAATGTGGAAAAGCAAGTATAATGTGAAGACAGACAGAAAGAAAAAAGAATAAATCTGGAAGTTGCCATTTGGTAGCATCAGATCTCAACAAAAAAAGTCTGGATATCAGGCCAAGAATATGTGCTCTTCTTTAACTTTACTGATGTCTGTAATCTGTAGTAGGCAAAATATTTTACATTAATGGCCCTGCAGAAGAATAGGGTGAATGGACTGCAGTGATCACAAAGTAGTTGTAGGTCAGTGATGCATTTGATCCAGTCTCCTACCCACAAAAATCATTCCACCTGACTTACAATGAATGATGAGGGCAGAGAAATACCTGTTGGAGCATAAACAAGAGCAACAGAGAATGTGTGTAGTGCTGCTGGCAGTAGTGCAGTTGAGCACTGTGGCACTCAAAGCCAGGGAGCTTTTTACATCCTATTGGCTTCAAAAGCACTTTAAGGCACATGAAGACACTTTCTTGAACAGAGATGTTTTCTTCAGTGCTACTATTACCTTTAATGACCCAAAAAGGAAGTAACTTAAGCTGTGAGGAGTTGTGAAAACCAAGAAGGGTATAGGTATACTTATTGGATACATTAGAAACATGACAGGAAATTCGCAAATGAGATGAAGTCTTGAAAAATGAGTAATTTGACACTAATCAAGAATGAAAAATATCCAAAAGAGATCTCAGCTCAGAAGAAGAAAGTTGGAAAGCAATAATTACCCTGAAGTATGCCCAGGAATGATAATTTCCATTTGACACAAAGAAGTAATGTTCCTAGAAGCACATGGGTTTCAGCATGGTGTTTCTGCCCATGGTGAAATAGGGGAGCTCCATGTTCCACCTAAAAACCTGTAAAAAGAAAACACTGATGGTGTGAAAAAGCTGGTAGGTTGCAAGGCTCAGCCTGCAGCTTCAACATTGTCTCATATGGAGCAGGAACTTTGCTTGGGATCAGGATTGTTGCTGTAATCAAGAAACAACTGATTCAGCTGGTAAGGGAGCGAAATAAATACATTCACTGTGTTTCAGTTATTATTGCTAACTTCCAAAATGCCACCCACCCACCTCAAAAGGTCGGAGATGTGTAAAAAGGGTGTGACCTTTTCCCATCACACCCTTCTTTTCAATAGCTTCAGGTGGGAGGGAAGACTCAGTTATGAGAATAAAACCGGATTATTTTGAGTATATCACCAAATGTCCAAGTCAGATCAAATATTCTTGAAATACATGGTTAAAAAAAATTGGATCTTACCTATTATTTTTTTTCCTCCCTGTATTTTTTACTTAAAAGTCTTATGGGATTTTTGCTTTCTTTATGCTGACAGTCTGCAGATTCATAAGCTTCTGGCTGATTTTTCTGGGTGTGGATTCAGGTGGCACACACCAATGAAAATTGTATTGATAGCTCTGAGCACTAAATTCCATTTAGCTATAAAACAGGCATAGTTTAAACAATGCAAACTGCAAGATTGGATCATGCCTCTGTGTGTCAACTCTGATATACAGTTTCTATCTCTTTGCATGAGAGGAAGAATTCATCTCTGTCATCTTGAGCACTCTGCTGAGGCTGCTGGCAAGGCAGCTGCTGACTTTTGTCTTATGATGCAGGTTTTTGTCTGCTGACCTAGACCATAACCCTCAAAATTCACAGGCAAGTCTATTAAGGCTTCTCTTGGGATACGTAGGATGCAATAGTAACTCTTTTTTATAATTGAAACACTGAACACTTCCAGAATGGCTTTCAAGTTTGAGGCAAAACTACCAGCATTTTAGGATATAGGAGATCTTGCATAACTTCAGAAGAATGTTTCCATGAAACACCTGGATCTTGCTTGATGGGTCTACATGGCATTACACTGGGCTCTGGAGACTTCCTTGAGTCTCTTTGAGATGCCTCATTATATTGAATTTCTTGGGCGAAAATGTTTTCTCCTAAGGTTCTGTAGGTTTCCATAGGCTCACAAAGTAGAGGATAAGTACAAAAGCAAAGGGCCTCTCTGATTTGACCTCTATTTATTCTGTTGCTTCAGAGGAAAGGTCCTTGTGGTGACTGTCCATGTAGGTGCCGGTGAGTTATTATTGTGGTCAGTAACTTTTCAAGACTCCAATGCCAGAGAGGGATCTGGCTTTGGAATAAGTCCTAACTAAATGCTATTGTGTAATATGAATTTTGTTACAACATAAAAGGATGTCCTGGTCATTCTGGAACTTTCTTAAGATATAATTCACAATATTTTCTTTTACAAGAAAGATATTATGGTAGTTACATTGAAAACTCATTGCTGATATACTCCAGAATTTGCACTCTTTATAAACAGTTTCTCCAGGATATCCTACGTGTTCACGTGGAACTGCAGATTCCCTTGCATATGTGTCCTATTTGTGACTTTTGTGCCATGTCATGGATACTCATTCTCCAGGCTTTCTAAGCTAGCTGTTTGTTGGACAACCTCTTTGGTCCAGTTACTGCCTGACCTATTTTGTGAATTCTGGAGAAACTGTTAGCTGATCCATCCTCAGCTGGACTTAGCTGGGATGATAATTCCTGGGCTGGCCTATAAATCCCCTCTGTCTCTTAAGATAGCATTTCTTTCCATCAAAGGTGGTCTCAGTTGCTCTTTTTGTGAGACAATAACTACTGAAATCTCTAATCATAAAATGGACTTTTCTTTGCCATACTTTTTTATTTTCCATCTGCAAGTTCTTAGCTTCAATGGCAGATTTGAACAGTACCAGCACTCTTAGTTCTTTTTTACTCTTTTTTAGTTGCCTTAATTGTCTTTTCTTTCTCTGCTAATGTTATCCTTTCTTATCACATGCTGCTTCATGGACTTGTACCTGAATTAAAGATAACAGGAAGTTTAACTTTTTTGGGGGGTGATAATCTGCCTCACCTTTTGCTGGAGCAATGATTAATTGATCTGAGCTAGTGGTCAATCACCTCTTATGCTGTGTTCACACCACTAGTTCTTGGTAAATATAGGCAAGAAATGTGGATTATGACTGCCTGCAATGCATTTGTGGGGATTGCCATAGGTTGTGCTATTCCAGATTCTGCTTTTTTTGTGGAGTCTGGCCTTCAGCCCTCAGTCTTTCCGCTGGCAGAGGTCCCTTGGGTCTTAGTACTTTGGATTCCTTTGTTGTATGTCTGGTCCCAGAACTCTTCAATCTGGACTAGGTAATATCTCTCTGTAAAAAAATTCTCATCTTTTGGTCTAAGAGCAATTCTAGTTTTATGCTATAATTATTCACAGTACCTTGTGTCCTTTTGCCCTGGACCACATCCCACCTTGCTTGTCATGGCCAGGAATGGGTTAGGCCTTGCATGATTTGCCTTTTTTGCCTAAATCAATGAGGCATGTTTTTCTTTCTGGTTTTGCTTTTTTTCTCTTCTTCTATTTTTCTTAGATTCTCTCAGGCAGATTTCATTTTCATTGCCTGCACAACTATTAAAAACATAACCAAGGAGCTGAATCCGCAATTAGTGACTCCCTCTCTTTTCCTACTGTGTTGTTCTTACAGATGTAGTCTGTTGGCCCTGCACTTTTTTCCCCTCAAAGGCTTATCTTTGACCAGTATCATTGTTCCAGTATTGTTTCTTAGGCGTTTTTATCAGTTGACTTGGCTCTTTTTTGGGTGCAGTTTTCCTTCACACAAAGACCTTCTTACAATGACTGCGGTTTAAAGGGCGATTTATTTATAACTATTTTATTTCTAGGTGGACTGGGGGAGTATGTTGTCTTATATTGCCAGTGTCATTTAAAATAACAATAGTATAAAGCAGAATAAGGTATTTTAATTTTTAGTGACATTTATTGTATTTTTGAATACATTACGCCTTTGGTGAAACTCTTGTTCCATTAATAGAATGTTTTCTTATTTCTTCCCCCCTCTTGTAAAAGTTTACTTACTATAATTTTGTCAAGCTAACTGCAAAATATAGATTCCAGGCCTTGAAGCTCTTTTCCAGTGGTTCTTTTAACAGTGTATCTACTGTAGGTCTGTGATTAGTCACTGGTAAATGAAAATGCCAGAAACTTACTATATGCTACTACAACTTTGTCTGTAATAACTTTAAATCCCATTATGATCATCTCATTTTACAGCATGCTTTGGTCCTAAGATCAATAAATCAAGAGAATAGCATGCCACTTACTATCCTTAGATGCTAAGGTTTCAGAGTGAATGCAGCAGTTTTACACTTAAGGGAAAAGGCACCAGAGAATGAGTTTTTAAGCCCTGGGTCATTCACTGGGGCTCCCTGGTACGAAATAAGTAATTTGAATTTATTTAAGCTGAAAGTTTTTGTAATGCTCTACCTGTGGTTGTACCAGGGAAGAAGAAGAAGAGGAGGAAATATAGGAAGAAATTGCAGCCTCTGTAGGGGTAGATGTCCAGAACCTGGACATGATTCAGCATGTTCCAATGTAATGCTGTAGCCCCTCCATGGGAATTCAAAATGGTGCATGAGATTCTCTCCAACATTAAAGATGGTGTAAAATACAGATAAAGAAAACAATAAACAATAGAGCTATGGAAGGTCATCTATCACACTCATTCTCCATAAGGCTGTTAGATTTTTAAATGTCTTATGCCTTTCTTCATCTTTTAAGTTTTTGAGCTGATAAAGAAGTGAATTATCGAACTATGCAAAATCCTGCTTGAATTTCAGACTCTCTAACATGCAAACCTCTAGATACCTATCAACTGTTGTTCCAAAGCAAAATACTTTCCAGCCACTCTGGACTCTTCAATATATAAGGTTTTACCTGCTCCATGAACTGACTGTGATTTACTTTCCTCATGTAGAAAACCACTGAGGAGCAGAGTATTTTGACCACTTTAATAGGCAGAATCAGCATGACATCATGAAGGGCTGCTCTGAAACACCAGGATAATTTTCAATGCACAGAATTAATATTGGCAAAAGTAGTAAAAAATAGATTACTAGAATGAATCTGAAGCTGCAGTGCCTTCTTGAGGGTTATCAGTGTGGAAGGTTTGTTTCTTTGCATTTCAATGCTGACTCCAAACCTTGGGTGGTTTCAAGAGATTGAGGTAAGTAAATAATTCATAATGTTTTTCTCATTTAACTGGTTTGATTCTGTTCCAACTGGGCATAACTATGCAGCTGGTGAAAATATATCTGCATCAAAAACTCGGAAAACTTAAAGAAAGGAGAATACAACGTTTGGGGTAAATCCAGTCAAAGCAGCTTTATTCCCTGAGCCTCAAACTGTTAGCTTTAAGTTTTGTTTTGATCAGAAGTCAAGGTTTTAGTTATATTTCCAAATTTAGCCTTTGTAAAAACAAGCACTTTAATCCTTGAATCAGATCAATATGTTTTGGGGTTTAGGAGCTTTTTCTCACTCAATTTACAATGGAAGCAGATATTTTTACATTTTAAAACCCCTCTTACAATATCAGCAGCTCAAACATTCCAGTGCTGTGTGTTTGAAAGTGAAATGATCAGCACAACTAATGCTGATGTATGGACATTTTTTCTTTGCCATAACTGAGGGACTTGTGTGAAGCAATAGGAAGATTTGAGAGAATGCAGTGCTGTATATTGGGTTGTCATAATTTCAAATAATGAAGTAAGCTTTCTTATCCCTCTTAAAAGAAAAGTAAGAGAATAGAGAATCTTTTTTTATCCCCAGTTATGGGGAATACCTTGTGCCTGAGAATAAAGGGATCTGGCTCTCCTTTCTTAGGTGGTCTGTAGACCACCTGCTGCTCTAAGCTTGTGACCAGCTTTGGCTATGGCTTCTGAAATGAATTATTCCTTCCACACCACAGGCAAACATCTGTTACAGGACTGCTTTTTCCTCATAGACTGTTTGCAACTTTTTGGATTGGCTTTGTTACCCCATCACAGATTTATTTATACTAAAATCTCAGTTACATAATATAGGGAGTATTGCTGTGAAAGCTGTATGAAATATTCAAAGTAAAAAGCAAAGTCAATGCCTTGGTGAGGTTTCCCAGGTGAGACCTTTGATGGCAAATTGAAAATGTAGACTGTGTCTACAGAAACAGTCATTCTCAAAACACTTTAATGTAAACTTGGGTGATTTGTGCTCTTGTATTCAACCCTGTGAAATATGCTGTTCCTAAAGGCTCAAATATGAAATCTGGGAAGAGACAAGGAAGTCAATTTCAGACAGATCATCTTGGCTCAAATTAAATGAGCACAAATTCGTGGATGAAGGTCACTGTTGTAGTTCTCTCAGTAGCGTGGAGCAGCTGTGTGGAGGCAGGGTAGTTATGGAGGAAAACACATCCCAACCTGAGACAAATATAAAAACACTTGCTAAGAAGTGTTGTCAAAGGATGGAACTACTCTCCCACACTGCCCTCCCTTCTTCCTCCCATAGAGCAGAATTCTAGATCACCAACATCAGATACCTGACTGTCAGATGGCTCATGCTGGCAGGGTGGGATGGCTGTATCTGGAGCACTTTGTCAACAGCCACAAATAAAGGTAAATGGCCAGTCTTCGCGAACGAAGATCTGGGAAAGGTGTTCCCACCTTTCAAGCCTGCGCAATGGA
>JAWWLV010000144.1:66884347-66902226 GCA_035041135.1 Platyrinchus mystaceus | reverse complement strand
GACGAGCTCCATCTGCCCGGGGGACCGGGATTAGAACCTGTGGCCTTGGCACTGAGAGACCAGCATCTTAACCGCTACAGCCACAAATAACACACAGCAAATGAAGCATGGTAAGTAACTTACTTGTGCATTCCTGTATTGGGGAATGTGGGAAAGGGACTATCCCATACTTATTGATGAAAGAATAGCCACTGCAAAAAACCAGGTATGCTGTCTTGTCTCTGTATCTCCCAGAACTTCATCGTTGAAGCTGATACCTCACCTCACTGTCCTTAGGGGTGGTGCCTACAAAGTAGTCCCAAACCTCAACTTATTTGTCTCATCTTATGGCTCATCTGTTGGAGAACATGAGCTGAACCTGGACAGCAAAATGATCCACAATTTGCACTGTGTCTCTTTTGGCTTCCCAGAGGAACTAGCTTTAACATTTGACAAAATCAGTGTAGCAGCTTGTTGTATGAAGCAGAAACACCAAGACCAATTTTAGACTATGGTGATGAAGTTTAAATGTTCTCAAAATACCATTAAATGCTTACTTTTCCCTAATATACTAGAAAAAAATATAGACTTGAATACTGTTGTTATTTTATATGGTGAAATTGATAACAATAATCCATTGAAGGATGTGTCCATGCCAAATCCTTTTGTAGAGAGTTTTCACTTTTTTTTTTTTTTCCAATTACACATTTTCACTCTTCTAATAGATTAAGAAAAGCTTGGATTCCTTAATAGGTGTCTGCACAGCATGTGGCCTTGACAGAGCTAAGAACAGCAATTGCTATGTTTTTAAAATGGAATGGTTTGTAAATTGTTAGATTAACCCCAATTTTAATATAATTTTTTTTGCAACTATCGGTTTGATAGTTCACAATAACGTGTAAATGTTAAATTAAGCTGAGCTATTTGGTTTTGTCCTGGCATAATTCCACAAAGTATAAAACCATTTTTATAACAGCATGGGACTAATACACCGAATATCTTTCCAAGTAGAGCCAGAAAAAGGCAAGTAGGGAAAGAAGTCTGTGAGGATTTTTGTAATGGAATAAGCTTAAAAGTAAAATTTCATGCCAAGCAATTTGCACTGTAGTTTTCAGTTGCATGCTGTAGTTATAAACGAAACTTGTTTTCAAGTCTTTTCATCGAATAATAGTATCACAGAATGGTTGGGGTTGAAAAGGACCTTAAGGATTATGTAGTTCCAACCCTCCTGCCGTGGGCAGGGACTCCTTCCACTAGACCAGGTTGCACAAAGCCCCAGCCCAACCTGGCCTTGGGCACTTTCAGGGGAGAGGTAATTTTGAGTAACCTACCGTGCTTGTTACAACACACAGTCGGTGTGTTCTCACAAGTGCATGCAGATGTAGGTGACCATGTACATGGGCATATCCCATTATATCACTTCATGTATACTTTATTCTCTGCATTTAGAAGGTGAAATTAAAAAAAAAACCCAAACCTTTATCCTGAAGAGACAGTGATGTGGGGGAACTTCATAAGCTCAGGAACTTTTGGTCTTCTTGCTCTGGGGCAATTTTACTGCTTTTGTTTTCTTTTCAGAATTACTTCACTGTGTTGACACAGGATTGATACACTCTGGAAGCAGCTTTGGCTGGTTGCATCCCTCAGGCCACTTTTTCCTTCTTAAATATCAAGTTGTGACTCCCATTTCAGGAAAGCCTTACAGGTACGAGTAATCTCAGTGCTGGTTTTATGTAAACAAGAGCAGTTTGTTTATATGCCATGAATATGGCAGAATTAATCTTTCAGCAGAGCAGTGCATCAATGAATCTTACCACTACCTTCATCTTCAGGTAGACTCAGCTGTATCCCTGTAAGTAGCCATTGTACTCTTCAACTTCAGAAAATACAGTTTGTATTGGTGCTGCCTATAGGCAGCTCCAGTTCAAGTCTGCTGTAGGTGAGACAGTGGTAGAGGGATACAGCAGGGCAGTGTGAGTGAGGGCATAGACTTTGATTTTTCTAATGGGGGTTTAGAGAAATCTGAAGTTGTCCCAAACACCACAGGAATGTTTCTTTATCAGGAACAGATGTCAGTGGATTCATCCCATAAAAGAGGTGCATAGGCAGACAGTGCCAACTATTTGTAACTGTCTTTTTCTTTAAGCACAATAGCCTTTGTGTTTATTGCTGTCCCAGAAGAACAGATTAGAGGACTCTTGATATCAGGGACTCCCCAGCCTTGCTGACCAGGGCTTGGGGAAGTCCGGTGACTGGGAAGTGAGGTTAGAGAAATTCAGTATGCAATGCCCTAGCTGTTAAAGATTAAATGCAGGAAAAACCACTATGGCATCAGCATGGCTGTTGAATCCTGAGGTTAAACAGTTGCTTACATCTGGCTTTTTGTCACTTTGGCCTTTGGACATACAGAAGCAGCAAACTAGGTCATGGAATTACAGTGGTCCCTTCTGGTTCTTGTCCTGAGGGACCCTGGACTTGATCATAATTCTTGCAATTCCCCAGAGAAATCATACCAGTTTATCTTCACAATGTGATCTCATTGATGAATTTACTCAGTGCTCAACTTGGTCTTTCTGGTGGTATTCTTGTGTTGTTTCTCTATCATCTAAAGCACCAGAGACTGACTGTTGAGGAGACACGACTCAAAGCAGGCCAGACTCTGTGCACCAGAACTCTGGTGGCATAGATGATTCTGTCAAGTGTTTATTTGAAGTCACTTTGGGTGAGAAATTTCCTTGCAAACCTAACTGGAAGGAATGCCTGAGGATCTATGGTATTCCTTTGCAGCATGGGGAATGATTTGGCCACTGGACACATCAAATTAACCCTGCATCAGTTTTGGACTCTTGACTGGGTTCCTGCTTGTTGTTTCTGAGGAACAGAGATAACATTGCTCTGGAAGAGTGAAAGGATATCTGAATGACACTTAATTGCCAGAGAAATACCAGAGAGCTTAGAAGAAGTAGAATCACCTCCCTCCTAAACTTTCATGAAGTTCATTAAAAAAATTGCCAATTTTCCACTGTATCCTGACATTTGTCAGTGAAGAATGGAATGGTGTGCTCTGCATTTTGATTGGAACTTGCTGATGTATTAAAATTGTGATAAATTTTATATCAGCATTTCTTAGTAGTCATTGCAAATCATGAAACACTGTATTTTCCCATGTTCATGGAGTGTTTTTGGATTACTGACTTAGCTTCAGGAAGCATGGTGGAGGCTGTTGCACAATCTGCTAGAGGAAACTTTGATCCATCAGACACTATGAAAACGTAATTTGTTCTGAGAGATCTGTGTCCTATTATCACTAAGAGCCCAATCCAGTGCCAGTTCAAGGAAACATCAGGTTTTGACTGAGCATGGGAGACTAGGAGCTGAAAGCATTGGTTATTTTCCTGGACCTGGTGCTTTACTGGTCTTCCTTCTGTCTCTTCTTACTAGGGCAGTAGTTGAGGTCAGATTGATACGAAAACCACATTTATTTTCTGATTTGCAAATTTTAATGCCAGTAGCTAATTCAGGGGCATACGGTGTGCTAAAATGTGGTTAGAAAACAATCTGGGGTGATGTAGGGGGAACACCATGATTTTTTTCTTTTCCATGATACAGCTGACTGGTTTCCTCATCAGTAAATTGATTAATTTGACATATTTGAGAGTGTTTTCACAAAAATGTTTGAGCTATATGATGCCCCCTCAAGCACTTTTTTTTTTCCTTCGAACTGCCATCGTCAGTGATTTGGAAGTGTAGAAAATAGTATTATAAGGGAACAGATGCGAACAAAAGGGGTGAAATTGAATGTATTAGTATTCAGCGGTCTGCTTTTGATTACCTCTGACTGGAAAATATTTGGAAGCCACCAGGGTCCCCTCAAGTGTTATGATTTCGTAAATTCAGCCCTCGTGTGTTGGGATTCAGGCTCCCTTATTGAAATTGAATTGATATTTTGTAAACTTCATTTGTGAATAATGTGATCTGACAGGGACAAATGCGAGGGAGAATTGTTTTCAAACCTTCTCCAAATGAAACTTATTATTGGGTAAATACGGATTTCTTTGTCTCTTTTCCTCTCTTTCTATCCTGAGCGTCTTCATGGCCTGAATATGTATCAACTTTTCCAAGGTAATTGAATTGATTCAGTCATGTGTGGGCAACAGAAATGGGCAATAGAATATATTCCTGATGGGGAAAAATTGAAAAGTAGAAGGATTTCTACTCAGGTGCAGGGCTGGGAGGGTCACAGTGCTATCAGAGGAGAGAGACATGCAGGAGCTTCTTTCTGATTATCTCAGCTTTGGCCACTCTCCCTCAATAATCGCCCTCTGATATAACGCCGGCTTTCCAATTTTGCTGGCCAGCACCATGCCTCAGATGTGTTACATATTAATTTCCCTTTGCAGAAAATTTGCCAAGCTTTAGCTCAAATTCAGTTAGTCGGATTGATGAAAGTGGCAAAAGGATACGACATTTACTGATTCTCCCTTTTCACCTTTGATTAGCTCAACCTGTGAATTATTCTTGCCCTGTCAGTGTGCCATTAAACGAGCTGGGGCCAAGGTTGCAAGTTCATACTTTCTGATGTAACTGAGAGAAAATGTGTTGAGCCATGATTTGTCTGACAGAGACCTAGGATCGTTTCAATGCTGTGCTGCCATTATTTTAACAGGCCAGCCCTTCGTGAAATAAAGAAACAAAAATAAAAGCTCTGTATTCGTCATCATAATCTTCATTTCTAGCTCATACCTCTGGCACCTGCTCATTCCCACTGCTTCTGTAGTGGAAGAACACATTGTCCTTGCTCCAGATGAGTTGGAAAAGTCCATCCCTCCCTCTCCTGGTTGATGTTTTCAAATTAAAGCTTGCTAGTCTGTAGTGTTTGTATCCCATAGGGGTTGCTGCCACAGGCTGGAAACTATGTAGTTAACTTTTTTTACCGATTTTGTTTTCGCTCTGCCACCGCATTTCAGGTTTGATCTCTTCTAGAAATGCCAGTCTAGCATTTCACTGTACCAAGGAAGCCTAAGGGAGAGAACTTGGTTTCCCATGCTTTCCTCTGTTACTGCACTGCTTGAACAAATCATGTCCAGGTTTTTCACTTGATGAGAATCTTAATTTGTTGATTGTAATGTTTGGGGTTTTTTTAAATTGTGCAATGGAAACTTCAAAGTTGTTATTACAGCTTGTTTACCGGGAAGATTGTCAGTTTTAATTGTCAAGTTAGGCAACATGTGTTTAAAAGACATTTTCCATAATGATGCTGGGCAGCCTTTTCAAAATGCCAGATTGCTTCAATCTGTGCATCATTGGTGACTGTGGCCTTGAGCAAAGGGGAAAGATTTGGGTTAAAGTGGCAGGGGCCAATGTTTGCACATATGTTTCCCTGCAATAAGTGTGCCACAAATAATTTGCCCTCTGGACCTCACAGTAAGGGTACCCAGTTTTGTCTATCTCACAGTGTTCTCTTGCTTTCAGGAATTCATGGAGAACACCTCCATCCAGTCACCATGCTTTTTGAAAGGTCTCAGCATCTGAAACGGTGGTGAGACACAGTGACAGTGTCAGCTGTCATTAGCTGACCTTTCCATGGTAATTCTGGTAAATCATTATCAAACTCAGGAGAGATGTGGATTTGGTCCCTTCTGTGTATGACACAATAGATTTTTTACCAGAAATATTTTTAGGAGGTTTATCATAAAAATATTCCCATTTCCTCTTTTTTTTTTTCTTTTTTCCCCCCTAATATACCCAAAGGCACAATTTGGTGCATGTCCAACAAGAATTCTCTTATCCTTTCTTCAATGCGTGCCTGCCATTTGCAAACTATGCACTTCAAGACACCCATCATAAACCTGAAAAGTCTAGTTTTAAAATATCTCCTTTTTAGGAAAATTAGAGTTGTGTTGAGAACTGCAGTCATTTCTGCCTCAGTGTTGCCTGTATAATATAAATCAGCTTACAGCTGTTGAGTAGAAACAATTGTTGAAAGTAGAGATCAGTGAGGAGAGGAATTGGTGCACTGAACTCTCTGGGAAGGGCTTCCAGCTGACATGCAGGAAATATTGCTCATGGCTCTTCCATCACTCAGTGAACACAATTGTCTTTCTGTAATTTTCCACAACCAAACTGGGCTTCCCCAGGTCAATAGCCTGGATGTACAGCATCATCAAGACAAAGCGTGAAACCCCCTCACAATAACCTGTGTGACTGAAAGTGTAATGTAGACATACTCCTAAAAGCCATTACTTGTAGAAAGTCACCTTTGGAAAGTATTAAAATCACTGACCATTAATAATGAGGCCTACGTTGCAAATTAGGTTCTTTTAAATACACCAAACTACTTTCCCAAACAGCAACAGCAACAACAAAAGAAATTATATATGTCATGGTAGTGTTTTCTATCTTTATATAAGTTATTAATTTGAATGCTTAAAAAAAAATTGGGTCTGTTCATAGGAACACTTTATATTCTCTCAGGCTTAAAAGTGCTCTAGCTATGGCCTGCTAACTCTTATGGCCATGAAGAATGCATGTCTTGGTTATAAATGGTATCCACTTTAGCTTCATAGCTTAGAGCTGAATAAACACAGAATCACTGAATTGTACTCAATGGCTCTATTTATACTGTATTTTGTTAGCATCTGACATAAATCAAGCGTGATTTGATTGACTATACCGAAAGTAGAGCTGGAATAAAATAATGAGGGTGTTTGTTAGCAGAGCTGCCAGTCTTTAGTAGTAATGACATTTAACGTAATAGGTAGCAGGTAGGTTAAAATGTGCTTTTTATTTGTTGTACATACATTTTATAAAAGAAAGATGTAGTAAGGCCCAGGGTGCAATTTTTCACACCACCCCTCCAGATAGTGAGCTAATTAAAAACAAGGCAAAAAACTGATCATGAATGAATGCATTGGCCATTGTTTGGTGTTATACAGAACTGTACAAAAAAGATCATTAAATTCCATTCATCACTTTGGCTTTAAATTGATGCAAAAGACTTGTACTTCTGTGCATAAGGTAGAGGCTAAGTGGGAAGAGTGTTAAATCAGTTTGAGAGTCTTGGGAAAAAGAAAATTTAGCAAGAGAAATAATAAAGAGCAGAATATTATAACATTGCTGTAAGGAGCGGTTGTTTTGAACACAGTTCTGAAAGGTCAAGACGGAGGTAATATAAATGTTAATACTAAAATCCAGAGGGTTTGAAATTTTCAGTTGAAGTACTTAGTATCACTGCAATAACCAAATAAATTTTTATAATCTTCAAGTTTAAAAGTCTGTTTTAAAGAAGTCTGGTGCTATAAATTTTTGAATTAATGATTTAAAAATGGAAAGACACTATTTTAAAATGTAATTTAGACTAGAAGTTTACATTTTAGATTTTGAGTGGCTTCTAATTTTTTTTCTTTTAAATGTATTAAACTTCTCTTTTGAAAGCTTCTCCAAGTACTGGCTGGAACAGCTGAACAGTCCGTGAGCAACTGCACTTGGATAGTAATTAACTGATTTGCGTAAAGCTATTTTCTACAGGCATTGAGAGCATACAATCATTATGGCCATAAAAATTGACTTCTGTTTGTTACATGCACTTCTACTGGAGTCATAAAAATTATTCTTGGCTCTCATGTGTACATGTAGCTACAAACTGCTATTAACACTAACACTTGCACTTTGTCATAAAATACTAATTGCTTATTGACCAGGTCACAGAATTTGGGCAAAAAGTATATCTAATATGAATAACGAAGTCTGGAAACCATCCTGCCTCATCTAACACAGGACAGTGTGGTTCAAACCATGAAAAGAGATCCTGTGGCCCAGACCCATATCCCACACCAGAGTGTGGCCACAGAGGGAACTGTTTGCACAGTGTCATACTTGAGCTTCTGTTTGCAGCATCAGAGCAATCCTTGGGGAAGCAGGGGTTCCCTGAGTCTCAGTATGGCCCCATAGAAGAGAGAACAGACCTATCAAGGGGTTTGCAGCCAAACAGCTGAGCAAGCTGGATCCATGTTCAGCCTGCTGAACTTCATCTTAAATTATTATATATTGCCTGTGTTCTTGAGTAAGACCTCAGTGTCAAGGTGCTGAAAAAGGCAGGAAATTTCAAGGGTGTCAGAAGGTTTTAGGAATTGGACTGCCAGTGAATTAGTGCACAGGCTTTGACTCTCTGCTGTATCCTGATTCTGAGCAAAACCAGATTGTCCCCAAAAGAAGGAAGTGCTCCCCAGCTGATAAAAATGAAGGCAAAAGGCAAAAAATGATGAAGAGTAGGAAGGATAAGAGAAAGGAGAGGGAACCTTTCAAAACACTGACTTTGCAATGTGTTTGTCTGTGTGCCATGTGTCTGTGTGTGATTTATTCCCTGTTGTGCTGGCAGTGGGCCTGACAGATGTGTTGTAGCAGGCAGCCAGGAGGGCTGGAGAGAGAGATGTGGTCACAAACCCCTGTTCAGAGGAACTAAAAACACTCAATGACAGTTTTGTTTGTTTGAGAATTGTGATGGAAATTAACTGTCCTGAAGTCGGGGTAAGGTCTTATACCCATGTTGGTCCTTATTGGAGACATTCGGTATCTAAATGTAATTAATTTATCACGATGAACATCAACCTCTGTGCAGTATGCTGGGATAATCAGACTGTCTTAGTGTTCAGAGAGCAGGGTAAAGGCCAGGGTCCTGTTCTGCCCCTGGTGCCCTTTGGTTGCTGCTGCTCCAGGAAAAATCCAACAGGAGATGAGAACACACAAGAGATCTGGTCACAATTGTGGGCTGTGTGCTGCAAGACATTTTAATGAACACATCATTCATTTGGCTCAACTTTGTCCATTTCATAAGTAAATAAGTGAGTTTTGAGATGATTTAATGAGTCAGGTGTCTGAGGAAAGCTTGAGCAATGTCCAAAGGTGTATCTGACTCCATCAGAGGCAGAGATCACCCCAGCTTCAGAGAGGTGATGGAAGGAGAGCAGCTTTCGTCTCTTTCATTCTGTTGCTTCTAAAGGTGCTCTGCATTTTGTACTGCTCTTTATTATGGCTGGGGAGGAGGTGATGTGATTTCTGACTGTCTAACAAACCATTTTTGTCATACTCAGCAATGGATTGAGCAGCAGTACTTGACCACTGACAATGAGAAAAAAAGGACAGAAAGCCATTGCCATGCTGTTCATAACTGATGTGAGCAGCTTCTCAAAGCAATTTGAAAGACTTTGACAATAGAAGTATCTAGTGGAAAACAGATAGCTCTGCATTGAATCTCTTCATAAATATGCTTTTAATTCATCCTTTGATAACAATCTCATTTCTGACACACAGGCACTTTAGTCGTTGCTTTATGGTCTCTAATAGGTTAAAAATAAAAGTGATGTAAAAATTTACTTGCTGGTTAACATAAAGACATCAAGCAAGATATATAGTGCTGGGGGTTTTTTTGAGAGTATTAATGCAGTGAATTCTGAAGTTTATAACTTTAACCCATCCTTTGGGTGTCCATTTTGCTTCTAACTCAAGAGAGAGTTTCTGAGGTGGCTATATGATAGGCAGTGGCACATCATCTGTATAATGGTCCTAAGAATCCATAATTCAAAAATGTATTCCAAAGTCAAAATCTATTTCAAGACATGATTGACATAAACTGGTTTTCATGGGCTGAACATCTTTCTTGTTTTCCTGAAGTTAACAGAGTTGCATTGGGATGTGATGCACTCAGATCAGGAAAATCTGATCTCTGGGAATGATGGAAGAGATATCACTGTTCTATGAAAGTACACATTCTATTAAGATAGCCATATTTTTAAGGGGTTTTTTTTGTTTGTTTGTTTTTTGGTTTTTGTTTTTTGGTTTTTTTTTACTTCAGAAGGACACTTAAATTGCTTTTGAAATTCAATGTGCCATAGATTAAGCATGATAATAATGTACCAGTAGCTGCTGTAGAAAAAATTGATTCCATTTAATTTAAGACAGAATTTGCAAAGCCTTGTAGAATTACGTGTGTTTAACACACATACATTTTATTGAAAATCTGGTATCTTACTCTTTTAGGTAGTTCTGAAAATCTCATCCTAAATTTCTTTAGGATTATTTGATATTTCCTTCAAGGAAATCTACCATCACACTTTTACAGGGAAAAAGCTTCTCTCAGAGCTGTGGGGTAGAATTCATCATTGATATTATGTTCTCCCCACCTGCATGCAAAGCAGAACTCTTTTTGCTTGCTTACTTTCCCTGTTCTCTATTTCTTTGTGGTGCATTTACCTCAGTGGCTATTACCAGAGTGCTCAAATCAATAGAATGTCCAGTGTCCTGTATAATATAGTCCTGATTTCTTCACCCACAGGCTTTGCTTTTGATGTAGGCACTTCCACCACAAGCCTATACTTAATAATTAAAATCTTCATATTTTTTGCACAAGTTCCCTATTTTCCTTTCTGATGCATTCAGGCACTGTGAATTGTTCCCTGAAGCCAAATCTATACTTTTTATTGTTATGTGAATATTTTGCTCATACTAGATATTACACTTTTACTTCCTATTCAATAAATATCTATGACATTCAGCTCAGCAATGGGTATTAGTCTGTCAGAACACTAATTTATGGTGAGAATGGTGTAATATCAAAAGGTTTATGGATCAGAAATGTGTAAATATGAAATTCAATCAGTGACTCTTCTGTGAATTAAACTCTAAGCAAACATTCTCTTCCAAAATTTAGTTACTGCTTTTTTATCTCTTGTTTCAAAGCTAATCTGAAATGCCAGCTGATTTATGAACTTAGTAGCCTCTTACTTGAAATTTTTCCTTCTTCATTTTGTGACAATATATAAGCCATCAGGTTGTTGAGAATACATTTCAGTTACTTCATTGGGATAGAGCTCAATATTAACTTTCTGGTCTGCTGTCTTACTGAACAATGCCTGTTCCACTGACAGTTCATTTAGATAGTGTCATGGTGTTGGAAGCTTTAAAGGGGTTAATGAGGTATTTATTCCATTATTGTTATTGGAAATTACAGTGTCTAGAACACTTACACAAGAAGATTAAAGATAGATGCTTTAGACCACTTTCTATAGTCTGATAGGCCATTATTTTCTGGTTCATAACACAAAATAGTACTTTTCATCAAGGAGCTCATATTCTCTAGATGATTCAAAAATTCACAGACCAAAACCAATGTGAAATATTAAGTTCCTAATACTTTTTTAACTCCAAACAAGTTATAATGCAAATGTTTTAATCAAACAAGGGGAAATTGTCACACACATTTCTCTCAGTGAAGTTTGATGATGAAAGGGTTGCCTCGACATGTTGGAGTACACCTCTCCTAGCCTGGCTTCTACTAGAGCTTAGCAGACATGGCAAACTCTGCTGATGGTTTGAGTTATTTTAAACAGGATTTAAACTTTGTTGCTTCCCTGATTTCCAATGGGAAGACATTGAGTCAAGTTTTGCTGTTTTAATGTGGTTCCTTAGGGTGACAAGCAACTATTTCACACTGGATGGACAACAGTCACAACATGAGTGGTATGGTGGGTTTGAGATACTTGGAATCCTGTCCCTGTGTGTCTTATTATTAGCATGAAAGTGCCAGCTGTAGTTTTTTAATCCCAAGGGCCAGGAAACCATTTCATAGCCCTTCAGCCTGTTCTGATTGTGCAATGTGGTAATGAAGCTATCAGAGATCTGTAAGGGCTTTCTTGGCTGTTTAGAACCAATAGAGCCAATCTTTGCAATCTTTCATGATCTCTTGGTATATACTGTAAAAAAAAAATCATGCAGCCTGTTTTACTAGATGATAGGTAGCTCCTGGTGACTGGATCCTGAGCACATGTCTAACAGCAGGTGAAGAGAGGGACAGCTGGGGAGAAGTAGATCTCCATCCTTGCAGATAACCAAAAGCCATATGGACACGGTCCTGGGAGTTTTGTTCTAGGTGATCCTGCTTGAGCCAGTGACCCTTCTCCAGCTGCTTGATCATGCTTGGGCAGGGGAGTTGGACAGGATCATCCCCAGAGGTCACTTCCAAGCTCAACCATTCTGTAGTTCTTGGAAGCGCCCTTGAAGGCTCACATGCTCCTTTACACCTCTGGGTGCACAGAGAGGGCAAGAGGCACAGCAGGGCATGTGAACCAGATCTCAGGGCTTCTTCATACAGCCCCTTCCACAGGGCAGCACCTGTGTGTCTGCCCAGATCTGTTGAGAAGCACATGGCTCTTCTCCTGACAGTGGGATTTATTTCCCACCCTATTTGTTGTGAAGGGGTAAGTGTGGCGGTGTTTAATTCCATACTCTCTCTTTGCCTGGATACATTTAGGGGCTGAATGGTCCAGAATGGATGTCATGTGTACTGTACTGCCCTAGGTGCAGCCCTCCAGTGTCACCCAAGATGTCTCTGAATGGGTCTAGGACTCCTGATACTCAATTTGGGTTTCTTCTCCTTTGAAGCAGAAAGAAGTTTCTTAGTTTCTTCTCCTCTTTGCTTTAGTATTTTCTTCCTAGATACTCACATGCATTGTCTTATGGTCAATTATAAAAATCAACCTGCTAGAAAGAAACTTTGATTCATCAGAGTTTAGAAAATTGACTCTTTTTTTAGAGGAGAGATTTGGTCAACATTTAGTTTACATGCCTAGTCTTACAGTAATCCTTGAGAAAGACAACAAGATAACAGGCTGCAAAACAATATGGTCTAGAGCCAAGATGTACTGGGAGATATTCATGTAGCAGAAAACAACTTCATTGTAACAGAAATGAGTTTCATTTTCACACAGTAGTACAATGCATAATCTGATGCATTCTCACGAATAACTTTATCATCTTGAATATTATTTTGGAAAAAGGAAATGTCAACTGAGAAAGTTTCTGCTTAAAAACAGAAAACCCCAAACCATTTCTGGATTTCAGGATTGTTTTGGTTTTTGTTTTTTTCTTTTTTCCATTTATGAAGTGGAGATAGGTTATAAATCAGAAAAAAAAAAGTATTTATAGATGATACACAGCCAGCAATACCCGTTTCTACTGGCCAGTACATCTGTGTGACTATTTCATCTTCCATGGTAACTTAAACACAAGAAAAAAGCCTTTACAGTTCAGGGCACTGGTGCCCGGCCAGAGGTTTGTAATAATTCATAGACCTTTCACTTTCATTTTTCTAGTGCTGAGAAATTACATTCTGCTATTAAAAGGGCTTTGTGAATTGCCTAGTAAAATATATATATTCTGTCTGCTCAAACAGATAAATAGAGCGTTGTGGGGAGCAGGGAATTCTTAATAGCAGATATTCTAAAGAATCCAGATGGCTTGAAAGAGAAAATCATTGTGTTTCCTCTCATTCATTACTTGTTCTTCAGGTAGGATCCCTTAAAGGATGTAGGCCAGCAAGCACTGTTTTTCTTCCCTGGGCAGTAGCCACGGGTTTGTCCTTTCGTGCAAATAAAGGGCAAGACAACCTTGTGAGCAGGGCATGAATCTCACATCCTTAGGTGGTTGCAAGGTCAGGTGAAGTGTTAGATACCAGCTGCCAGATCTTTGTGTGAGAGGCTTGAGAGTGTCCCATCCTTTAAAGATGGCTGGAAGAATTCAGTCTGGAGAGGTTCCTGGGAGGAGGTGATGAGTGTCTGTTGGTTTTCCTGCAATATATGAGCTTTGAGAGGTTTGCATGTATGTTATTGCAGCAAACTGTAGACCCAACATGTGTCTCAGAAGGGAAGGGAATGTTGTAGACTCAACAACCAGTAAGAACAGTCAGGATCAGATCATGTAAAAATTCAGCTTTTAATTGAACTTTCAGGCTATTTCCGGAAAAATATCATGGCTTCCTTTCCCCAATTTAAACTGCTGTACTCAAGCTGAAAGAAAAAGCTGAAAGGTAGTAGCCTGTCTGTAAGATGTTTTACTCCTCAACTGGGACATGGGACTGTGTAAAAAAAAGATACCAAAAATAAATTCCTTGGTCTTTGTGTCTTCATCAGTGAGCACCTTATATTATCCATGCTTCATAAGGGGGTTATAAGATGTTGGCCTGAACCTTCATACAAAATCACAACAGCAAGTCTTTTTGCAGAATGGAGAATGTAATTCACTGATGTCCACAGTACAAGCTGAGATTCGTGCATGCCAATAGCCATGTGTGTTCCCAATAACAGTGCCATGCTCTTCCTGGTATCCTCATAAACCTTCACACAAGTCTGCAAAAATATCTTTTCATTCAGTATTCTACTTTTTTTTTTTCCTGTTCCATTTTTTTGCTAATAAACCCTAAATCTTGCCCTTGCATTTTACAGATTGATAAGTGTCCTGACACTGCAGGTCCTGGGGTAGATTGTATCAACCTTCATTCCTTCCCTTGCAGGTGTAGCCTTGCAATATGTGACGTGCCATTCATAATACGAGCAGGAGGGTAAAATACAGAATACCAGGGTTTTGTTACTGGATGAAAAAGGAAGTTCAATTTTTAAACTGATTTTGGGAGATGGAGGGAAGAGAAGAAGTGGGTATTTTTAAATTTCTGCTCCTAGTAAAACCCTTTAGTTTCCAATTCATAGAAATGCCCTTCTTTGGCACTCAGGCTCAGTGTCTGTCACAAGCCAGTGGAGCTGCACTGGTTCCCACAAGCAAAGCCTCAGGCCTCTGAGTGACTTCTGTGAAAATTATAAATTCTGGTAAAAAGAATGCAGAACAAATATTGCTCTGTGGGTTGGCAGTGTATATATAAGACTCATTTCTCAATTCATGTTACCTCATGTTCATAAGGAACAGCCTGATGGAGTCAACATAGTGAGACCAAGTTAAAAATATTTTGAAAGAAAGTCTGGGCTTGATATATTAAATTCCTACAGACGAAATTATCCCACTGTGTCTTTGCAGTTGCTATAATGAATAGAGGTGCCACTAATATTTTAACAAATACCATAAGGCTAATTACTAAATTTTACATATTGAATCATCATAAATCAAAGTTACACCTTTGACTTCAATGGTGCCAAAAAAGTCTCAAGATGCTGTAAATGAAGGAAGGCCCATGAGAAGTTCAGACTAGTATGAAAATTAATGGTATTGTGTTCAAAATCATTTCAATAACATTTGGGATTGGCTTTATCTAAGGGACTAGGCCAGATCTTCAGCTAGACTACACTGCTCTAGTTTTACTGTTATTCTTGTGGGAAGGACAAGTTATAGAATTTAGCTATATTTTTGGTTTTTTGACTGCATGCATATGATTTAAAAATACTGTGCTCTGATTTGTGTGCTGGGACGTTATCTCTGCTTTATTTATTCATTTTTTTTAATGCTTGTTTAGCCACTTTGCATATATAACTGCTACATTTGCTGTTAAATCAAAATTTGCCAATTGGGATTACAGGAAGAAATCTTGGCTGCAGTGGTTCTGCAGGCAAAGGTGTGATGGAATGGTCAGTGCTGAAATCCTGTGCTGGGGAATGCTACAGTCTTGGAGATCTGGAAAATAATTTTATTTCCATAACATGCAGAAGAGTATCCCACAACAATATTCATCATTAAGAAAACAATTTAAGTAATTATTTTGCTAGGATGTAGTGCTACATGTCAGGTGTAGAAGAGTCACCCATGACTTCTAAATTAAATAGTACTATTCCTACATTGACCTGTATCTTTCAGACAACACAATTTTTTTAATTCTTTTTGAGATATTTAGATATGGAATCTTTTGTAACAGAATTATATACTTGAAACAGTTGCTTTTTACCAGTGATTACTTTTAATTACTTTGCTCACTTTTTTGGCGGTATTTTTATTGACTAATAAATATCTGAAAAGGAAAAGGAAACCTCTGCAGGAACTGTGTGCAGAAAAGCATTCTGAAAGGCAAGAGTGGGCTTTGTGGTCCCTGTGAAATGATTTGCAGTTTTTACAAAATCTTCACAATTTACACTTGAAGGCATTGTGACTTCTGTGAGTGCTGGGTCATGGCCAGTTTCCCATGGCTGGCAGGTCAGGAGTCTCAAGAATTCAGTATTGGGCATTTTGCTTTGAAAGAATCAGCTCAAGCACAGCCATGAGTGGTTACTGCTCTGCTTATTGTGACAGGTCATGGTTGTTCAATTGGGAATCTGGAAAGAAATTTAATAATTTCAATACAATCTCTTGGACTGTTGTTTATGTCATATATTCCTTCCCAGACAACCTCAGTGACTATCATGTAAGAAAAAAGACACTGAAGTAGCTCCTCCTTTCCTTGAGCTTACTCCCCAGGCCATGGCTGAAGCACATGAGTGTGATGATGGGAATTTCATGACTGATAACTGTATCATTAAAAGCTCCAAATTAATCACTGGGTATCACTATACCTGAAGTAGTCTTGCTTGTTTAAAAAATTGATTAAACCCATCTTTAGGCAGAATGTGTACTGCAAAAGAAAAATGTGAAAGAAAATTGATTTTGATTCCTTGTAACATTAAAAATTGATGATCATTTCTTTCCCTTCTACTTGTATGTAATCAAACCTGAGCTATAAGATCAGTAACAAAATTATTCTGCTTTGAGCTGCTAGCATACTTCACCCGAACCGGAGCTTATAAGGCAAGCACTCTTGACCTGTTTTCTGTGGTTTGCTAGGTTTTCAAGAATGAAAGACAGGAGCCAGAGTGGCTGCGCCAAAAAAGCTCATGGAAAGCAATAAGTGATCTCAATCTGCTATGTGCAGCAGAGAATCAGCTGTGAACAACTTTAAGATGCCCTAGTCTCCAAGCTATGCATGATTTATGGGGGTATCTAACCCTAAGAGCAATGTGGGCAGACCACTGTAGTGATTAAATCCTATTTGAATGTTTTGTTAGGATAGTTCCTGACAGGACAAAGGGCTCCTTATTCCCTTGCGACAATATCTCACACACAGCATTCCTCCCTTGGCTTTCTCTGCACTAATCACCCCTAAAAGCTAAATAACAGAGGTTTCTGAAAAAGCCTGCAGGAGGAGTCCTAAGGCAAATGGTTAATGCCTGCTCTCCCAGACACAGGGCTAATTAACTGAATCTTTAAAACATCATGATGGGGATTTTCTGCATGCAGGTATTATCAATTATCCCATGAATTCAAGAGCTGCAATTCCTGGTAATTAACACCACATATTCATTGCATAGGACAGGACTGTACAAGGGGAAATAGCTGCTGCAAATGTGAAATTCTCAAGTTAAATTGTACCTTTGAATAAAAGAGATCCATAGATTGAGGATCAACACAAAGAAGTGAAACATGCTCTGTGCATGATACACAGAGATAGATAGCAATTGATAAGGATATAGGGACTAAACCAGACAGATACATTACACTTCCAGTACACTGGCATTTGTACACTTGTGCACATGCAGTGCCATCATACACATTTTCTGTCTTGGAGGATGCAGGCAATTACCAGAGTTATGAGCTGCCAGCTTCACAGATGATGGGGGAAAGCTGTTATGCCTGTATTTGTTATGCCTGTTATACCTAAATTTTAGTTTAACTCAATCAAAGTGAGGACAGGTACTGCTGAAGGCAGAAGGAGCTGGGAAATGACAGGTTAGCTTGCTTCTGTGTTGCAGACACCAACACACATCCTCAGTCATGGAGCACTGGACAGTTAGAGTAATTCTGGGACTCAATTTTCAGACCTAGATAGCTTAAAATGGAATATCTGAGTGTGGGGCTAAGGAAAATTAATGCTAGCTTGATGCCAGTCTGGTTACTGAATTAACACTGGGATGCACAAAATAGGAATTTTGGTGACTATGGATTTGGGTGGTTGTAGGCGACCAATGTTAAAGATTAGGCTCTGGGTTCAAATGGGAAGACAAGTTGTTCAGCAGGGGGTCTATTGATTTTCCAAAAGTGTAACAAGCTTTCTCTTCTTCACATGTCCTATTCAGTTGTTAGATACTCTGAAAGTGTGACCT
>JAWWLV010000144.1:66835197-66884247 GCA_035041135.1 Platyrinchus mystaceus | reverse complement strand
GGATGATAATTTTAGCTCATCTCAAGAGGTTTCCAAAGCTGTGTGCTATGAATTATTTGTGATCTGACTGTAGATAGGGTTTGGTCTGGGGGAAAATCCTTATCACCAGCTGTGGTGGTGTTGTTTTTGAAAGCTAAGAGTGTTGGTTCCAAATTATTCACCCAGTAGAATACATTCTGTTAAGTAGGGAGTCCACACACAAAAAAAGAAAGAGCTAAATCCATTAAATGATATTAAAGAACTGAAAGCACAAAGTGGTCAATCTACACAGACAACTGCCCTGTAGAAGTTTAGATGATCACATATTTGTCAGCTTTGCTATCCAGAAACATATATCTTTCAGGCAAGGTAGGGTAGGCTCAGCATGGCCTCAAGCTGCACCATGCCACCCCCATGAATGATGTCTTATTATTGACCTGAACTGATTACTCAGAGAGATTCTTGCTATGCTTAAACTCCAAGATCTAAGATCACTGGGCAGACAGTGTTTTAAATCTTAACAGGTGGTACAGTTTGGACCAGCCAAAAAAAAAGAAGATTATCTTTGAAATTTATTCTCTGGAACAGTCACAAATTTATAATTAAATGAATCAGTTTTTCCATCAAACCCTCCTACTCATTTTAAACTGCATAACATTTAAATTACACCCCTGATGCAAATGTTACCCAGAATCTACAACTTGAGTATGATTTTGCTAAAAGTGAAGTCAGCAAATTATTCTTACATTTGAGCTAGTATGTTAACTTTCAGAGTCTGGCTTGTGCCAAATCTGGCAATGATTGCAGTCAGCAATTTTTCCTTTGTGGCAGCTCCTAAAGTCACTATCCACTATCTGGGATTGAATCCTTTTTGCGCTGTGGACCACAGCCATGGAGAGAAGGCTCGAGTACTGAAAATCAGAAATGTGTTTAACTAATATTTTGAATTGTGTGCCTAGAGATTTTTCTTTCATTTTCTCTTACCGTGTTCTTTTCTTCCCTTCTGTGTTGTTTGGTTTCTTTTTTTTGAATAGGCAGAAACACACACTGAGACATGCAATCACAGGTGAGCAGCACAATGATGGCAGCAATCTCTTTGTCTCTTGAGATGGATATATTAAATAATTTTCTGCTATTTTCCTTCAACATGTTTTTCTCCATCTCTTTGCTGTGTAAAGTAAAGGGGAGGGAAAGTTGGGTGGTTTTGGTTTTTTTATTATTTGTTTTTTCCCTTTACTCTGCTTGACATATTTTTGGTGTTTATTTCAGTGAGTAGGGGTATGATCAGCATATCCCTAATAAACCCAATAGCTCTGCTTATGTGCAATTTTAGCTCCTTGCACCCTGTTAACATAGGCTCTTAGTACAGCTGGTGAGTTTTAAAATCATCTTGGAGTGCTTCACTGGACTGAAGAAATAATTAATTGAAGGCTCTCAGCACGTGCTAAGTAGCTCGGTTGAGTCTGAAGATCTGAACAATTGCTTTGTTTTTTCCTTTCCTTATCACCATTAGCCATTTTCACTGGATAGAGATACAAAATAACTAGCTTTTACAGTGAGCCATTAAACTGTCATTTGGGCAACTGTGCATGAAGAGGCATCAGATAACGGTCAGTGCTGGAGTAGAACAGGGTTTGTGAATCATAGCTGTCTCCACTGTACTTAAATCACATTCACCACTGGAGCAGTCAAGGGTTTCATTAAAGGGAGAAGCATTCATCTAGAGAAATATATCCAAAAAATGAGAGTAAATAAAAGCCTTACATTTTTCTCTATTTCTCTTCATGTTTTATTTACCACAGTGGGGGCTTAACAAGGTAGCAAATGTAAAGAGCAGTGAGATAACCATGCAGAAGAGGATTCTGAAAATGAACACGGTGACATTTTAAAAGAGACGTTCCACACCGGGGCAGATTTAGCTTTTTTTTTTATTTACACAGCACTTAGGGGGATGATGGAGGGGAAGCTGTGAATAAATTTCAGTGGGAAAAGTGTAAAACTGACTAAAAAAAAAACAACCTACCTCTGCAGAAATGTACATCTGGAAAGAGAATGTAATTTCTGTTGAGAAATAAGATTCGTCCTTTACCACTTATAAAGAGACACCTTCATATTATTGGTGTTAATTAATTATGTGCTAATTACTGCACACACAAGAATTGCAATCTTTGCTCCCAAAGAGCTTGCAGTTTAAATAATGAAGGTCTCTGCAAGTGAACAAAACCCAGAAGGCACTATGGGGGCTTGGGGAGAGGGGAAGGGGCAAAGGGCCATAAGGCTGCAATAGCATGACCATGTGGCTTTTCCACCGTGTCTCTGATGCTTATAATCTGAATCTGTTAATAATGTACAAAAGAAGGGGGAGGAAGGGTTTGAAATAGGGTGACAGAGAAGAAAAGGCTTTACTTGCAGAGGGTGAGGGGTAGAAAGACTGGGTCTGAATTTTATGATGGTAAAAGTGCAAAGAGCCTGGGGTAAGGAGTAAAGCAGAAATGGGTGTACAGCATGCAGGAGACCCAGACCTGCCTGAAATCTGCCTGTGGAATACAAGTGTGCTTTCTTCTGCCACCTTCCTTCTGCATTTCCTTGGCAAGGTTGCTTTAGTTATCCCCAGCAAACAACTTTGACCCCTGGGAACAGGCATAGACTCTCCAGAGGGAAATTCATGAGCCACTGCTCCTTTGGAGGAACAATGTAGTTCTTTCTAGAAACGACAGTCTAAGTCTTCCCTTGTTGCTGCCAGAAAAGAAAAGGGCAATTAATCCATTCAGTGACTCTTCCTCAGAGCAGGTCACTGCTGCTGGCCCATCAGCATTCACCAAATTTTGCTCTTTTCTTGTTGGAACCAGACAACGACTGCCCCTCATCTGCTTGTCAGGGAAGAGGGATCCTCTCTTTCCTCTGCAGCAGCCACTCTCAGGCAACCCAGCCTTGTCACCACTGCTCTGCCAGGGGAGGGGAAGAAGCTCTGCAGCTCCTCTCTCCCTGTGCAAGCACAACAGGCAGCAAGATTTATCCTCCAGGCCTCACATTCAGCCCTCTCTAATGTAATTACCAGATGCTGGACTTTATATAGCAGTTTCTTAAGTACCTATAAACTGAAGGCCAGAAATCACACCACAAGCCTCCTGTGAGCCACTTGGACCACATCCTTTGTTGCTGCGTGTTGTACACTGTCAGTGGTGTGAGATGGTTGCAAAATGATGCTGAATTCAAAGTGGGAGGACTTCACTCAGCTTTGCACACACAAAAAAAGCCTGACCCTGAGGTTTAATGTCATCTCAGTCACTTTGGGACCTGGCTGTCTGGGCTCCATGGAGCAATGAGTTTGGGGTCTAATTCTCCATTGTCATAGAACAGCTCTAAATACTGAATAGTTCAACCAACTCTGTGGAATTGCAAAAATAATTTGGTTCAAATCTAAGTCTTACTTTTGTTACTTAGTTCTATCTCTGTATCCCTGCTTACAGCCAGCCCTAGTGTTCTACATACAATGTGCTCATCTTTAAAGGTTTTTGGAGTCAGACTAGAGAGGTGAGCAGCTTCCTCTGAGGTGTAACTTTTCTTTGAAACAAAAGAGAAAAACTCTCTGAAGTCTATTTTTTACATAACGACTAAGGAAAGCCAAGGATATGATTTATAAAATTTAAACCTAAGCAGCAGTCTAATCAGGAAAAAAAATGTGTTGCCCTTGGAACTGAAACTCCCTAGAATTGAGGATAAAACCCCAGTGGCTGTGAGCTGAGCCAAAAATTTAACCCCAGAACTAGGATTTCTTGTTGCCTCATCTTCTTGCATCAAATATTGTCAGGTAGCATATTTTTTTTTTTTTTGTTCCAGTGCACAGCCCTAACTCTACTCTGCAGCGTTTCAGGACTCTAACATTGTAAAATGTGGGTTCAAACACGATCTTTTTTCATAGGAATGTGTTAAACAGGCCATGAAAAGCAGCATGATCAAAAGATGTTCTACAAAGTATTGATATTTCGCTGCTTCTTACCTTGAGCTTCTCCAGTAATTCACCATATCAGAAATACAATATTTGTAAGTTCTTTTTCATAAAGGTCTTTATGGGTTTGGAAATTTAAACACCGCGAAGCTGAAGTTGAATTGGAAACCAAAAGTCTCTAAGCTTGTACATCTTAGAGAAAAAAAAAATTCAATTAAGTGGGATTTTAGCTGTTTCAATAAAATTGGACTCTCCCTTTTCAAGATAAGGGTCCTATAGAGCTGCAGCAACCTTTATGTGGCAGGAATATCCACTTCTACTAAATGTATAATCCTAGCTCAGGATACAATACACACAACAGGAAATCAATGTATAGTAGAATCAATTTGAAAATATAAAATAAACTAATATATGAGTGGAAAATTGACTTCCTATGGATTAAAAGCAGCACAAATGGTAGAAAAATCTGGCTTTTTTAACAGGAGGAGGTGGGTGGTAATAATAATGCAACTGATTAACTAGCTGGACTCAAGGTGCTGTGTGTGCACATAGATTTTTTTCCTTTGGTAAAAGGATTCAAAGAGGAAATAATTTATTGGTGCACTTTGCTCAGTGTTTGTCATTGAAAGGATGCCAAGTGCATACAGCACCATGAAAAAAGGGGAAAAGTAAAAGATATGGAATGTATTATTTAAAATATCACCACCATAAACAGTGTAGGATTACTGCTGGAATCCCATTATGGCTGTAGGGACATAGAAATGTTTCCATTACGATTATCATTGAGGAGTTTATAACTCAGCCACTGAGATTTTTATTTTTTTAAGGGAATGTAATGTTTGTGTAATGTGCTGTACTGACAGTCTGGAAACTGGAAGTCTCTTGTTTGCTGTCAAAACAGATACAATGGGACATATAGGGAAAGTGGCCCCTAGTTTAGCCAGTGACATCCTCAGTCCTGCCATCAGCAGTCTTTCAATATCTGATTCTTCAGGCTTTTTTTGGTCATTGATAACCCCGGTGATTGCTCTCAGGAGAAGTGAAGTAGGGATAAAATAAATTAAGACTAGAAAGTTATTCAGTATAGGCCATAGACATGACTGTTAGGTTTCTCCATTTATTTTCACAATGCAGAACGGCACCATAAGCATCATGTGTAAAACATCATGTAATCAGGCATTGGAATGGGCTGCCTGGGGAAGTGGTGGATTCTCTGTCCCTGGAGGTTTTTAAGACTAGACTGGATGTGGCCCTGAGTGCCATGGTTTAGTAACTGATGGTAGTGGATCAAGTGGATCAAGAGGTCCTTTCCAACCCGGCTGATTCTATGATTGCATATGTAAGCAAAATTACTATGCTTGATCACAGGATGGAGAAAAAGAGCAGTTGTCCCTCCTGAGGCTGAGCTGCTGTCTCTTGGGATCACTCCAAAGTGGTTGGATCAGTCCGTGTGCTACTGTGTGCCCCTGAATGATGCCTGTTGACCTCTAGGGACCAAGTGTTTCTAAAAATGGAGTATGCAACTACTTCAGGTACAAAATTGGAGGCTAACTGGGACAATGTGACATATCTGCAGGCTGCCCATTACAATGAAACTCAGCTATGAACTCTCCACATCTGCCACTTTTACTGGGGAACATCAAATCTGTCCACCACTCCTTGATACAGCCAGCATTAACCTAATTTGGATGTAGCAATGATAAAGACAGTGTGGCTGTACAGCCACGTGGCTTCTCTTCCATCATGTGGTTGAGAATGCCACAAATTAGGTGGGGCTTGGATCCACAGTTATATATCCACTAGATTCATGAAGCTGCATCAGGAATGGAAATACAGACAGAAAAGGAGAGAAGGTCTAATGAATGTGTAGACTTAGCTTGTCCCACCTACTGGTACATCTCCAACAAGTAGCATTTCCAGGCTTGTTGTACACAAAAAGACACAAGTCTGGTGTATCCTGCAGTGGTGAACCACCTGTTGTGATGCAATTCCAGAAGGACTCAATAGCTCCACATCTGAAAAAGTGATCTATCCCCATAGCTTGGAATTCTGCCAAGAGGACAACAGAGTCCAGAGAGACCTTGGACAAGGGAAAAGCAGAAAGGTACCCAGACAAGCTGCTGTGGGAAACCAGGCAGCAGGTAAGCCCAGTGCCAGAAAGGCAGATGCAAGAAGCAGAGCCCCATAGGTCTTCAGGAGAAGACAGGTGGCTTTGCCCAGGAAGGTGACTTTTCTGCACCCTAACACACCAGCTGCACTTTTTGTCCCCCAAAAGACTGTGTATGGAGATTTGGTAACTTCATCTGAACAAATTAAGTGAACCCCTTAAAACATCCTCACCTAGACAAGCTCAAAAACCCAGACAGGAGAGAAGTGCAGAGGGAAGAGATTGGCAAAGGAAGAAAGCCAGAGTGAAAAGGAGTGCTAACTAGGGTATTGAGTGTTGAGTATATAGTAGTCTGATTTGTGTGGATGACTTATCCTGCCCTGGGGTCTCCATAAAATACATGCACACAGATTCCATCCATGAGTAAAGGACTTGAAATCACCTGAAGCTGGTTATGTCCTTGTTGGAATATGGGTCTGATGCTGAGGAACAGAAGACCAGAACTTCTACTGATTGCATGTCCAAAAAGCAGCTGGACTGAGGTCATAAGCCAGAGTGTCTCACAGTCATGGTAAGTTAATATGAAAGTTCACTGTAATTCTGAATCTTATAGGAGCAGAGTTAAATTGATTTCTGTTATTTCTGAAATGTATTTCTTTAACTACCTGTATTTTTTTTATTCCTCATCTCATAAGAAGAACTTGGGAGAAACATAAAGCAGAGGTGGAAGGGGGAGGGAAACAGGTTGTTAACACTGGATCAATCCATTGGAAGGAACTTCATTGGTTAAAGTTTGATAATGTATGCACATGGAAATTTGTTTCCTGCTTTCAGGATCTGAAGTCAGCCATCAAAAGGTGTGTTTGAGCAGATGAAGGCATAGACTGGGTCAGAGCAGGACCCAGCAGACTATTGAGCTCTTATAGACTAAATGTAGTTGTATTGTAAGTAGACCCTTTTCTTTAATATTTGTGTATGGAAAATCTGCTGTGCATGGGGTGGAGGGGTGTTACTTTAGATTAATGTCTGGTATAATTTAAACTAGAATTCATTTCTCTCCAGAGTCTGGCACTTCTGGCCTAGATTCTATGTGCTGAGATCTGTAGAAAGTGATAGTGTATGAGTCTTGCCTTCCAGAAGGGGTGTTTTTGGGTAAGAGTTCTTTAGGGTGTTGAAATAGTTATTCTTTAGTGCTAGATTTATTCTGTTGTCTGCACCTCATGTAACAAATGGCTACTCCTTTAAACCGATCTTGACATCAAGAAGAAAGTAGTCCAGATTTTTCTTTGTTTGTAGGATTGTAACATAAACATCCACAGCTGTCAATGATCAAGAAAGTGCCTGGCAATCCATATTCACTACAACTGGCACATCATTTTGTACTCAGTAATTCCTGAGCACTCTTCACTTTGCTTTATAAATGTAGGGGAATCTCTGAAAAAAATGCATACGTAGAGAATATATATATTTTTAACAAAAACTAAATCTGCTAAACCTTCCAATTGAGAAGTGATGAAAACCCAGCTTGGTATCTTAAACAAGTCAGATAACCAAAAAAACTGTAGAGACTTTTAACACCTTATTAGTTGCATTAAGAATTGTTACTGCAATTGATGTTACCAGGATATGTGATATATTCACGTAATGAACTGCTTTTCAGCCATCCTGAGATGTCTCATATGTCAGTCTGGAGGCTGTGATTCTCCAAACAGATAGGAGTAATGAAGGTGTGTCTAGCACTAACTGAGCATGGAGTGCATTTTAAAAAATGAAAACAATAATCATGCTAAATAGGACTGTTGCTTGAAGCCATTAGTATCTATCAGATGAGCTGTAGAGGCACTGACAGAAATAGTTTAATATATTGTCAAGGGCGGTTTTTAAAGTGTTTCAACCCTACAGTGTCTGAGATGCTTCAAAAGGCTGGCTGAGCCTTTTATCACTCTCACGGGGTCCAGTCCTTTCTCAGGGACAGCAAAGTTTAGGATATGGGAATGCCACACGAACAGCTCTGAATGTGTTGAGGACTTGGCTGTTCCACCTCCAAGCGGTTGAACAGATCTTCCACATCTTCCATGCACATCCTGCATTGGCCATACTGCCTTGTGCCTTCTATGCCTGTGTGCATGGGGTGACAGCTCTGCCTGTCTGCTGTGAGATACCTTAGCTAAAGGGGAAAAAGAGCAGAGAAAACTTGGAAATAGCATTGCAGGGAAAAATGGAAGATATTCTTCAGTGCTGAGGACAGCTTCTAACAGCACTGAGACCTACCTCCTCCCTTCAGAAAGTGACAATTTATGCCTGCATTCTCCCTGGTTTTCCATGAGAGGTGGGTAATTAAATCTACTATCAGCAAGGAGCTATGTTAAGGAACATGCACTTCATTGTTGCAAGGAAGGTTTGCATGGGAATTTATTTTATAGTCGCACTGCTAAAAATCACTATTTCAAGTGTTAATACTGAGCTGGAATGAATGCATTGAAGAGGCACATACATCCAAGGAAGCCTTCAAACCATGAATATTAATAAGTCTGAGCCAAGATCCTGTCTGACAGATGACCAGCTCTGTGCCATCCATTGCACTGCAACATGTTCTTGAGCCTCAATTTGTCAGCAATAAAAGTCAGCTTGCCTAAACCTTCTGTTAGGATAACTTGCAGCATTGTATGCATGAGGCATATGATAGCACAACTCCTGAAAATCACAGTGCTACACTGTGGATGAGTTTTGGTGTGTGGCTCCCCAACTGCTTCCCACTCATCAAATGACTCTCCAAAAGCATCTGGTGCTGTGTAGTGTGTATGGACCCTGCACTGTGTTAGATGGTAAAAATACCGTTTTTGCAAGCCTTGCTGCTTCTACCTGTAAGAAAGTTGTAGCAAGATGGAGATTGGTCTCTTCTCCCAGGTAACAAGTGATAGGACAAAAGGAAACGGCCTCAAGTTGCAGCAGAGGAGGTTCAGCTTAGGTATTAGGAAAAATTTCTTCAAAGAAATGGTGGTCAAGCAGTGGAACAGGCTACATAGGGGAAATTGCTATCCCTGAAAGTGCTCAAAAAACATGTAGATGTGGCATTTAGATGTGGGTTTAGTGGTGAGCTTGGCAGTGCTGGGTTAATGGTTGGACTGGATGATCCTAGAGGTCTTTTCCAACCTAAAAAATTCTATATATTTTGATGATGGTTGAGACAAGATCTTGGCAAGGAGAGAGAGATTTGATAGTAGAGTGTGCTGTAGGGTTTAATCATTGCAGCACAAATGGTGCAATGAGTGCTTTAGAGCCACATAGATTGACACCTTTCAAGGCCAAAAGAGGGCAGGGATATGTCTTATCACTGGTGTGAATGCCTGGAGGAACTGAACAGTTTGAGAAGAGCTACTTGGATCAGACCAGCAACTGCCAAAGAAAGCATCAGCAACAAAATACAGAGGAGGGATTAGTGAAGGAGTTTTGGAGGAGGGATAGCTAGAATAAAAAGCCCATCAAATACTTTTTAAGTGTTAGTCTATTGTACTTGCATTATATTGAAATGGTTAAATACACAGGGATTATAGAGTGTTGTGCCAGGGAATGAAATATGAAAGTAACTAAAAGCTTGCTGGGCTCGGAGCTTCTGAACAGAGTCTGCTGGGACCAGCAGACCAGAAGCCCTTTAAGGGCATTTTAAAACTCAGTTCAATGCAGAGGTTGGATTAAAAGCATTGTGGAAGTGTTTCTGAAGGGAAAACAGCATGCAGATTGGCTCTCAAATGAGTGGGAGCAGAAGAATGTTACTACTATATTTATTCCAACCTTTATATGATTGTACACTAATGTACACACATTATAAGTATTTATTTGTATTTCAGTAGCCAATAGCTACTGCTGACATGCACAAGGTTCCTATTTTGCCACTGTATAAGCCTATAATTAAAAAAAAAATCCTGCTTTATAGAGTTTATATAGTCTCAGCAGTTGATTTGTAAATATATTGTTGCCATCAGTTCTTTCTAGTTCTTCAGTGTGGCTATAAGCACTTACAGAAATGTCTATGAAGAAAAGAAATAAGTCTTAGTAGAAGTTGGCATTCATCCATGAAGATTTAGATACCTAATTTATAAACATTTAGTAAATATGAATTAATCTTGACATGCTGGATTTTGTGCTGAATTAAATAATCATACTTACAGTCTATAATGCACTTGGACAATAGGTAAATTAGTCCTTCATTAAAAAATCATGAAGGAAAATGCATAATCTGCAGCAATGCCCAGAGGAAAAATTACAGTTATTTGAAATAAAAACACTATTGTTAGCAAATTTGTGAAGGTTGTTTTTTAGTTTGGCTTCTGTTTTTTTGTTGTTGGTTTTGGGTTTTTTTTAACGGTGCCATAGATCTTCCTGTGTATTGTCTCTATCATGAGACTTCCAGCTGAGAGTATTAACTAAATACCCAGGGTTTAATTGGAAATCTGAGGTAGAAGAACTGTAAATCTCCTTTCACTCATTTGTCTCTGCACTGCCTACTTCTCAGCAGCAGACAAAACAGTATGTGCTTTTACATCTGATTAATGCTAACAAAAGCTGTGATTAAAACACCCTTGAATTCTTCTGTCATACAGCACAATTTAAAATTGTGAATTATCCTTCAAAACAGCACAAGTGGTGCAATTGCACATTAGCATAACAGCAAACCTTATTTACACAAGCACAAATGTTGTGTAAATTGGCCTTTAAGTGGGTTTTAAATGGCAATCACTTGGTAGGTGTTTTCAGAACTGCTAAATAAAAAAAAAATTAGCTATAGTGCAATATTTTACAAATGAATACTTTTAATGGGCCTATTTTCAATTGAATTGAGTATGAGAACAATGAAGGCAGAAAATGACAACAGTTATTTAATCTGGGATGCTATATAAATACTGGAACATTTTAAAATTGTTCAGCATCTTGTAGCAGAAAGTATTTGTGAAAGTCAAGTGGTTATTAAGCTTATGAACTCCCTGCTTTGCCTTTCTATCATGTGAAGCTGTAAGCTTGGGGACATACACAGATAAGGGGCAAGAGAAATTCAGACCAAGGGTGCCTGTTTTTATGACTTTCACAAAGCAGAAACAGGACTGGTTTATTACTCCTCCTGGTGAGAAATTGCTCTCAACAGCTTCAAGGGAAAAGGGCTCCAAATCAGAAATAATCCCCATAATCCAAAGGGAAATAGTCACTAACCAGTACAAGTCTAGCAATCCTGGCTCAGTGGGGAGGTCCCAGGTGACTGGAGGTTGACCAATGTGACACCCATCTACACGAAGGGCCAGAAGGAGGATCTGGGGAATTACAGGCCTGTCAGTCTGACCTCAGTGTCAGGGAAGGTCATGGAGCAGATTCCCGTGAGTGCCATCTAGTGCCCGTACAGGACAACTAGGGGATCAGGCCCAGCCAGCATCACTTAATGAAAAGCGGGTCCTGCTTGACCAACTTGATCTCCCTCTATGACAGGGTGACCCACTCAGTGAATGAGGGAAAGGCTGTGGGTTTTGTCCATCTGGACTTCAGTAAAGCCTTTGACACCGTTTCCCACAGCATTCTCCTGGAGAAACTGGCTGCTCGTGGCTTGGGTGGGTGCTCTGTTCACTGAGCAAAAAACTGCCTGGATGGCCAGGCCTGGAGACTGGTGGGGAATGGAGTTACATCCAGCTGGTGAACAGTCACCAGTGGTGTCCCTCAGGGATCAGTGTTGGGGCTGGTTCTGTTTAATATCTGTATCAATGATCTGGATGGGGGGATCAAAGGCAGTCAGTTTGAAGACAAGTTTTGCAGGAGTGTTGGTGGAGCTCTGCTGGAGGGCAAGAGGGCTCTGAGGAGGGATCTGGACAGGCTGGATCAATAGGCTGAGGCCAACAGAATGAGGTTCAACAAGGCCAAGTGCCAGGTCCTGTCCTTGGAACACAACAACCCCAGGCAGCGCTACAGGCTGCGGGCAGAATAGCTGGAAAGCTGCCCAGTGGAAAAGGACCTGGGGGTGCTGGTCAACAGCAGCTGAACAAGAGCCAGTGTGTGCCAAGGTGGCCAAGGAGGCCAATGACATCCTGGCTTGGATCAGCAATAGTGTAGCCAGGGGGACCAGGGCAGCGATTGTCTCCCTGTGCTGGGCACTGGTGAGGCCACACCTCGAATCCTGTGTTCAGTTCTGAGCCACTCATGGCAAGAAGGACATTCTGGTGCTGGAGCGAGTTGAGAGAAGGGTAATGAAGCTGGTGATGGGTCTGGAGCGCAAGTCTGATGAGCAGCTGAGGGATATGGGTGTGTTTAGCCTGGAGAAAAGGAGGCTCAGAGGAGACCTTATTGCTCTCTACAACTACCTGAAAGGAGGTTGTAGTGAGGTGGGGGTCACTCTCTTCTCTCAAGGAAAAAAAGATGGGATGACAGGAAGCAGCCTCAAGTTGCACCAGGAGAAGTTTAGATTAGATATTAGGAAAAAATTCTTCACTGAAGAAATGTGAAATGAGAAGCATTAGAACAGGTTGCCCAGGGAAGTGATGGAGTTGGTATTTCTGGAGGGATTTAAAAGACACGTAGATATTGTGCTTGGTATGTGTGTGCCCCTTGGATGTACATACAGAATTTCTCCTGGGTCAGAATGGGGCTTAGCTGGCTCAGTACTGAGATTTTTTTTGCCTTTAATTTAGAACTGAATTCTGTAAATAAATGCTGATTAGCTATGTCATGTGTTGAAGTTGCTCCTCTGGGGGCTGAAGAAGTTCACAACAAGAGCATGGGCAAGTAGTTCAGGATGGAGAGCTCTGTTGGTGGGACAGTGGTCAGCACTGGATGCAGTCCTATGGTATCTGAAACAGAAAATTGAGATTGGATCCATTTGCACTTCAAATTCAGCTGAGAAAGGAAATCTTCCAACATTATTATCAAATAGCTAATATCAAATGTAAGGCATGGGATGATGAAACAAGAACATTTTAACAGAGGAGATGTCATTTTCTCTTCTTCTTCAAACAGCAGTTATTCTGTCTGTGTACTCTGGATCAGCCACTGGAATTACACAAGCCTAAAACTTGCGTGAAATCAGAAACATGATTATCTTAGGCTTCATTCTCTGCATTGTATGAGCAAGCAACTTGCAATCAGCCCTGGTATAGAGGCTTATAAAAGCCTGTTTACCAGAGTGATGTTTAGAGGTTTTATGCTGTTGTATTCAAGCTAATATTTCAACTAATTCTAATCTACTTGGATTCATATCCCCAGTGGTTTCTCACAGATGAAGGATTTGAATGAATCAGGCATTAATCAGTCCCTGATAAGATTTGGTGATGTTTGTCCTATGTTTGGCATTATGCCTCCTTTTTTTTGTAATATGTGCTTTTATACTCACTTGTCTCTACTTTTTAATTTTACTTATAGCCTTTGCTTTGTCTTCTGTTTCTCCCTTAGAGACATCAAGACTTGCATGAGTAGTTATTGAGATTCATTTAACCTGGGGATATAGGCATATGCTAATTTCTGATGTAGTGGTTTTAGACTTACTATCCTTCACCTGATCTGTTCTCCATCTGCTCCAAGAAGTTTTCACTTGGAATGCAAGTGCTCCTACAGAATTTCCATGCAAAGTGAGCCCTCACAAACCACCTTTATTCTACCAGTGTCTTTATGGCTGTGATTCTCATTTGCCCTTCATTATCCCCTCCCTAATGTGCCACTTTGTGTTCATTCTAGTCTCAACTTGTCTAAATTTTACATGTTATTTTGAACATATTCACAATTTCTAGGTTAAAAAAGTCTCAGCCTTAGCAAAACAGTAGTTTTTGAAATAACAGAGTGGAAAACAGGTTGCTCTGAATTAAAGTAATTATTTTGTTAGATGTAAAATAAATTAAAAGGGTAAACTGATAATACTTTTACTTGGAGTCCTGGGAAATGAAGCTGGAAATTGTAGCACAGGTCCAGTTTCTCAGTAGTGCAGAATAAAGTCCATGCAGGTACCATGTGGGCAACTGTCTACACAGTCCTAGTCTAGGGAGAACTGGTTAGTTACTGACAGCTCAAATTTGTATTTTCCTTTGGGAATCTGCACATCTTGAATGTGTTTCCTTAGGCTGTTAACACATAGGGGACAGCTTTGGGGCAGTGTGGGAAGCATCTTCTGGTCCTGTGTTGAAGATGCTCTTTTGTTCGCTTATGTCTGATTTGTGAAGTTTCAGTTATTACCACCATTTTTATATGTAGTAAGGGATCTTTAACCTGTGTGGATTTGATATCTGAATCATCCAGCTTCCATAGAATTGAACCTGTTTGAGTTGGTGATCTTATCAATTTGATCGTACCATTGCAGTAACCAGATCTCTGCTGTCACTCAAATGGCCAAGTGTTTTTATGACCCATACCCAACTTTGTCCATCCAGTCTAAGGGTGGAATGTGCAAAATAACTAAAATTCTTTGCTCCTTTTGTGCTGTTCATACTTTTCTGCTTGGTCCAAAAGCAACTTGGACTCTGGGGAATCACCTAGTTTGAACCCACAGAAATAGAAAGGAGGACAAAAAAGCACCAATGGCAAATAAAACAGTAATACCCTAATCCACCAAGCAAATACAGAAAAAGGAAGAACCCAAAGTGTTTACTTGTACTACATGTAATTCTGCTTTGAAAAGTAAATGGGTTGAAATTTAGCTGCCCTCCATGAATTTCAGGCCAAATGTGTAGAATATACAAATCAAAATATGACTTTTCTAACTTCAAAGATGTTTACTGCACTATGGAACTCAGATCCATGCTTTCAGCTCTTTTTTGCGCTCGAATACCTCAGTAAGGAAGATGATACAGTCTGATCACTCACTGTTTTGATGGTGACACAGAAGTCAGAATTCAGCTTGACATTCTGCATCTTCACTGGTCCTGCCATGCCAACAGGGGTAGCAGGTCATTTGGACTGTGTGATGAAACCTGTTCTCTCCCTGAGGAAGATGTGTGTGTGAGTTGGTCACAAGTGCATCCACATTTGATGTCAGCTGTATACCTTGTATTGCTTAGCAGCAAAATAAATGCTGCACATCCCAGGCCTCCCGTCATTCAAGAGAGGAGATGGGACATCTTGCCTTTCTCACACAGCCACAAAGGTTAAGTTCAGTATCAGTCATTGCTATAAATCCAGCAAGGGAATGGCACTAATTTTGCACTGAGTTGGACTGGACAGCAGGAGCTAAAAAGAGGGATGCACCTCTGTTTGCTGTCACACAAATGTTTGATAATGTTCCAAACAACAGAAGTAGATCCCTTTGGCTTATGGTTTTCAGTGCCTGCATATGCACATGCCAAACCCCACCTGGATCGTTCTTGCAGCAAGCTTGACCTCCAAAAGCAAGGAAAAGGGATCCTCTCTGAGGCATATTAAAGTCAACAAGTCATATAGTCTTTATCACAAGCTGTCATAAATAACTGTGCCTTCTGAAATCCTTTAGATTCCCTTCTCTGACTTTACCCACTTGAGGGCTATTCTAAAATCTCAGGCATCTGATGGTAAATTTCTTCTAATTTTCAGTCTAGATTTATAGCCAAGTTGAAGTGTATTATTTGAATATTATTTATTCATGTGCATTCGCTGTTGTGCCAACCTTACCCTTTAGCCTAAATAGATTTTTTACCTGCTGGAGAAGATGCTCCTTTTGATATATTTATAGGGAGAGCTATATCACATATCTGCCTTCATTTTGCTAGGCTAAGCAAAACTCTCTTAAAAAGAAAGGCCTCTATTTCTCAAGGCACCTTCATAACTTTTGTCTGTCTCAGTTCAGTGTGAACTCGTCTTTTCCTGGATGTGGTTTTAGGAATAATATTCCTTTCTTTATTGTAAAGTCTGGTGCTGGGTCCATACACACAATATTTCCCTAGTTCTGATTAAAAATACATTGTCTGATGCAATCTAGAATCAAACCTGCTTTGATTAGCAAATCATAAGAGCTGGCATGGACACTTTTGCTGTCAATCATGCTGGGATTAATTTTCCTTTAGGTTCTTTCTCCTCTTGCTTTGATTCCATCAGAGGATTTTCCTTTTTGTAGTAGAAATTCTGGATCACAGCAGTGCATTCTGGATGGTTTCAGGCAGACCTCTTTATGGTATTCCAGACCTTCTCAATTTGAATAGTTTTCCCAACTTTGTGTCACCACTTCTTTTGCCATATGGGCCAAGTCTGTGAATGAAACCCCAGACACAATAAAAGACTTGGATATTTATGCTTAGATGTTGCAGTGCCTATTAGATTAGGTTTCCAGCCCTTAGTGCACAGTCTAGCTCTTGGACAGGACCTGTAATTTCCTGGAGCAAGGCATATGGAGAGCATGGGAGCCTCAAAATTTGATCCCAAAAGGACCCACACTGAATAAGAAGTGCCAAGTATAAGAAGAGATTAATTATTGCAGGTGCTTTTTTTTTACCCAGTCTCCAAATGCCATGGAAGGTAAGACAGATGGCTAAATTAGAAGTGCAGATCTCTGCTGAGCCCACAAGTTACTAGGGTTAAGCAGCTGTAAAATGTGCAGTGAAAAGACAGATTGCAATGTTGGACATGGACACTCTAAGTTGTCTTCCCAGTCAACAGCCTTTTGGTCCTGGCTTGAAAATAATAAATAAATAAATGTGGTCCCAAGGCCAAAGCAAAAATTCTATGTCCCTGCATTTATCAGAAATGAACTTCAGTCTGTTCTGCTGCTGACCCAAACATCACCAAGAGACCTTCTGCCAAGAGTCCTCAGCACAGTAGCAGCAAGCTGATCAAACTCTGGGGTTTGAAAAGAAGATTATTACTATTGCTAATAACAGTCATAATAATAGTAATAGATCCTTGAAAGAAGAAATAAAATCTGATTTGCTCAATTTTTTAACTCTCTCCTCAGTGAAATGTCCTCTGATTTCCCTCCAAACTCACCCCAGTGGAAAGATCATGAGTTCAGTCTTCCAGCAAAGCAGCTCATCCACGCTTAAGCTCACGTAGACAGCAATCTCACTTTACAACTGAGGTTAATCGGTCATGGCTGATGAGCTTTGTTTAATGAAAGGCCATTTATATAGTGTCCTGTGGATAAAGGCCCTGCATTTTAGCATTCAAGAGAAGGTAAATGGAAGAAATAAAGAGACACAAGAGGGGTTAATATCAAGGGTCTTGTTTTTCTGCTGTTGTTTTCATAAATAAGTACTATAAAACAAAGATTTGCTTCTGGAGGATTTATTATTACTAACTTTACTGCATGTGCTTACTTTCTCAGATCCGTGGTGTGAAAATGGACTTCCAAGCATTGCCCAGAAACTTGCAGCCATCTGCATTTAATTTGAGCAGCAGCGGCTGCTTGAGATGAACGTATTAAAAATTAACTGTCTGGTTTGTGCATCTCCAATCTGAACCCATCTCTAAAATTCCCAGTGTTGTTCCACTGCTTTATCCTCTGAAATAATGTAAGGTCAGGGTGTTAATCACTCATTTTTACTATGCAGCTAATGCAGCTTTTAAATTTTAGCCCTGTTTGTTTTTTGCTGTTATGCTGAAAGCAATATAAAAATAATTAAAAAGAAACTTTACTTCCACTGTTCTGCGCTGGTACCCAGTGCTACCTGGCAGACCTTTAAAGTGTCGATTCTGCATGACTAATTGATTGCTTCAGCTGGGGTTAATTAATTAATTAGTAGCAGAGCTGCATTAAAGATTGGAGGCATTCAGAACTCCCATAATGGACGGGAGCTTTATTAGTACATAAAATGAGTGTTTAAAATCCACACAGCAACTAATATGCTCTTGAGGCTTTCATTAAACAAACCTATAAAATTACTTGCTTCATTATGTATTTTAGTTACTTTCTTCACATTGTACGGTATCTCTTCACCTTTTTCTTTTGCCAGCCAGTTTTAAGTGCCTATTTGAAATCAATTTCTCTAATAATGGGCTTAATGAGCTCATCAATTAAGGCTGCCATAATGGAATGTAACTGTGTGGTTTCAGTTATCAGTTAAACTCTGGAACTAATTTCCATGCTTCATCTATCAAAAATGATTGGCTAATATTGTTTAGCTTCTGCTTTAGGACGATAGGGAGACCTCGGGCCCTTCTTCACTAATGTCCGAAGGGCTGAATTTCTTCTTGGAGGAGCAGAAAGGGAGGGAGGCGAGGTGGGATGGAAAGAACAATGAATGGAGAGATTTGGGCCTCTATCTGGATCTGGAGTTAGTGTGATCCTGTATTTCAATGCCAGCATGGTAATTAGTAGTAATGGATTACATTTTCAGACGTATTAGATAAAATGATCGTTCCACATGAAAAATCCCATTATGAGTTTCTTACCTCTTGCTCCCTCTGTCTCTCTCCTGCTTTTGCTTGCTCTCTCCATTTTAATAACCACTGCCCTTTTCTGTGACCCCTTTAAATAATGGTATAAATGGTCAATAGACCTAAACATATAAATATTTCCTTAAAAGAATGTCCTCACGTTTATAGCAGCCAAACCTGAATTTTGGGAAATGCTTTCTCTGTACAGGAAAGAATAAATACCTCACCAAGCACAAACATCTATCAAGGCAAGAAAATCTCTAGAGCAAATGGACAGTAAAATTTTTTTTTTAAAAGTATTGTTAAAAATCAGAAAACTCCCAGACAATCGCAGGTTTTAATTCCTGTTTGTTTAATTAATGAATACTAGGAATATTTATCTGTTCTTGCTGTTAAGATTAGGTGTGTTCAGGTTAGCATGCAATACAATTTCTAGCTGCTGATGGGATTTTACTGATTTGCTTATATAACTGAAACTTTCCAGGTTAACAGTGACAAAATTTGGCTCACAACCCAGATGTTGACTGACATGTTGAAAACTCTAGCCATCAGACAGTTTGTGTGACCTCTTGTTGAGGCTGTATTTATTTCTCTTACAATGGCATCTAGGCATTTTCCAGGCCTTTGTGAGTGATGAAGGAAGGAGACATTTTAAAGGGGGAAAGACAGGCTGGAGGTTGGCAGGAGGGGAAGAGCAGGGGTATTTTAAATACAGGCCCTTTAGATTCAGTGTAATAAGACCATTCTTCAAGTAAGTGACTTGAAACCAACGGCATTATGAGAGGTAGAAGATTGCAATTAAGTGTCAGAGCCTGGCTGCTACTTTTGTTGTTAGGAAATGAAAATTCAGAGTTGGTGGAATATTATCCAGTAAAACTCAAAACTGGAGAAGTGCATGAGTACCACAAATGCCAGCCCAGAAATGCCCCAACTGAGAATTATTCCTCAAGCTTTTCTTTAGAGAGCCCAGGAGGGGAGATGACTTTCAGCAGGTTATCAGCTAGAGCAAAGCAAAGGGGGTCTTGAAGGGACAGTGAGATTTTGGGAAGGTTTCCTTTTCTAAGGGAGTGATTACTATCTGGCTGTTGCTCTGAGAGTGATTTTGTAATTGATTGTGCATTAATTTTCTGGCTCTGATCTTGCACCAGTACTTAACAGTTGACTTATGTGAACTGGGTGCGTTACTTTCATCAAGTAAACTTTGCTCTCATGGATAAAATTAATAATGCAAGATTATTCTCGTGGAATAGCATAAATTGTGGTAAAGCAAATAATGCTGGTTTGCAAACTTCGTTGTTATAACCGTATTTAAATAATCAAGCTGTACAGTATGAGAATAAGCTCTGTCATACATTAGAAAGCATTTATTTTTCTAATAAACAAGATTACCTAATACTTTGAAGATAGTCTTTAGTACATTAATTTAATTAATTACTGTTTTGTATGGGTTTTTTTCAAGTTACATTTAATGGGCAACTATAAAAATAGGATGTTGACAAATGAAATTTCAAGCAAACAAGCTCAAAACAGGTCCTATAATTTTCTTGTGTATTTTTAACTATTTTCATGATTCGTAAGTTTTCCAAGAAAAGCGTAAAGAAGTATTAGTGAAGGTTGAACATAACTGAAGATTTATCACTCTTCACTTTCAGTTTGGGATGACAAAGCTTAGAAAGCCCAAAACTTCTCAAGATATTTAAAAACTAAAGCAGGAATCCTTTAGTTACATACTAGATATCATAGAGGAACTAAGAAGCTTAAGCTCAATTTTCATTTCCAATTAAGATGATTTTAATGTTGCCGATGTGATGGAGCTGTAACACCTGTAAAGCAAATGTTATTCTAGTGCTGCAATTTATAAAATCACAGACAAAGAGAAATGTCACTAATAGATAGACATAGAGTTGTACAGTTAAATCCCATCCTCTGGACTCTGATTCACTTCCGAATTCTTTTGCAGACTCCTCTGATCATTCAGTCTTTTAAAATCTCCCACTGTCTGACTGGTTAGAGAGGATGGGATGAGCACCTGTGCTCCCACTTCATCTGCCATTGATCTGTAATTCTACCCTCAGGAGCGTTTTTCTATCTCCTTGGTTTTACATTCACAAGCAGTCTATCAGGGTCTGAAACCCCAATTGCCCAAATATTGCCTCTATCACAAGATCCATCTTGTATCCTTGCTTTCCCCACAACCACTGCAAGGTGCTCCTGCGGGTAGTGGTTTGCCCCTTTTTCCTCTTACAGGACACCAGGTCACAGACAGCATGGATGGACAAGGATCTGGCAGTGGGACCATAGGCAGTACTATATCCTCAGAAGTAGAGACCTTTGGCAAATTCTGATGATGTGAGAATAGTAGAGAACTCAGTGAACTTCAGTTGTTTGCTGCTGGTTTGTAACCTTAAGAGCAGAAAAGCATCATTTTAGCACCTTGTCTTAGGACTTGCATTTTCCTTTGTTCTGCTTGGCCTACCCCATACTCTTCAGCTTTCATTTTTTTAAAGACAAGATGATTTGTAACAAATTGCAAATAAGATAGCAGGTTTGTTCTGAGTCCTTGATGGCTTCACCCCCCCTACATTCTTCCCTTTAAAATAATGTTGCTATTATTAGAAGGCATTCAGAACAGGGAGGCAGTGTCACTGTCCACCAAGGTTTCGTTCTTGGTGCTTAGATATGTGCTATACCTTTGTCACAGGATAAGAGAAAGGGAACATGGCAGGCCTCAAAGCTGTGCACGAAAGAACTCTAAATAATAGTAATAATAGGCATTTTTAAAAGTCTGTCTTTAAGGGTTGAGTGGGCTCAGTGTGCCCTATTTACGCCTTTTTAATTCTTAAACAATAGCTGTGGGGTTTCTTCCCCTGCAGCACAGGAGCGAGGTTAAACATTATTTCTGTAACAGTCTTTTGTTTCCAGCTCCCATGGAGAGAGGGGGGAAAAAATTGAGATAAAGAAGTGTTATTAAAATTGTGACACACGGCTCTGGGAGTACGTTAAAGATAGAAGGAGCCAGGACGTCAGGAAAGAAATAATGAAATGCAAAAATCACCCAGACTGACAATTGGGAGCCTATGTAGCAGCTTAGCCTGTTGGTCCAAGGCTATTTGTCATAATCAGCGGCACTTTTCTCATTAGCAAAAAGCCATTACCAGTGGACTTTATCAGCAGCTGTGAGTTATCAAGGGGCACACAGCAATCCTAGCGTGTAGTCGTGGGGTTCAGCCGGGGTCCGGCTGCTTTAATAAGCCGCCAACTCTTTCCCCAAGTTCCCAGTCAGGTGTCACTGCCATTCCTGGTGAGGCAGCCGAGTGCGGTCTATTAACCACCTCACTCCAGTGCCTTCCCGCTCCCCAGCCCAGGGCCAAAGCCTCTCCCCCTTCTCCTTGCTTTCCCCTTCCCTCCTGACCAGCTCAGGGGCCAACTGGGCTAAGTCTTCCCTACTTAGCTGGACAAGTCCTTCTCTTCCCCTCCTCTGTTATTTTCCACGTCTCCAGGATAGCTCTGCCCACTGCAGCTTGCTCAGTCTCCTTGCATCAGCCAAGCTGCTGTTCTCTTTCCCGCTCCTTCTCCATTTTCTTTCCATACAAAGCCCTACCTACTGCTTCCTTTTTCATCTCCAGTGCCAACTGCTTGGAGGTGCCATCCTGTTCCTGCACATTGGCAATGCAGGTTGCATTTTGGAGGAATGCCTCCAGACCTGCTCCGACCTGCTGTGAGTCTGCTGATGTAACACGGTAACTTGTCTGTGTCTGTGCTCAGAGTGAGATTTTCCCTCTCTGCTCTGTGTTCTGTGTGATGGATAGTCCTACCATATCCTCTTAAGACATATTTAGACATTTCTTTTCTGTAAGTATTCTCCATGATCTTTTCCAGAGGTCATGTCCTGTTTCAACAGGCAACCAGAGCAAAAAATTGCCCTTTTTCTGTCCGTGCAGTGTTGTCTCCATGACAGGTGGTATTGAGCAGAGATGACCCGTGGCAGGTCCTAGGCCTCAAGAAGTGGTATGGGCAGCTTCCAGGCAGGGAGAACTGGAGCTGAGCCCCAGCCTGTGGGGTCTGCCTGAACACACAAATATCCTTTCAGTGCTGCTTGGATAGAGACATCCATTCAGCAACTTCATGAGGTCCAAAGTGTCCTTTAATCCCAGGGAGGAAAAATGTGCCTCCTCTTCTCCCCTTTTCTTCAAATACAAATAAAACAAATGTCATGCTTAAGCTGCTGGTGGGAACTGCCTTTGAATGAGAGGAAAATCAAAGCAATTCAGTGCCAACTTATTTTCAGACTCTTCACTTTCTTCACTGTGACTGCAGTGGGAAATTTGCCTCATTTTAAGAAAATAGCAAGTAGTACCTTGGGGAATGCCCTGTGAGGTGAACATGTTCACCTGTGTATAGGTGTGGTGCTCAATGTGCTGCTGCTCCACTGGAGCCTACTGGAATCATTACATGTCATGAGCTGAAGGATTTGAGCAAATCCAAAATCAAATTAAGTCAGTGAAAAGACTTTCATTGTCTTCAGGAGGCTTTGACAGAGGTGCTAACTGAGGGGAAAAAATATAATCCTGCCCAAAGCTGAAAATTATACTGGTACGAACGAGCCCCTGTGCTTGAAAGAGGTAAGGAAATGTGATATGTTCTAGGCTGATTTAAGAGCATCCTTATTTACCACCCTTTGTTTAAAATGGCGCTAAACACACCCTTAGCTATATTAATTTAAATTGATGCCCCATGAAACCTAAATTATTGATGCTGTCAGGGATGAGAAAACATCTGCAGAGACCATGGGTAGCAGTAATTTCACCTTGCATTGGAATTTGGCATCCAGATACCTGCTCTGGAGGTGGCTCCCCTGCAGGGTTGTTGGAGAGGGCATGGATTATCAAAGCTCTTGTAGGCATCTTGAAGTGTGCCATAAGTGTCCTGGTTACCTTCCTTGGAGTATAACAGGAGCAGATGAATGAGTTTGTTATTTGCTTCAATTATCCAGGCAGGTCAGATGCATCTTACCCTGCCTGATTTCCACTGTCACCTCTCCTGCATCAACAGAAATAAAATCTCAGGGAAAAGAAAAATTGGACCTTGATTCAACAAAATACTTGTTCAGCTTTGAAAATATGAACAATCTTCTGACTTTATATGTTAAACTAACCCATTAAAAGGTTTTACTGAGCCAAGGCAGTACCAAAATATGATGCTTTGAATGCTTATAAAAAGGAGATTTTTAATAGTATCATGACACTTTTTTTTTTTTTTTTTTTTAAGCAGAACTGCTGCACAAGTCAGAAATCCACTCATTACTGTCTGCATTGTGAGCCACTATCTCAGATATGCCATAGGAAATATTTACCACTGTTGTCCTGCGGTACAGATGTGTAAGTCTCATTTGGTTTGGAAAGATACTACATACATCACCAGGTTCCAGCTTTTGGAAAACGGATGGAAAGGTTGAAAGAGCAACCTGCCTTCATGCTCATTATTCTTTTCATGTTATTGAAGTTCTATTAAGTATTTTTAAGATATTGCCTGGGAAATCATGTTATGCTGCAGGAGCCTATGCAAACAACTAGGTTTCCTCTGGACAAAAAAAAAGCAAAACCAAATGGCTTATAACCAAAGCATATGGAAAGTTCCCTCAGATCTCTGCAGTGGTGGTGGTGTGGCACAGGGGGATGGTAGTGCCTGGTGTGGTGGGAGCAGCCCTCAGTACACAGGTGCCTGAGAGGCATCAAAGCTCAGTCAGCTCTCAGGAGAAGGAGGGTAAAGGAGATATCCAAAGAGGGACCACAAGGTGGCTCAAAACTTATTAAAGAGGGGATTCTTCCTTCTCTCCTCTCAGACATTTTAACCATACATCTACAATGAAAAAGTAGCTGCTATGGTTTTACACATATGATATGCACTGCAGATAACATGCACTCCTTTACAAGTATTGCTGCTTGAAAACATCTGCCAACAGCTTTTTCTCTCAGGAAATCTACACCAAACCACTGGCTAGGTGACTACTGGGTTAGTAAGAAAAGGGTATCAGGGACCAGACTTTTGTAGATATTACTCTCCCTAACATTAGCTGTACATGCATAAAACCTTCACTCTTTTTTCCCCCCCATGTTTTTGGGGATTACATTTTGTTTTTAAAAAGCAAGATGCTGATAACAGGCAGCTGGACTAAACGATCATTGTAGGTCGCTTCCAACTTAATTATTCTATTCTATAATATGCATATATCACATATACATATTCTATTATCTAAGATTACAGGGAGAAAGCAGGTTGTTCATAGTTTGGAAAAGTTGTCAATTTATTTGCACTGTGAAGAGCTGAGATGTAAGCCTCTGAAACACAAGAGAATCAATTCTGCCTCAGCAAGGAACACCGAATGCCCACTGACTTCTGCAGCAGGGGTGAGTGGTTCATGCGGGAGGGAGAGAAATGGGCCCCTGAGTGTAAAATGCAAATTCTAGCAGATTGTCTCCATTCAAGGGAAAATCAAGGACAAAAAAAATATTTTTCTCTGCTTCATATTGTGTTTTTCCTTAGTGATTTTTGGCAAAAACACAGTGTTGACCTTAAGAATATTTTTACTTCGGGCAAATTTGGGGATTCACTACATGAGGGTGAATGTGATGTGCTGTTTTTAATATCAGATGTTTTAAACCTCATTTGGGGTGTTTTGTCTAATGGTGTCTGCCTTTTGGGTCTGTGAAGCTCAATACATCAGGATATTATTTAATGCAGCTTTCCATATCCTAGAAAATGTATCTGCAGGGAAAATCCTACAGTTCCAATGAAGTAATAAGGAGTTCACCTTTGAGATGTTTATAAGAAAGAACCTGATCAGTACATGATGTTATGGGAACTTGAATTCTTTATTGTAATAGAGCACAGAAAATAAATACTCTTATTATTTGTCTTGCACACTGGTCCACTTTAAGACAGACAGATGCATCCTGTAACTGATTAGAAATAGGACTGTAATCTCAGCCACAAGAATCAGCAAAGGAAGTGTTCTCAAGAGGCAGAAGCAGAGGGATAGAATTGGAGAGGAAAATTGCTCACTTTTCTAGATCAGTTGTTGTCCAAAAAAACCCCCCCAAAAGCAAACAAACAAACAAAAAAGAGAGAGTGATCATATCACATAACCAAAGAATTGTGATACTAGAGTTATTAAATATTTCAGGTAAAACCCATCAAACTTGCAACTCATTTTATTCTCTGCCCATGTCTGTCTCTCCACCTTTTCTTCTGAAGATTGCTAGGATTCTCCGTAGAGTAAAAAAGCAGCTCACCTTTTGCTCAGACTAAAACACAGCAATCACTATTAGGTTTATTATAATTATTTCATATAGGCAGCTTGTGCAAAGCAATGTTTAGCTTGGATAAACATAAGCAGAGTATGATAATACTAGATATTGCCATAAAATAAGTTTACAGGGTCTGAGCAATGCTAAGAAAGGTTTAGAAATATTAATGGATTGCAAACAGGAGGGAATATATTGCATAATGTTGCTGAAAATGAAAAGTCCACCTCTTATATAGAAAAATATCTCATAGAGGTAGCAATGCTCAGTTCTGCTCCCAGTTCAGCAATTAACTTTGTGACTTAAGCCTCTATTTAAGTGTTTTGCTGATTTGAATTCTTGCAATACTCATCAAAAGTGAATATTCACTACTGTTCTGCCATTGATTCTGAGAGCAGAACCACACCAGTGAGTCAGCAGCACAGCTACCAGCACAGTGCCTGGCCAGGTGTGCTACAGCCTTTGTTTTGCCCATGTTGGACATAAATAAGTAATAACCTCTCTATGAAGGTAAGGGATGTCAATTAAAGAGGCCTGTGTTAATTAAGTGTGGCTAGAGATAGCTCAGTTTCAGCTGTGGGACGAACAGAAGGAGCATAACAACCTCTGCACTAAAAAGTGCATCAGAATGGATCTTGGGAATTAATTCTTCTGCTGTAAAAGACAGTCCGTAATCCTAAAAAATACAATGGAAATTAAGACAGAATAGAGATTTGAACAATTTAGCTTGACTCCAGAGGAGACACTGATTTATAAAGCCTTATGCCAACCGCACACAAGGCTACAGAATCCTACAGCTTTCTTTTTGCAATACAAACACTCATGTAAAAATTCCCACAAGCTTTTATGGAAAGATGAGTCTGCTTTTTTGGAAGTGCTGAAACTTCTGAAGGCTCTGTGTGTGTCTGTGTCTGCGTGCCAGCTTACATGCTACAAGCATCTTCAGGCAGCAATGTTCCTTTTGAAAGACAAGTATTTGTGGACAAACATAGTGTTTGTTATTTATTCTGCAAATCTTGAATACTGAGAAATTTTGAGTGGCTTAGTTCTCCTGACAGAGCTGATGCCATATGAGATCTCCTTTTATAAGAATGACTGAGTGATGCAGAGAGTTTAAGTGACAGTTCATTCTCTTTGAAGCCTCTCCTCAGCCAGTCTCAATTTGCAGAAAGATGGAAAGGGATGTAGGGTGATCTGCCAGCAGATTCTCAAGAGTGAAGATGACAGTGGCATCCAGAATCACTAATGAAGAAGAGAGTGGCAATGTAGGAAGGAAAAGTCCAGGTGTAATGAGAGTCTGTCCCTCCTTAGTATTATTCTCACTTTATCTCCCTGTGCCAGGTCAGAAAGCTGGAAGAAGAGATGATCCCAGACAATTTTTAGGGAGGTGTTTGTAGTAATTTTTGTTAATGTTTGTGTAGTAGTTGTGCCTATTTTTATTAGAAATACTACAGAACAATGTCCCTCGTCAGTCTTTGTGGACTTCAGTTCTTGGAACCTTGCTAGATTCTGTTCCAAGTTGCTTTTCTCTGAGCCCTAGATTATTGCCCTTGACTGTAGAAAATATCTCTTTATAGACTGGATATTGAAAGATCAATTATAAAATGAGAATATTAAGGAGAGAAAAAACCCCATTGATACACTTCCCACACTTTGATATGGTTTGATATGGTTTATAATTAAGCCTACACAAAATTCTTTGGAGGAGTGATGTAAAATTTGTCTCTATGCCTCTGCTTTGCAGTTTCTTTTCATCAGCTGAATCTCCATATTTTCAACTTTGTTTCCATAAAGTCCTGTCCTGTACATCACTGTTTGTCCATATTTTTGTCACAGTTTTTGGACAATCTCCACTGAACTGATAAAATTAGAGAACTTTGGGTTATTTTCAAACTCATATTCCAGTTCAGATTGGTGTCATCAGAAGAGAATCTCTGCATAAGTAGAAAATATCTAATATTTCAAAGCTTCCTGCCTTATCCAAAAGTTATTGGCCCAATCTTTAGTCACACAAGTAGCATGCTCCTGTCCCCATGGGTGTGCTTATAAGAAAAGGCTGCAGACTTAGTCTTTACTATTGCAACCTATTATGCTCAAGTTTTCTTATTTATTTTTCCCAGAGTTCAAAAATCTTGTGTAAAAATCCATGAAACTTCTTAATCAGTGGTGAGCGAACAAGTGCAACCTCTCAAAAGAAACAGAAGTGCTTGCCCAGTGCAGTGGGGTGCAGCAAGCTCATCATGACATATTTCTCTTGCCAGAGAAAGCAGAGACTTCAGCAACTTGCAGTTCAGGACCACGAGAAATAGATAAGCTTTGCTCCATTCCCAGAAGGTTAATTGGCCTTGGCGCTGGCAGCCCGGTGGGGAATGCCAGAATAAAACCTGTTCCTCTGAAAATCTGCAGGGCTGCTCTGCAGGCAGGCAGACATAGGATGTGGCAGCATCTGTGCATGCTCCCATCTCCCACCTTGTCAAAAGGTGCACAGAAAGAAGTTGTCTTTTAGCTACAGAGATCTTAAACTACTATGAACACCTTGCCTAAGCCAAATGATTTGGTCAGGGGTTTTGCCAGGCACAACTGGCCTGAGGGAGATGATCATCATCGAGTCATAAAACGGTTTGGGTTGGGAGAGACCTTAAAGATCATCCTGTTCCTACCCCCTGCCATGGGCAGAGACACCTTCCACTAGACCAGGTTGTTCAGAGGCCCATCCAGCCTGGCCTTGAACACTGCCAGTGATGGGGCATCCACAGCTTCTCTGGGCAACCTGTTCCAGTGCCTCACCACCCTAACAGTAAAGAATTTCTTCCTAACATCTAATCTATACCTACTCTCTTACAGTTTAAAGCCATTCCCCCTTGTCCTATCTCTACATGCCCTTGTAAAAAGTCCTTGTAAAAAGATGTGGCACCTGCTGCAGTCAGGGCAGTGATCACCCTTGTGGTATATGCATATTCAAGTTTGAATTTCTTGCTAGAAAGCAGATTCCATCCCTTGAGTAGCTTGAACTCTGCCTCAGAACAGTACAGTCAGGTGGAGCAAAGGAGTTACCAACCTGAGCCAAAAGAACACCAGCACCCAGTTTCTGGATTCGGCCAACACCAGCTGCTTACAGAGAGGACTGAGAGCCCTGCAGGAGACCAGTCTTTGTTAGCCAATGTGGGAAAGGATAAGCCTCATCCTAACCTTTAACAATTAGAATTGTTCTCAAACCTGAAATATTCAGTTGAACGTACCTTTCTATTTTTGTGCCTGTTGCTCCAGCTGTGCTCTGAATGCTTTTTATTACCAATATAAAGCTTATAAACGCGTAAAGCTGATTTTAAAGAATTTTTTGTGGCCATAAGTGCTGTTGTCTTCACTGTAAGGAAAGAAAAAAGCTCCCCTTCCTCCTAGGCAGTGAGACAGCACTCAGAGACATACCCCTTATGGTAAATTAAAAAGCATGGGGAAAAAACCAGTATAGAAACTTCCTCAAAATGGCTACTAGAGCTTTATCCCATTGAAGCTGCCAGGAATCTGTCAATAGATGTCCATGCATTTCAGACATGCTCTATGAGACCAGTTACATGTTTCACTAACATTCCAATGTTAAATGGTTTAATTATGTCCCCTCTGTTCACGTAAAATTTGAAAGTCTAACAGAAGCAAAGCAAACCAATAAAAAAAATAAGGCTGGATTCTAACCAGTTATTTCCCTTTCCCAATGGAGCTATTTCAAATGCAAAACAAGGGAATAAAGCCTGTGGCTATGACAGGGTTAATAGTAAAGACTGCTTTTTTTTTTTTTTTCTTTTGAAATGGCTCCATGGTTCGAGAATGACTCTTTGCTTCCCCTGTTAATCTGTATTTTACGAGTGAGAAGCTTTGCATTATGCAAATCGTTAGATAGGAACAGGTGACATTTCAGCAAAGAACATGATCAGCGGCCCGGGCCTGGATTGGGCTGCTGATTTATACATTAGTATTTGTCACAAGGATTGCAAGTACTTCAGACTACATTCTGCAATTTGCCTTTCTATTTTTTCCTCCCCACAATCCTTAAGGTGGAAACTTCATCAAAGTATTTAAAACACACTGGTCTGGCCAAAGGGAGCTGCTTTGATTCTGGTTTTAGGGCTGAAACAGCACAGCCTTGTTTTGATGGCTGTTTGCTGGTGTTATTTGGTCTGCACATCTGCACAACTCCAGATCCAGATGCTCCACAGCAGTGACAAAACCCCTGGTATCCTATTGGCCTTACTGCAAAATGGGGACCATCATTTGAAGGACAACCTGGACTTTCATTAAAACTTTGTGAACAATGTAAGCAACAGACATCTTCAAAATGAAAAATGTGTCAGAATGCAACTATTTATTATCCATTTTTATTTTTTCCCCTTCTGGACCTTCCCTATTGGCAGGCAGGTTCAATATAGATTGATTTGTATGCCATGAGGTATCTTTTTGACTGTAAAAAAAAAAGTAATGGAAAAAAGAAGGGAATTTACTGCCATTGAATTCAACATTCAGGACAGTTGTTTTTCTTCCTTTCATCTTCTATTTCTCTGAAGCATTTTGGTTTTTTCTTTTTGATCCTCGCCTGCTAAAACTTTAAACTATGACAGTGGCTTAAATCAGGGATCAGGAGAGGTTAATAAGTGGCCAGAGTGTCATTCACCAGCAAGTAAAACAGTGCTGTTCACAGCAGCCTGCCTGTGCTCCTCAGCACAGACAGGAGAACTGTGTTTGGTGTGAAGGACATGGTGGTTGTCTGCTGTGAACAGCACAACAACATGGCAGTTACAAACTCTATATTTGCCAAATGCAAAATGGCAATAAATTCTACACAAATGCAGATTGCTCACAGGATTTCACAGGAGTCTTTAGTGCAAATATAATCTGTTGGTCTTCTTTTGAGCTGCCTTGCTGCCCAAAGGCACTGGGAAAGGGCTGTACCTGCTCTGTGGCACAGCCCTCACTCTAACACTGTAGGGACATGGGCTCACAGGACTGTCACTGGTGACGTGTTTACTGCAAATCAGGGGAGAGAGAGAAGGCAGAGGCATCTCTTTCCCTGTTTGGTGATTCTGGTGATTTTCCCTTTCACTGCCTGTGCCCATCCCAGACAAGGACCTTCCTGGACTGTCCATCCTATTGTGACATTTTTTTTGTTCTCAACACTCATCCAAGGCTCTTTGGATGTCTCCTCTAAGGTTAATAAATAAATGACTGGGCTGTGGGAACCTCTGCTCCACTCTATGTACAAAGGCTGCACTGTCTTGTGTCCCTGAGCTGGGCAGGAGCCAGGCAGCAAGAGCTGCTGTCTCTTCTCATCATTCCAAACCTCACCAGGATAAAGCTTGGGCAACAAGAACCACTCAGTTTTCTTCAGGGTTTTCCTAAGAGCCAAGCTATTTCAGAAGCTGTTATATGTTCTTCCCCTCCTCTTTCTTAGTCTGGTCTTTTGGCTCTTTCTCTGATGAATGCAAGGACAAAACCAATTCTTCTCACCAAAGCTTTAGGTCCTGTACATTTTATCTCTGTTACAAAGGAAGCATATTAGGTCACAAGAACAATTTTGGTTTATATCTTGTCATATGCTTATGACATTAATGATTCTTTGGGGTTGAACTTAAATGAAAAGCTACTTTCATAGCTGCAGAAAGATTTATATTAACTCACAATGCTGTATTTTCTAATTCCTTCTGCTTTCACCTCTATGGATTGTAAAACTACATACAAATAACTAATTCCAATGGGTCCTCTTTTCTATAAGCCTCTCAGGTTTGTTGGCAATTCCTTATCCTTGAAAGCCATGTTTCCCTGACTTTTGGATACATTTCTACTTTCAAATGTCTCATTTTAAGACTAATGTAGATGAACAACCTCAGTTGGGTATAGAATTCAGCATATGGCACATACCTACCTGCAGTAATGTCCACAAATCCTTCAATGTGATGATATTTTACTTTGAGTTCCTGGGGTTTTAGTTGAAATAATGGCTTAAGTTCCTTCTTAATGTGTTTCCTTATCTCCTTAACGTAACTTTAGTGAAGGTAAGAATGTTCTTCTGAGGATGGCACCAGCTCATAATTCATTCATGTCAGAAATCATTACCATTGTCATCCCAATTAAGCTTTAGTTCAATCCAGATGTTCTCAGCTGCAGTCACAGCAATGCCTTTCACAAAAGCCTGTGCTCTAGGTGATTTTTCCCAGTGCTGTGGGAAGATGCATGAAGGCTCCTGGTGCTGGGAGCAGGAGGAGCTGCACTGGCCATCCTGAACCTGCTCCAGGTACATGGCACTGCTGTGCCAGGTGTAAGTCTGGAAGGGAGGGTAGCACAACCTCCCATGCCAAGATGCACTGCTCAGGTGAGGTTTGCTGTGGGCATTGCTTTAGAAGTTTGTGAGCCTATACCAAGTACCCAGTCACTACATACCAAAGCTGTAAAATGACTTACTGATGGTAATTAACTCAGTGAGCAGTCCAGATGTAGACAAAGCCAATCCCATAACACTGGCACAATGTTGTCATATTTTATGACATCTGCTATGAATGACTATGATGGTTTTTACAGCAATGCTTTTTCTCAGATACTTTTTTGATTGCCATCTCAAACACTCACTGAATTTCCCAGGTTTCACATTCAATTGTATTTTCAGGACAGGGCACCTTGCTCCTATTTCACTAACTTCCTTTGCTTCATTATTCGTTTATCATCTCTCTGTTCATATTTTGTGCTACTGTAACACAAACCCTACAAAGCTCTTATGGCATTTTTTGAAGGCTGGTTAATTTGTCTCCATGCCAATGAGATAATTATGATTGTCCTCATTTTACGGGATGGGAAGCTGAAGAATAGAGATGACAAAATGCTTTGTCTGGAAGAAAGATGCCTGTGTGCATGCAAAGTTATCATTCACAGTTTTGTGTCTCCTCTTGTATTTATACTCTAGCCCATTTGTATACCCAACAGTTTGCTGAGGCCAGAAGGTGTGTGCATGTATGTGTGTCTGGGTGGAATCCTATCCTGAAGGAGATGTGAGCAGCAGATGTTTTCACAGAAAAACCAGCAGTATAAGTTATAGCATTTGCCATTCCATTGTTAATAGTACCCTACTACCAGAACATTTGTATATGGAGGCAATTCTTATTTTACTGGGGTCCAAACACAGTTGTTCTTCTGACAGGATCAAAATGGAATCAAAATGCAGAGAATAAATGATCCATTAAAAACTTGAGGCACTGAGATGTCCTACCCAACAGAACCAGAATTCCATCCCAGTTCTCAAGCATCTTGCTATAACTGCAGTGGGGAATCCTTCTTGGTTTCTTGCTAAGTGGGACTGATAGTTAAAGCATTTATGCCATCAGTGGATTTTTAAAGTAACAGATAGACTACCTGGATCTACTTTTTTCTTTCAAATGAGTAAAAGTAAGGCCAAGTCAAGCAAGGACTTTTTCACTGGTATAAATTTAAGTCCTGTAGATGTCCCCAGTACTGGATTCTTTTGATTCCTTCCCTAATTGCTTAAGAAAAGATGGATTTTTGCATGCTAAGGACACAAAGGTACGCACAGAAAGGTGCAGTGACCCATTTAATAGTTGTTTTTTTCTTGATAGGCTCTTCTACTCTGGCATGTACTTGTAATGCCATATGTCTGCCACATGTCTGCAAGGACATGTACCTTGCCATCACCCTGCCTCTGATCAGCACTGCTGATGGGGTTGGAGACAAGAGTCATCCGTCCCTGGTCATTTAGGAGCACGGGGGAGTAATCTTTTCATGGATGGACACAAGAAAATTGTTTATGACTGTTACCTACAGGATACTTGTAACATAATGCAGAATGAGAAGAGGTTGTCACTTGTCAATATTAATCTGGAGTCTCATATGATGGAGGGCACTGTCTATATATTTGGGGCTGTATTGTCTGTGCAAAGGAATGATGTTGACTTAGTTGAATTCATCAATTTCTATCTCAAAACCTTGGATTTCTTATTGTCTTAAGGCAAAAAAACAGGTCAGCTTTTTTTATTATTATTATTGTTTCAGAAAACCTATGAATTGTAAAAAATAGATAGTAAATTTGGTCCAAATACCAAACTTGTGATAGAGCTTAAAATAAGTAGAAAATATGAGATGACTAATGACAAGGACCTGTTGGTCTTCTTGAATTCATTCAGTGATGAGAGAGCTCAGCACTCCTAACCAAGGCTGACTGTGAACTTCATGTAGTGTAGTGCTATTGTTGATTTTCTACTCACCTGTCTGTTAATACAGATTTATCTTAAAGTGAATCATTGCTCCTGGATGCTTTATTTATCTAGGTTTGGGTTATATTATGCTTTTTTCAGCCTTGGCATTCTTGAGTTGTCCAGAGAAGTTTTGGTTTCATCCAATGTTATTTATTTGAAAATATTTTCAACAGAATTTTAGAATGTGAGTTATTCACTGGAAGGGGTAAGAAACAGAATTCTCTCAAATTCAGTGAGACTTTGATTGGTGCTTTTGGGCCCACTGATAATCCAGAGGAACAGTAAATTACATAAGTGATCTAAGTAAACAAATACATTTGCATTGAAACAAGACAGAACTGATTTGGCATCTGGAGCTGAAAATTGTCCCCAACACTTTCAGCCCCTTATGATTAATCTCAGAAACCTGGTGCACTCAGATATCCTAAAAAATCTGTCCCTCTGAAGATTTTTTTGCTACTCAAAAATACAGAGATAACCTGGATATAATTAATGCAACCATTTGCAATTCTGGATGCTGATCCTAATCCCCAGAACAAAATTTATCTGTAATAGCTCTTTCTTTCAACCACAGAAGAACACTGAAACCCGAGGAGAAAATGTTGTGCTTGCACTTCAGCTAAGTGTTGGGTCCCAGGAGCCTCAAACTGCAGAATGAAAATATACATCTCCTGTGCTCCCTTCCAAGCAATCCCAGTATCCACAGGTGTTGGATAGCATGGCTCAGGTGCCATTCCTTCCATAACTTTGTTGTAATCTGCTGCTAAAATGAAATACAGCGAGATTTATGCTGCCATGAAGACATTTGACCCCCCCAACCCCAGTCTGAGATATTAGAAAATGAAGCAGGACAGTGTTTATCACCAAAGTCTCAGATTCCCAGTGGAGTTCCCCAGTTTGCTCCAAGTTTCTCCTGCTGTTCAAATTTCCTTATAATACTCTTTACTGGCCCTGATCTGGTAGTATTTCTATGGGACCTTTGATGGCAAAGGACTTGCAAGCTGTAGACACATAACAGTTCTCTTTCTGCAGGCTGGGGAAGAGGTGGGAGAAAAATCTATAAGGAAAACAGGACTGTGAGGCAGGTGGAAAGCCTGTAGCCAAGCAAAGTGGGGAAACTTTGCCAGACAACTTGTAAAGCTTGGGTAGATCAGTAGAGCTTGGTTTTTAAGGACTTGCCCAAACAGACCTTAGAACATTGGCAAACCAAGGGGTGATTTGAGAGTAAGGATTTAAACCTGTGGTTCCTGGAGTGTTGATAAATCACAGAATTATAAATTAATAATAAATTAGTTATTGCCATGAAAAGTAAGGAGTTATAATCCTGAAATGGCTTTTTTTGCCTTTGCAGAGCTTGCTGAAGATGCATTTTATAGGAGAAATTCTTGTAACTCGTGAATTGTTATACAGATTCCACCTTAAATGGATTTTATCAGACTGTGCACTGGTAAGCTCATGCTAATATTGGCTCCAATAAAGAACAAATCAGTGCCCAACTCGACTCGTCTTATCGCACAGTCAAAACTGATGGCTGAAGAAGTCATAAAGATCCCATTTAATCTCTCGCCTATCTATCACTGTGAATGTCTTTATCCTCTTTGTGCAGTGGTAATATCTGCTCATTATGAAAGCAAAATAGATCTGGCATGAATAAAAGCGGAATGAAGTGCTCACTTTGATTTTGACAGCATGATCAGTGGAAGCAGTAATCTGTGAGAATCAAAAGGGCTAAATTATTCCATAACAGTAATTTGAGGGAACAGCTCAGAGCATACACATCTGCTTTCATATATTGTGACGTGCACTGATAAAACATCCTTCCCAATTTACTCTCTCTGTGCTTGACTAATCTGCAACAGCTCTCACAATGTCTAATCATGCCATCAAAAAGGAGAAGAAGTTCAATTGAGACTCAAATGAAAGAAGATTGGAAAACTATCCTCAATTGAAATTACATTTGTAAATGAGCCATAGTTTTTCTGTTCAGAGTGCGTTATGGTAAATCTGCCTGAAGAAGTAGTTATGCTGAAGAAAAGCAACATGTATCTAGATTGTATTTATTCCATTACAGCTCAAGTAAAATTATGGGAGCTTGGAAACCCTGGGGCATCTTTTCAAAACTGATGTGCCAAATTCGTAGTCAGATTCCTATGATATAATTATAGCATCTCTGGCCAGCTGAAAGATTCCCAATACATATAAATTACACAGCCAGGTTACAGTTATAGGGTTTTTACTTTTAAGCATTCCTGTTACGGGAGATTTCTTCCTGTGCTTGCAGGCTGGGCCATGGCCATACTTTTCTTACTTTCTTCCTTTGCTCATGGCATTTTTTGGAGCTGATTAACCAGGCCTATAATATACTTTAAACACAAATATTAAGGCCACTTTGAAGGTAATTCAAGGATGTATCCTGCTGATCCTCATGGACAAAACTATAACCTGAAGCACGTATGGACTAGGGTAGAATATGTGCTACCCAGATTGAAAGTCAGACAGTCACATTAAAGCCTCTCTACTGAATACTCACATTCTGGTTGTTGACACGTTTTTTAACACACAGTAAAAATCTCTTCTTTCTAAAATTTGTGGGCCTCGTTTCTAATCTTTGCTAATTCAACTCTAACCTGTGGCTCTACAGCCTCTGAAGACATATTGTCATCTCTTCTGGGACCTCACTTCAAGAGGTATTATCCTGCCCTTCAAGCATCTGCTCCTGGAGCCATGTGATTTGCCAGCCAAGGTATTGTATCTCTCTGTAATTTTTTATTGAACTCACATGTTGTTGAATTCCTTAAATCTGGCAGTACTAGGTAAAGCTCTGCTGGGAAGATCAGTCATGAGCCTCTCTCATATGCCCGTTTTCCTGGTACAGCCAAAGAAATGGTGACTGCCTCCTTTGTACTCCTGTCATCGGGTTCACTGATGCAGCTCCCTGTATTATGTATTTCTACGATGAGGATGTACCTATAGATCTGAAAGGGCTCAGGTAAGCAAATGATTCTGCTGTCACTTCTGCTGACATTGCTTGCTGTTCTGTTACATGCTTCAGAATATTTGAAAACATTAATCAACGGGATATATTCATCCTGGGAAACTATGTCTGGACGCTACTCTGCAAATATTTAGGTCTTGATGAAGCCTATGGTAGTCTTACTTGCATAAGAAAAAGATGGGTGAGCAGCTGCTCCTGCTCTTAAAATTGTTGCTAGAGCAATATTACCTTAGCAAAATAGTGTAATGAATATTCGGTCTTGGTTTTAATAATATTTTTTTACTAATTTTTAGGTTGTTTTCTGCAAACACATAAATTCTCATCTACTGCTCACAACCTTGCCTGGTCAGGATTTTCTTCAATCCACTCAACAGAAACTTAAGTCTCTGTAAAAGTGTAGTAGATAATGACAAAGTTTTGAGTCACTAGGATCTGCTTTTCCATTGGGAAAAATAGAATCAAATTAGTTTTATTTTATAATAGTTATTATGAAATATTGTAATATTTTAAAAATAAATGTTATAATATTAAATGTACGTATTCAATTTGCAGAACTTAATTAGATTCTGAGCTGACTTGAAAAATTTGCTTTGGACTTGTCTTTGTACAAGAGATGTATTAGTATGGTCTCTGGAGATTATGTTTCAGCTGTTTCTTATTCCCATTGCTATGATTTGCTTTACTACCTATCCCATCATAAAAGGTAGTGTCCTTTCACTAAGGACAATGGTTAGAGAGTGTGGTTGAGTGAAAGCATGTCTGAGACATCCAAAGAACTCTTGCAATGACTTAGCTTTGGTCACTTGTTGCTTTTCATGTGTTCATTACATCCACTATTAGACTTACAGCCCTTGGACTGGGATCTGAATGTTCTATTGGCCAAATTATTTAGCAAAATTTTCATGTTGACTAAATAATAGGCCCTGCAATTTTTGGCGTAAGAAAAACATCAGTTAAAATTGATTTTCAAGCATGCATATTTGACTAGTTATGTAGGGAATATGCATTCATTAAGTCAGACAAAATTTCCTGTGACTAAAACACCCCATCTAGCTCACACCATCTGTCCAATCACTACTTAGAAATGAGGTTTGATGAACAAAGAAATAAAGGCTATCCTAGAATTTTGTATAAACTATGAAATTACACAGTTTTTCAAATAATAGAAACAAGTGGCTGATGACTGCTACTGTACTTCTGAATATTCTGCCTTTAGTCATTGTGTTAGTGACTTCTTAGGGGGATGAATTTTTGACTGTCTAGGTGAAAGATACAATAGCATATGAATAAGCATTATAAGTATTCTGATTCATTGAAATCTAGAAAATGCTGCTTCATTTTTTAAAGTAAAGGAAATTATATTAGTATAGAGTTTTTTCCTACCTTCATCTGTAATCAAAGGCTATTTTAAAGGTTCCATTGTAAAGGCAGCTATGTAAATTCAGTGTTTCAGGGTATATTTTTTTATGCAGAAGCCAATACTCTCAATATAGCTTGGGCAATTTGCCTTACAGTACAGGTCAGTATGTTTTGTGACAAAGTTTATGCATAATTAATCTTGATTCCTCAAGCATTTCTGCCCACACCCAACTTTGCCTATATGATTAGCCACATTAAGTTCAATAAAATAATTGCACCCTAATTTGGGTTTGAGCTTAAGCCTTTGCAGGATCAGAACTTAAAACATCAAGATCTCTTTGCTCTTCTGTACCATTTCTAACACATTTTGAGATATTAAAAAACAACAGCAAACAAACCAAAACAAAACAAGGCGTGATTTTAGTCTGTATGCACAAATTCTCCAAGTCAACATCTCTGTTTCTGAACTGCTTCAATATGCAATGTTCTGTTGCTATTTACAACCAAGGCATTGTAAAATGGCATGTATATCAAGAGTTAGCTTAGCACGTGGTTTTTCTCTGCCAAAGACCCACAAAGAGACTTTGGAAAAAAATGAGCCCTTTATGGTGATTAACAGTACAGTGATGCATAGCAGACAACTGCTTTAGTTACAATACTCATGTTCATTCCTTATTTTCTCTGTGGAGGGTCAGATTCAGGGATGAAGCAGTGGACTAAATAGGTTTATGGGTATTGGCTTGGAGAAAGGAAAGAAAACCAAATATATGATAAAATAGCTGATAAAACCATGGCTACCTCTTCTGTCAGTGTTACCATTCAACTTCAAAACACTTCAGACCCTCAGTCTCAGCCTCCCTTGCTGCCTGAGGATGGCTCCTGATCTCACTGCTAAAAATTGCCTTTCTCTGCTTGTTTAACTATCATCCTTCCACAACAGCTTCCAGCAGCAGTTTTGACTTTGCTGTGGTAGCACTGGGAACCACAGGTTTTTTAAAAAACATCGAAATGCTGTTGTGCTCCTTTCCTGCCTTGCACATCCCCACACACTGAGACAAAAGGTGATTTTGATGGACAGTGCAATGTGTTTATTTGCATTACAGCATCCAGCCACTAATTGCCTCAGTGCTGCACAAAACTGCAGGCACAGAGCAGACAGGAGTAATAAATGGCAGCTGCAGCACAAACTTAAAAGTATGTAGAACACTTTCATATTTGTGTGCTGTAGTTTTCTGAAATGCCTACTACTGTTTCTATTTACTTACTTGTGACACACAGTCAGTACAACTGAGATGCTTCTGACTTGCTCTTCCTCATATAGCCATAAACGCACAATTTTGTGTTAGTACATAGGCCTTGTAAAATATGATTGCTGGAAGAGATAGACACTGGCATCTCCCAGTGGCAATGAACATGGCTCAGAAGATATTTCACAACAGAACAATTTGTAGTTTTCCTTAAACAAACCAGAGGAGCATAAGATTGTCAATGTCAATAGTGTTTTTTTATAGTTTTTAGGAGCATGAGATTGTCAGTGTCAGTATTGTTTTCCCAGTTTTGAGGAAAAAAACCACCCCAAACATAAAGATATTTTTCAGATTTGTGTCAGCTGCATCTGAGTTTGGGCCCTTTCTATATCCTATAATGCAAATATCCATTATATATATATATCCATCTATATCCAGCCACTGAGGGTCTGCAGGCTGAGGGTGAAAATCCACAGAACCACAGGAAAACTTCTCAGAAGTTTGTTTGAGGTTGGGTTCACAGAGTGGTTGTGGCCCTGGGTTTTAGGCACATTGACTATTTAAGACAGGTAGGGAATGCTCTAAATTTGGGAGCCAGCCTGTAGTAGTGGCTGAGCATACTGACATATCCAAAGTAGAGCCTTTTCCTATGACCCCAAGTCCTTGGAGCCTTGTGACTCCAAGTCCTAAACATTTACTAAATGTGAACACATACATCCATTTGTTCAATACGCTGTGTTAAGGGATGATGTGCTAGATATATGCTAGTTTATTGGCATTTATGCATTTATGTTAGTTTACTAGCTAGAGAGCTTAAGCAGGCCATGGGAGATTTGGGTCCTGGCCACCCCTTGGCCTGAGACAATTCAGAGAAATGTCTTCTACTCTGAGTTGTGCTGAGAAAGGGGAGAGGGAGGAGGCTGTGCCTGAAACTGGGGATTCAGGGGCAGGGGGAGAGCAGAGGGGAAGGCAAGACATAGCTCTGCAGGTAACACTGTGAAAAATCATCATCCTCCAGGTACAAATGGAGCCCTGGACTCCAGGTCACTCCCAGGGCTGTTCTGAGCGATTTGCCTCGGCCACCCCGGGTGAGACCCTGAGCCCAGGCTGAGGCTGCTCTCGCTGTGCTGGTAGAGCCCCTGGTGGAGAGTCCAGATGTGTTAAGTGAGAGAGATTTTCTGCACAGGTAGCTGTGCTCCCAATGCAGGTAGCTGGACTCACAATGCTCAAAGTGCTCTTCTGCAGGCACAGCAGCATCCACAGCCAGGGCAGGTGTAACTGCTGAATAGAGGCAAGGTGAGGATCAGGAGTTTGTCTTAACTCTGCCAGCAAAATACAATAAGGTCTGAAAGTCAGCCTTGACTCTGCTTAGGTCTGAAACTAGCTTGAATTCTAGCCTTTTCCTACCCTTGTCATACTTCTAAATGCCACAGTGCAGGAGAATACGTGATTGCTGCAGCATTTGTGCAGCACTCTGCTTCACTTTATAAACATCTTTTATGTAAATCAAGTGTTAATTACCCTTGCTCTCTATTTTGTGTTGAATATCATTTTTTTAATTACAGGCTTCTTCCCAGGTTAAGCCTGCATGCCTGTTGTTGAGCCAATTATCATAAATTCCCCTGTAACAATTAACAATATTGGTACAGAGCTGCATGTATTTTAAATGTTATAATTATGCTCAGCTCTTTTGTTAATTGGCCTATCTGACTCTTTACTTTTTATGCTGCTCATCTGCTCATTACCGCAGCCATTTAATTCAATTAGCACCTTAATTAGAAGAACAGCCATGTCCAATGTCGTAGGACTTGTCAGAGTACGCGGCTTGATTAGCAAAGACAAACACACCATGCAAATCAGGCTGTAACATTTGGGGGCGGCAGGAATGGAAGGCAGCCAGCTGGTGAAGTGGAAAAGGAGCGTGTCTTCATCCCCCAAAGCTTTGCCAGGAGAGAGAAAATAAAGAAGGCATCAGACTGAGGAAAGAATAAAATAATTTACAATTCCACGAGTTAAGGCATCACTTAACATGAATGGTGTGTAACTCCTGAGGATGGTGTCACTACTAAATTATCTCCTACCCTCAGTGCTCTTAAAAAAAAAAGACAGAAAGTGAGAGAGATGTGTAAAAATAATACAGTAATCTCCTACCATATCATATGTCCTTTTCAGAGGAGGAAGTCAAACCCCAAAGTCTAGATTCAGAGGGAGAGAGAGGAACAAAAAGAATCACCCTGATCCTGAGCTGTGGTGTAAATCTGCATGACTCCACTCATCCACACCAAGGGAGGAGTGAGCCCAGGGTATTTTAAAGTCATCCCTTTGACCTAGGCCCTCCCATTTAAGATAGCAGCATTGTTGAGGAGAGACATGAGAAGCCAGAGGAATTGTATTTAAAAAATAAAAAAAAAAAGCTTCATTTTCCAAGAGCAGTTTAAGTCTCGGTTTTGTTTTGTGCCAGTCTATTTAAATCTTTATTCCCTGCCTATTAATTCTCCTAATTAGAATTAAATGAAGCATGCTAAATTGCTAGATTAACCAATAATTAAGCAGGCAAAGCACTAACGTTTAATACACACAGGCAGCTCTTTCTCTTCTGTGATAGCACCGTGTCAAGCCTGCTCATTTTATTTGAAAGGAATTAAGAGGCTTGTCTTCTGTGATCAACACCCCCTCCCATATTAACTTACATAAAATAAAGACTTTCCCAAAAGGGGATCAGTTTCCAGCTAGTTATCAAGGAACTCCTGATTTTATTTTTTAATTCCTTATCTGTGAGCCCTTGTGAAACCTATTTGAATCAGTTGGCTCCGGAAATCCAACAGCTGTACATATATTTAGCAGATAGTAGATTTTAATTAAAATGATATATAGTTTGTGTGGTACTCCTTTTATTCTGTGCTATTTCTTTATTTCTGCTCACGTAATGAAGTCTTACTCTTATTTCCAGAGCATGGCAGTCCCTCTCCCTCCCTCTCGCCTCCCTGTGTCGTGCCCTGCTCCTCCAATATTCATATTATGTATTTACACATTATTTTGTCTTTATGGCATGCACCTGATTGTGGGATCTCTCAATACCACACAGTCCTCTCGGTGTGTAAAAGAGGGGCTGTGTGCAGTGTCTGAGTCAGTAGACTCTCATCTTGGGCAGTCTCGGTAATTTTGTAGGTTATTGCTTGGGTGTGTAAGTGCTGGCAGAGCTGGGGTCGGAAGAAGGACCGGCACATTCAGGAGGGGGTTTGTGTCTTTTACAAAGGTGGTTGTTGATTATGTGCCTTGAGCATGTAACTCATTCATGTACAGAGGGCAGCAAAGACTCATGACAGGGATTTCATAAAGCTGCTCAGTCCCACAGCAACTGAACACATATGTTCTTGTCTTTCATTCCTCGGGCTTAAGCTGTTAGCCAAAATTTGGAATATTTTTGGTTATTCCCCCCAGGAGTGGAAAAAAATGTGATAGAGTCAGATGTTTCTCTGGTATGTCTACCCAGCATTTTGCAGACAGGTCCAAATTTATTTTGCCTGTGGCTTGAGCAATTTGCCTTTGAAGAGGAAGCTGTATTCACGAGCCATGACTTCTGCTTTGAAACCACTTTGCAGCTGTTTGGCTTCCATCACTGGTGGTGTAACACTGCCTTTGATGAAATCAAGTAACAAGAAAATCTTGCCCAGAAGTCCTGTTTCCCAGAGATACCAAACAAGAGGCTGTGTGTCTGCTCACAGTCTCGACTCTCTTGTGACCAGCACTTTGCCCCAAAAGACATCTCTCAAAGTGGCTGTTTCAACGATATAGTTGAGATGATGTAATGTCTCGATGCAGCTGAAAGAGGACAATCTCTGTCTTGTTTCTTCCTTCTCCAGGTGATCCTACCCCTTTTGTACTTGCATGAGCATCTTCTGAGATTTCCTTGCCATTCTCGGGGAAAACCAATGCAAGAAAACAGTTTTTCCACTGGCTTAGCAATTTGGATCTGCATACTATAAGGCCAAGTTAATATGGAAGCATCAAAAGGGTCAGTGTGGGATCTGCAGCCGGTAAAAACTGGCAGTGATGGGATCACCTCTTGGGATGGTGGTAAATCAGTAGATTAGCCCTGATATCACCAAACTGTGGTTTATGCTTGTAGACACATAGGCATATCCTGGAGTAAATTCAGGGATGATGGAAGAAGACAATTTGATTTTATTTCTTCTCCTCTAGTGAGCAGTCCTGCTGGGCGCAGGAAAAACTAAGTGTCATTGCCAAAATTATCAAAACTGCCTGATTTCAGAGTTTTTCAGGAACTCAAACCAGCCTCCTTAATAACATCAAGAATTTCAAAGCTCTCGCTCCCAGTTTGTGCAATATTTTCCAAGCAGCAGCTTTCTATCAGGTTAGCTTAGTTTTGTGTTCTTGTCCTACACACATCTCTAATCAACCCGAGCAACACCAAGTGATTATGATTTGGAGGTAAAGTTATGCAAATACCAGCACCTGGCTATGTTTTATTTCTGTGTCTCTCACACACTCCCCAATTTAAGGCTGTAGAGATGAGCATGTCCTTGAATGCTTCGGCACAAGCTACTTTAAAGGCAATGCCAATGCACATATCTCAATATGAGCAAGTGCTCAGGGGCTTGCCGAGGGCAATTTGTAGAGTCATGACCCAAGACAGGTTTGAACCCAGACCATGTTCAACTGGAAAATAAAATAAAATTGAAACAATGGCTCAGAGGCATTAGGGATAACCATTCCCACTAAGAATTCGGCCTGGTTTTGCAGTTGGTTGTACAGGCCTGCAGATTAACATGGAGAAAAATACGTTCTCTCTGAATCCTTAAAGTCAAGAAATAATGGTGAGGTGATGGGGCCTTGGAAGTCAAGGTAAATCAAGACATAAGTGAATTGCCTAATTTCTGTGAGGGGCCAGATTGAGCAAACTGGCTTCTAATTTCTCAGCTGTCCTATGGTATGAACCGTGTGGCCCCTGCAGTACATGCTGAGGACAACAAAGTCTGCCTTCCCTTTTCGACCGGCTGGCTGATTGATTCATTCCTCTTCTTTTTTTTCAAACCAGGCTTCTTACATGGTTTGGTGAACATCTTAGTCAGTGTCTGGCACCTCTGTGGACTTGGTGTGTGTGTCTGTGCATGCGTGTGTACGTGTGTGTGTATTGCACTTCATCTGCCTGATGCAATAACATCCCGGGGGAATGTGCAGGCTGTAAACTTCTTCATAACATCCTGTTCCTGCAACTTGGAGATATTGACTCTGAAGGGAAACAATGGCATGAATAAAATAAAAATAAAAAAAGTTAATTATCCTTTGTGTTTGTAATTTAATTAAAGATGCAGTAAAGTTTTACTGTTTTTCCAGGTGATGATGTTTAGGGCTCTGAAAAGCTATTTGTGCTGGTGAGATTAAAGTGCATTTTAAAATGTTCCCCGAGCACTTTCACATTTGTTGATAGATTTTTAAATTAAACTTTAAATTGTAATCTAAATTACCTCCAACAATTCATGGTCCCTGTAATGAACTCCCACCATTCCTGCTGTCATCTGACTATGATATACTGTAAATGGTAACTGCTCAGGGTTTTACTGAATAGTGCTTTAGTATTACTGCACTATATTAGTTGTGTACAACCCTCAAATAGAAATCAAAGCACAACGCAGGTTTAGTTTAGCATAGTAACTTTATTATTTGCTAGTCTTTAGTCTTAGTGAACACTGCTACTGCTAATCATTTGGGACCTCATAGAATATACTTCCAAATAATTTTTTAGGCATTCCTGTCAAGGTAAAAGTATTTGCATTTTACCAGCCAATGAGCTTTTGGACATTAATCCTTAATAGGTAAAATAAAACTAATTGGGGAATATGAGTTCAAGTGCTCATTCGTAAAGTGACCATGGCTCATTGGCCCCTGAGGCACAGTTAGGAACAAATACTTTCCTAAATGATTGATGTAGATTCAAAGAGGAAGGGAAGATTGCAGAGGGATAGTGGAAATAATTCACTGTGGGCTGCTCCATCATATGATGTAGGAATGGCAAGACCAAGTGGTTTCCAAGAGCAGAGCAGAGGCTCACTTGCAGATCACTGCTCGACCTTGGTAGATCATATTGCCCAAGGCTTACAGGCCTGTTCCTGGGATGAAAAGACACAGTCTAAATGTAAGCTGGTCAAGGATCTCAGAGCATTTACAAATGTGGAAAATTAGAATAAAAATTTATTCCCACAAAATAAATAAATTAAAAAAAACCAAAACAAACAAACAAAAACACACACACACACACACACACAAAAAAAAACACAACACAAAACAAAACAAAAAAACCCACAACTAAACAAAAAAACCCCACCAAACCTGAGAGTAAAGGTTCTAGGGAAGAGCAGGAGAAAATAAGCAGACACAAGAGTGCTTTGCTGCAGAAGGATGCCCTGTTAGGCTCCAGCAGTGTGTCATATAGGTGCTTTTGAGACAGGGTTTTATCTTCCTGCTTGAAAGCTCTTGCACTTTTCTTCCATGCAGGTACATTAAACTGTACAGGCCTCAGCTTTTGGTTTCCAAGAATTCCCTGTTCTAATTACATTTTATGTGAAATGAAAACTGGCTTGTTTGGTTACATTTGATTTTTTAGCTCTCCTGCTATGAGAAAAACGAACACTATTTATGTTTCCTGTTCACCTTTGCCGTTTGTCATCATTCAACATGTCAACAGCCATGCTGGCAAACATGATCATTAGGTTTACTGCTTTTCCTTATTCCAACCCCCTCATTTTGGATGAGTACTATTGTACTCTTCTCCTTCTATCCCTTTCTTCCCTAAACCCCTCTGCTGTTTTGCTACTTGTAGAAGAATGGCAGTGTCTGTGGTGCCGGAACGCCACAGTCCCTGCCTGCCAGGCTGAGCAGCTCCCTGTATGGCTTTCCTTTTTTTTCCATATGGGTTTCCTTTTATTCCTTCCCCATCTGCTTCTCACCATCTGTCTCCTGTCTACCAAAGGTAGATTGTGCCAAACTATCCTGATAGTTTCCTCTGATAAGGTAGCTGATTTTTGAGTCAAAGGAAATGCATTAGATACCGTCTACCCAGACTTCAGTAATGCATTTGATACGGGGTAATGATCAGTTGAACTGGAGGGGAGGGGAATGAGCAGAAGGATTAGAGGGTGGGTCAGGAGCCCACTCAAGTGAGACAAAACTGAGAAGTCTTCAGATGGGAAGTGCTGACCTGAAAAATGGTCACTCAGCAATCACTTCTAGACTTGATCTTTTTGAATATTTTCACCTGTGACTGTGCCAGGAGAAAGGAAGGAAGGAAGAGGGGTGATGGTGATGTTTGCTGATGAACCAAAACTAGGAGCTAGCTATAGTCAGGAGGAGGATCAGAGTATCACAGATAAAGCTCCTGCTCCTACACCTGATAACTTTTGGACTGGAGGTAGCAGTGAAATTGAACAGAACACAGGGTCATGGATAGGGACTTGGAATGAAGATGTCAATACAGTCTGGGAATGACTGAGAAGTAAAATGAGGCTCTGGTGCTGGTTGGTCACAGAGGTGCAGGTCTTGAAAAGCAAACATTCTAAAATTACCAGGAAAATCCATTTTCCAATAGACAAAAAGGAGGGTAAGTGGGGATCTGGATAGTTATGTAAGTCTATTGGTGTGAACACCTTGCTAGGAGCTGAAGTTTAAGAGGTAGTGTGACACATTAATGTATTTGGCTGGAAACCTAGACTTTAGAGTGTCTTTGTAGTGGTATACAAGCAGAACAATGGCAAAAAAAGGTTTTAAGATAGTTATTGATGATTGAGAAATAACACCATTGCCTGTGAAGAGAGTCATTTCCATGATCCAGGAGATCTCTTCCACTTAGATTGCAAGCAAGTGCAGCGATTGCCTCTTTGTTCTCTGTGCCCCTATCCCTGGTGATGGCTTGGAGTTGCCACAAAAATACTGCAGGGACAATTGAGGCACAGAATTGACCCACAGCCTGGGCCTTCTAAACAGTGCCCACTAGGCTGAGAAAAAAGTATGTGTGGGAGGGGAAAAAAAAAAGAGACCTAAGCAGATGTAATGTGGCAGTGGACAGGAAGGCCCACTCACCCCGTGGCCATTTATTCAGATTTCTCATTGGATTTTCATTTATTATGCAAAAAATCTGACCAACCATGAAACAAGAAAGAAAAACCCATGTTATATGATGAAACCTTGAGAGGAGGAAATTCCTACAAAGAGCATGAAAAGCTCTGTAATTATTTGACACTGATGTAGTTAAATATTAGCAGTAGAGAGAGGTGTTCTTGCTTATTACTAACGGAACAGAAACTGGTTGACCTATAAATCAGGAAGTAGTTGCAAATGGGAAGTTTTGTTCAGGAAAACTATCCAAGAGAGGTAATTTCCAGGCTATTCAATATATTTAAATTTATTTCCAAGAAAATAGCCATATTTTATGCCACTTTTAAAAAAGAACAAAGGGAAAATTTAAAAGTTTGATGAGAAAAGTTTGAAAACATAACCCAGATCTGATATGTGTGTTTTTAAGGTATTTATGAAATTCCATACATTTAATTTATGCAAAAAAGGTATAAGACAAATGGCTTATAGTAATAAGTAGTTGAATATGGAAGCAGTTTCTCACTCTTAGCAGTGTGTTTTCAAACAAAATGTACCCCACAACCCACTGTTTGGGGAGGAGCACTGGATGTGTTCTGATGAGAAAAGTACAGTGCTCCAGTGAGGTTAATTAACCAGGATAACCTCTTGCACCAGTTGCAATGACTTCTCTATCAATTGTAGCATTGAATCAAGTCCAGTAATATGATTTTTTTTTTAAATTATGAATTCCATGTGGAGTTTATAGGGTGAACTTTCTTTTTGGTAGGTCTGACTGGATTATCTCACTGATACATAAATATATTAGTTTTTAAACATCTCTGTCTACTGAGGGCCTCTGCATTTATCAGAGTGCAGTTTTTTAAAAAAGTAGTTTTTATTTCCATTTTTCTTCCAATTCAGATGTTTAAAGGAGCATGGCTTTCAGATTGTACTCAATTTCTGCCATTGGAGACAGAGACATCAGCAATCATTCCTGAGCTCTGAAAAGCAGAGGCCATGCTAAGCCATCCTCTGTACCTGCACTCTACAAGAGACAGAGAGCAGGATGCTTATTTTGTGAAGAAAGTCAGACTGCAGTGGTAAAAAAACCTGATCTAACATGTATTTTGCCTACAGTTCTGTTAAAAAGAATTAAAAATAATATAAATATAAATTCAAGTGAATATCTGTCTTCAACTTGTTGTTGTTGTTTTTGAAAAATAAATGCTGTTATTCCAGCTCTGTGTTTTTGGTGACGGGCAATTGATGAGTTAATTGCCTTCCTAGTACCACTGAATTGAATAGGAGTGTGCCTGGAAACACCGGGTCAGCTGTGTGAGCAAAGTGTTCATTGTTCACTGCTTACAGAATCCCTGTGCTATGCCAGTAAATATTGTTTTCTCCCAAGCTTAAGACAACACCAGTTTTTCTGTTGCTACCTTTTTTAAAAAGTAAAATTAATAAAAAAGGCAA
>JAWWLV010000144.1:66812697-66830197 GCA_035041135.1 Platyrinchus mystaceus | reverse complement strand
TAAAATGTACCTGCAGTGGTTAAAGTTTTGTTGGTTTCCTCCATCACATTTGGGAAGACTGGCCAGAGAACTAAGCACAGAGAAAGGACTTTTGGATCTGTATTTTAATTCCTCCAAAAGCTTGAAGATGTTGGAATAGGAGCCAGATCCAACCCTGACACCGTTGGAAGAGTCCTACATATGACATTAACCCAGCTTTGCTTCCCAGTGGTTTTTCACTCTTCTGTGTCAAGTACATCTTTAATTATAGATATTGCTCAAATTCAAAATTCACTGATGTGAATGGGAGTCCTTCTAGCAAACTTTGAATCAGGGTTTGAATACTTATCTGCAGCAGCCAAATTATGATACAGCCAGTCTGTCTGGTCATCTGAGGACATGCTCAGCACGTGTTGCCCACAGCTATGGTCCTACTCCCTGCCATCTGATTCCTCCCTCTGAAGTGGAGATTTCTCTTTCAGCTGCTCTGGATGCACTGGAGTCTCTGACATCTTGCAGAAATCTCTGCCTATAGCAAAAGTTTGCTGGGCAAACCATTCCTGCTGGTTCCAAGAAATGCATGGCATTTGGGTACTAAGCACTGAGAAAAAACAGCTGTCTGTAGAAGCACTGCTGACACAAGCTTTGAATCTGCTGCAGGGCAAATGGGAGAGCTGATATGCCATGAGTTAGTATCTTGTGAGTGGAAGTACCTACCTGTCCCACTTATTTATATGCTTTCCACTTATACTGTCCTTTAACCTGCCACATATACAGGTGCTGTCATGCTGCCAGGGAACAGATTATGAGCAGAGAAATGTAGTGGTACAGGGACATGGATGCAGTCCCAGATCCTGATTAATCAGGTGCATTGGGTAGGAACAGTGGCTGACTACCAGTGCCTGTCTGGGACAGTTTCAGAGGCTCTTATAATTGCAAATGACAGGCTCAGCCAGCATGGAAGTGCTCTGTTGGCATGTCTTGGGCTGTATCAGTCAGTGCTGGCTTTCCAGGAGCTGGTCAAGGGTGGCTGGTGGCTCCCTCATAACTCTGTGGGGGAGTGTGGCATGAGCAATAACCGAGGGAGTATAGATTAACACAGAAATTTGCCAGGTAACTACTGCTGCGTGTCAGGGAACTGTGTCTTGCCTAACTGCCCCTGGGGGGGCATTTTCACTCCTCTTCTGGGAGCATAGGTGTGATGGCCTCAAAATGTTTTCAAAGCAGGGCTGTTCAAGGGCAGAGGTGAGTCACTGCAAGGAGTGAGGCAGCTTCTGAGCAAAAAATGTGAGTCAGGGAAGCACAAATCTTCCAGAGAAGTGAGACTGTCTCTCCCATAGTCTTGGGCAATTGGTTAAGAGGCTAATATCCAGCTAGTGTATATAAATATACCCATACATGTATGAAATATGTGTGTTACTGATTATTCTGCTTCAGACTGGTCAGATGGGGAAGGCAGTTGCTAATCATTTAAGTTTTAGGTCCTTGTGAGATGAGGTGAGTCACTGGAAGAATACCAGCAGCCAGTGACTTCCCACATCTAGTAGGTGCAGAAAATCAGATCTTTGCTAGCTGGGTTTTTAACAAGGAATTTCAGATCTTGGCTTTTGTACCTCCCCTTTTAAAATTTTGAGGGGAAAAATAATTAAAAGAGGTAGAAAATAATACGTCTTGAAACTCTCCATTTTTATTTAACTGGGAAATTATACTGTCTGCAGAAAAATCCACCCTACAGCTTGTAGGATTGAGCAGCTGTCTGCACCTTGAGCCAGTATGAGGAGGAGATGTGAGTGTGCAATGGAAGAAATGTGATGACAGAAGTCTCAGCTGTATTACCTGTTACTCATTCCATTCTGGGTTCACCACAACCTTACCACTCCTAACACACTTTAAAAAATGTTTAACACAAAAGACCTGGTTCACTCTTTGGGTTTTCTTTTCTCTGATCTTTTTGTTACAGTGTTTGCTTCCTGTTATTTGTGCTGCCTCTCACAGGTAGATTATATACCAATCCTTGGTGCTTCTGTCTTCAGAGCCTTAATTAACACAAAGTGCTTCTGCAGGCAGAAGTCAGCCTGAGACTTATTCCAGGGATTTAGCCAGCACAGGCAGAGCCAGGTTTAGAAATCAGGAATTTGTACTCAGGCAGCACTCTGTCCTCTGATCTCACAGACCTTTTTCTGTGCTATAGGTAGCACTTCCTACAGGCATTTTCCAGCAAATTGCTTTACATTTTCCACTGTGTTCATTGTACAGTGTCAGTTCATTAAGGAGGGTAAACTCCAGCACTGCAGCTCTTTGCTCAGTCAGCACCTGGGGACTGGTTACCTGATCTCGCTTTACCAACAACACTAAGGATGCTAAAAGGCTAACTTTGTCAGCCACCTTTTAATGAATTCTGTGGAAAAGACTAGACCACAGGGGATTACCACCTTGGCATTATTTGTCTGTCCTTACACAGTGTTAATTTTGGTTTGCCACAGTCTTGACACTACTGTTATTTTCTCACAGTGTGACTTCATTCAGTGCAGTAGGGGATAACGTCAAGTACAGATGTGGAAGAAATACAACACCGTTAAACCTCTAAAGCAATTGTAAAAACAGCTTTAACCCAGTAAATCAATAATTTGATAATTACTGTGAGCTAGCTGACCTCTGTTTAAAATACAGAAATAGCAGGGAACATGTTTCTAATAGCAATGAATTCAATAGTTTGCTGCAGTTTTTCACCCAGTGTGTGATGTGAACACCTCCAAATGGGATGGCAAGGCAAAACGTGGAATAATAGACAAAACTGAGATAACAAGTTTAAAGAATTACACTTTCTTTTTCCTTGGCTCAATGGCTTGTTTGTCAAATAAAAATGTAAATCCTCTTCAAGCTTTCAGAATTGTACATTATGGTCATTGCTGTAATGGCAAAGTTAGCCCTGCTAGGACATCACTGTAAAATAGATGGTTCTTGTAAAACCTCTGGTGCAAATACAATTGAGATTGAATTTAGCACACAAGCCTGGAAGCCACTACTAGATCTCATAAACCTTTACCCAATAATAGTGGCATTTCCGTATTTTTTATCTTTGTATCTCAGTTGAAAACTTAAATAATAATGAAATACACTATAATATACTAGAAAACTATTTCTAAAGTTTGATAGTCATCACTGGGCAGTTGATTCCCAGGAAATCTTAAGGCATAGACACATCTTTGGAAGTGATTGAAATATTCAATGGAAATCTTACAGATTGGTTCCTGGACAGTCTTGCACTTGTAATGGGGCAGCAAAGAAGCCACAGAGGTGTTTTGAAGAGAAGCATTTAAAAAGCAGTGAGGGATGGAGTTTTTCTGGTGCAATAAACCTTTAGCAGATTAGGTGGGACCTTGTTTTTGAGTTGCTCAAGAAATTTGATTTTGCCTCACTGGTAAAGGGAAATCACTGTAGTTATTGGTAATCTGAGTAACATTTTCAAAGATAATGCCAGAAATCTTATCAATAATCTCTTTTTTTTATCATTGATTTCATCTGTACTTGCACCTCTATAATTTCCCAAAACATCACTGATGATCTGTAGAGAACTGTGGGCACAGAGGTCCTTAACCAACTACTTCACCAGATGTCACCCAACTCTGCATACCCAAAATATCATCCTAACTCCAGCACTGCCATAGGTGGCTGTTTGCAGGGGCAACATATGATAAAGGAGGATGCTGTTAATATCCAATGATAAAAGTTAGGAGACACAATTCCATCTTGCATTTCCTTGCACCTGCATTTCTACTGTAAACCACTCTCTTCCAGGACATACCCTGACAGTGCCACCAGTGTTGAAGAGCCTGAGGCACGAGGAAGACATTGAGACACCAGTACCATTGTAGATGCTGCAGGGTATCTGAAACACATATGTGGGGCTAAGAGATGGGACAGAGGACCCACAGGAGATCCACTGTCACCTGGAACCACATCTGGAGGCAACATGGGATGCCCTGAGATGTATAAAATAGCACTGAACACCAGTATTGCTTCCTTGCAGCACAAACTAACTGCAGCATGGTTATAAAATATTTCTATTCTCAAATGCCTTCATTTTTCTTTTAACTAATTTTGCACTGCTCAATAGCAATATATAAGACAATACAGAATCACGTAGATTCCGATTTGCCAGTATCTTTGTGATTCTTCAGCTTTGGATGTTACATACATTACATATCTTGGTAAAAGAAAACACAGAATTTTAAGCTAAAGCCTCCATAACAAAGGATGTAAAATATGTTATCTCTTATTCTTCATACTCTCAGGTTCACTTTAAATGTCCTTTGATCCTCCAGAATATTAGTTTTCAGGGCCATATGCCACAATAAACATAGTAAAAGGTACAAAAAATGTGTAAAACTTTAGAGAAACCAGGCTTGAAAACATTCATTTTCCTTTTGTAACACTGTCTATAAATCCTGCACAATTTTCTTATATGCAGACACCTGATCAATCACAGGATCAGGTATGGAATAGGGAAAAATATACCCCCAAAACAAATTATGAAAGAAACTTGGCTCTTTTGCCCTTACAGTCTATTTTTAAGTATGAAAAATTGCAGTAGCTAGACTTTTCTGGAATCTACTATGTCTCCTGTATTTGATGCCTTTTCTCTGCATAGTAATGTGTCTTTAAAAAAACCCCACTGATATATGTTACAAGGAGTGTATCTCTTTCACTGAGACAGAACATTTTAATTTCCCGACACCTTTTAGTGATTGCTTCAATTTCCGAAGATTTTGATAAAATCATGTGGGTTTAGAGTATCAGGATTGAATACCCTGCTCCGGCAGCAATTTAATGAAATGCTGTAGTTTCACAGCATTTCATTTGACATAACCTAGCTCAGAGGTCTAATAAATGCAGTGTGATAAATGTTGGAGCTACGATTGTAAAAATATACTAGTAATTGGGTTAATATGCCTTAAAATACTACCCATCAGTTATCTTTCTTCTCGCCGTTATATGGCTTGCACTGTAAAGACTGAGCAATGCAGTTTACCTTTTTCCCCTGCTATCTCCTTTTCTTTCCTGCTTTTGTAAGTGTTTCTTTTTTTAAGCATTTGATTATAGTGAGCTGTGTGTATTCTCCTTCAAGCGACAAATTCTTCTTCATACCCTGGAACCTTTTTCTAAGCTCCTCATACACTTTTCACAGTCATCTGGAAGAAATTTAAGAATATAAGACAGATGCTTCAAAATAAAAGACGAATATAAACAAGCATGCAGAATACATCAGGAGATACAAAGGTAGGTTTTGACAAGTGTTATTTTCCTTTAGTATATCAGATGTGTTTCAGTAATAAATAATAGAGGTATCAGAGTTAGGAGATTAGAACCAGCAATACATTTTGGCCTTCTAATTATCAGTAGTGTGTGTGAATGTATATGTATGTATTACATCACAACAATGCCACAGGACAGAAACTCTTCTGCTGTAAACTGGTACTTTTGCATACTGTGCTTTAGGAGAGAGAGTCAGAACATCTTTTCAGCTAAAATCCGATGTTTGGTGTGTTTCCCCAGATCGAATATGTTCCTGTTAATTTTCAACATACAGATTAGAATTTCAACTAATTAATCTACAATGATTGTTCCAAGCAACAGCAAATATCCATACCTCCTGCTGGAGCCTGAAATCCTTTGTTAAGTCTTTGAAAATAGCTATGTGAAAATATAAAGCTGTAGCTGAAATATCATCATGTGGAACTGCTGCCTCTGGGAATGTGTGTCATTGCTCATTGTCCCCAAAGAACTAATATGAATAATACTGCACTTATAATTTTGCCAAATATACATTGCATATATTTGTGTGTGCAGTGTGTTGTGCAAATAGTGCACGAGACAGGGCTGATATGGAGGAGCATGCTGTTCTTTCCATAGCATCCAGCTTGGCAGGAAGGGTTAAGATGAGGGAGCAGAGCCAGGACTGTGATAGTATCTGCCACACTATATAGGATATCAGAGGTGAGGGAATGGAGAGGCTTCTGAGGCCATGAGAAGACAGTGGGGAGCCATTTGACAAGCTAACCACGAGCTTTAACAAGGGCAGAAGAAAATCAGCCTGCACTCTACATACCCTGGGGGTAGCCAAGCCATCACTCCCATCTAATGGCCAAAGATTAAAGAGCCATGAAATAGCTGTAAGCATGGGACTCAGTCCACTTGTTCAAGCTGTACAAGTTCACACATTTCTTTCCACTGCTGCCTTAGGTGAGTCTCAGTGGTCAGTGCCTCCCAAGGCTTAACACCAAATAATAAGGATTACTTTCTGTAGGGCATGTAATTGAAACGCTTTGTGGCCATATGAGAATAGCCACATAAATACATCTTTGCCATAATTTACAGAGCTTCCCTACACAAGGGGCCAGCAGGTGGCTTTTAAGGTTCCCTGTTCAACATATGTGCCTAAATCTACCATCACAGTCATGTGAAAATGGGCAAGATCCAGTGCTGGACAGCAACTCAGCGTGTACTTAGTAAGAGATTACAACTTCAAGTGCAGGGCACAGGAGAGAATTGTCATTGAGAACTTCCTTACCAACTGTCTCTCTTCATTAATTAGAAAATATCTTTTCTTACCTTAAAGCAGATTTTAAAAGCCTGGCATTGCAACACTGATGTTCTCTCTATTAAGAGTTTGCAACTGGACAGTTGGACTGTTGTAGTTAAACTGGTGCATAGTCCAGAAAGTCCAAACCAAACAAGTGGTTCTTCCACTCCAAGGGTCATTCCAGGGTCATTCTCAGAAACTCTAGGCAATCAAAGTGAGAGAGTGCTCATCCTTGGCCTTGGAGTTATGCCTGATGTTTTTCTAATAAGAATTTTAGAAATGACACACTTGAGGGCTTAAAATTTGTCTTCATATTTACACTGTGTCACATCTATCTTCGGGGAGGGTTTTTTTCCTCGCTTAGTGCCAGCTATTTGACTGAGACACTTCTCTTTGTTAGGCAGCCAAACCCCCAGTATAGTCACAGGAAAAATCTGCACCTCCCAAATGGAGTTCAACCTGTCCCAACGTTGCTCCAAGACAGGCAGGTTGAATCATAGAATCATTTAGATTGGAAAAGACCTCTAAGGTCGTTGAGTCTTACCATTAACCCAGCACTGCCAAGTCCACCACTAAACCATGTCCTCAAGGGCCACATTTACATGTCTTTTAAATACTTCCATGCATGGTGACTCCACCACTTCCCTGGGCAGCCTGTCCGAATTCTTGACAACCCTTTAGGTGGAGAATTTTTTCTCTTGTGTCCAATCTAAACCTTCCCTGGTGCAACTTGAATCTATTTTCTCTTGTCCTATCACTTGATTCTCGGGAGAAGAGATCAACAGCCAAGGTCCAGAGAGACAACTTTTAGAAAGTAAAAACGAGGTGAAATGAACCTAACTGTGCTCTGTCAGAGTAGCTGCACGGATATTCTTTACCAACAAAGTGGGTTTTGCAGAGATAGGATTTATCGTCAACTGGAGGTGGTTTTAGAACCATTACAGACGTTCCTTGGGCAAAGGAGTCCCTGAGGACATTCCTGCATTAGGCAGTTGTGACAGGGACTTTTTCTGGGATAGCTATGCAGGTCATCCAAAGCCCCTGAGTGTCCCATCATTTCAGCAAGAGTGTGTAGCTTGCTCATATGAAACACTGGATAGCTGTGTGATGGGGCAAGACAGCTCTGGTTGGAAGAGGCAGGATCCAGCCCTTCTTGTTATGTGCAAGGGGTAAAGTAGGAGATTGGTAGGGGTAGGGCAGGGTAGGGTGGGGTAGGGTAGGGTATGAAATGGTGTGGCATGACATGACATGACATGACATGACATGACATGACATGACATGACATGACATGACATGACATGACATGGATAGACTGTTGGAACCCTGTGGAAAGGCCACGCTTCCATCTCCTGATGCTTTGGCAGCAGACTCCCCACTGGCAGCTAGGCTGGAGAAGACCTAGGGAGCCTCTTCCAGCTCTCATTTCCATGCCTTCTTTGAGCTTTGAAGCCAGTGGCCTGCCTTTCTGCTCTCAAGGAGCCTGGGAGCACATTTACATTTTCTGAATAGGGCAATTAGTGCACACTCCTTTCCCCCTGTCACTCGCACCTGGTCTGTGACATTCGTGCCTCATCAGTACTAATGGCCCAGCCATTAGTTATTACTGGTCATTGTTTCTATCTCACTGACCCCCCCCCCCCCCACTGGCAAAAGCACCTCCTGCCTTCCCCTCCAGCACGTGGCTTGACGTTAATAGCCCAGTTTAATATCAGAACCTCTGAGTACATAAATAAAACCAGACAGGCCCTACCTATATTTTATATTGCTAGTGAGAGATGAATACATGCTTTTTTGATGATGATTAATGCTGCTGTTTATTATTTTTATTGCAGTAGTGGTTTAAATATCATGTTCTATCTAGGTGCAGTAAAAATTCATTGGAAAAAGATGGTTCCTGTTTCAGGCAGATGATACCCCAGATCATCAGAGCATTGAGGATCTGGAGCAGCTTTCTTCTTGGACAAAAAACTATCAAGAAAACCTAAGGGCTCTTAAGGGTGAGTTCAGAAAGTTTTATAGTGGGTACATGGAGTTGGTTATGGTGACTCCAGAGATGACTGTACACTATGTACTTATGTTCTTCTGCGCAGGAACCACTGTATTTTCTGCTCATCATGAGATAAAACCCTTATGTCTGATCTGTTACAGAAGAATGTGCTGTGTTAAAGAGAATAAATAATTTTAATATTATAGCTCATTCACTCTTCTGTCCTGCTTTGGCCAGACAGTGTGATTCCTGAAGGGATAAGGTTCAAACGTGTATGAGTAATAACAGAAGGAATTCACCTTTGTTTTCCACTGCCATTTATTTTTGCATGCATAAGAGTAAAGACTCATCTGCAAATTTGTTTTCAGCCTCAGCCCAATCATGAAGCAGATTTTTAGCCAAGTTCAGCTGAAAACAACTTTGTTCTTCCCGATGGCATTCGGTCTGTTTTACCGGTGCACCCAGAAAATTCACTCCTGGAAATATTGCTCCTCCTGTGCTGTCCACCACCTGGCTGGCAGTGTGGGAGCACAAGAGGATTCCAGCTCTCTAAGGCTATTGTAATACCATGAATGAAGGTGGTTAAGCAGATAATCTTCTCAGGGCCTTTCTGGAGGGAACCTGTCTTTTCTGAAATTTATGCTGGTATTAATGTAAATTATACAATGGTGATTGTCCGAGGTCCAGCTCGCTGCTCCACCCGCTGCTCCAGAGACAATTAAGCCCTGTGTTAAGGGCTTTTTTAAGACTTCCCTGTAAACTGTGTCACAGGATTTGTGGATGGCCCCTATGTTGATTTGGATTTTTACCTTGAATGAATAATGTTATCTGTATTATAGCTGTCACAGATGAAAAAACAACTTCTACAGATGAGTGAATCCATTTGTTGGTTTATGGATCCCAAATCCTCCAGGGCAACAAATCCATCTGTCATCGCTGAATGCTTGTGTTTTATTTGGTGCTGTGAGTCAGCTGACAGGTATTAAAATGCACATGGAAGTGAAAAGATCTTTGCTGACTTCCCAGCAGAGGAGGCCCATGGGTGTTTTTATTCCAGCCCATAGGAGGGAATAACATAAAGTCAGGAAATCCATTCCTAAGGGATAGTACAAATTGTCTGAGCTAGTAAGACATCGATATTTCGTCCATGGGTCTTTGACCTAACCATCTGCCTAGGTCATCCTAGCCCACTGTTTGCTTTCTTTTCCTGTCTACTCTTTTCTTTCCAGATGGATGCAGCTCAGGAAAACTGCATTTTGTGGGCCAGCCTCTTTTGTTCCCCTTTTTCTCTCCTTTCTTTGTTTTTACTTCTCCATTCTCACTTCCTTGTTTATGCTGGTGTACCAGCATATGGTGTACCATACCTCTCAGGGGAGCCAAAAAAACTAATTGGGAAAACACAGTTTTAGGGAGTTTCTTTATTTGTGCTGTTTTCAACTAAAAGGAGTCCAATTTCCAGGCATCTGTTTAACCAGAATGTGATTTTTGGGCAATTAAACTGTGCCCTTTGTATGAGGAGAAGTGAAGTTCCTTATATGGGGCTTTAGGCACCTACCTTAATTAGTTGCCATTCCAGAACTCTTTCTGGGATGTCTCCAGATGCTGAGTCAAAGCAATTTAATTTGCTTCTTGCTCTGCATCACTGTCAGAGGAGTCTGATTTTCTCAACTGACCAAAAAGAAAGCCCAGCTAATTAATTGAAGCATCTAAAGTCGGGGAGAATTATCCCTGATTTGACAAGCCCACACCCAGAAATCAGATAACCTCGGTTGCACTGCCTCGAGTTAAAAAAAATAATGCACCAACTCAGAAAGTTAAGAGCCCAGAATGGACAAGGTTTGAGAACAAAATCTACAAGACCACCATTTTTTATAAATCTCTGCTGAATCATTACCTGTCTACTTGGGTACAGGTTTGGCCATCCATGGTCAGTACCTGATGTTCTGCAGAACCAGATGGAAAGAGGATTGCCTTCCTACAGAAGTTAAACTCACAGGCAGGCAGGGAGTGCACACGCCCCTAATAAATCCAGCTCTCACAAAACCTGGACTTTTCAGACTCTCTGTTTGTGTTATTTTACCTTCAATGACTGAATATTGAGAAGGAGAAAGGCCCAAATGACCCATTCAGAGAATGCCCTTCTTTGCTGACCTTTAAACCCAAACAAGATACCCCCATCCTAAAAACAAAGGTTCTCTCTCCTTTTGTAGAATCCATCTCATCACAGCAATCTCTGCATTTACAGCTTCCTTATTACCACTGGTTATTGTTTAAATAAAGCATGCATTCTGGTAAATAGCAATTGCTCAAACATAAGCAGCTTTAAAGGCAAGAAGTAACTCTTCCAGTCTCTAGATGAAGGATGATTTGAAATGAATTGATGTGTTCTGACTGGTGAGTCAAAATAATTCAGTTCCTCCCCCCCTTCAGTGTTAAACCAAGTCAATTTTTTCAAACCATATTTGATATCTTATTGTTTATTTTCGGTCAGCAGACAGCAATTTTCAAGAACTGCTCTTGATATACAGCTCAGATATCTTACAGGTCACATGTCATTCAAGAAAGGTCAATGATTCATTTAAAGTTTCATCATTCTTCACATAAACAGGCAAACAGCATTTCATTCACAGTGCAGAATTTGTGGGGGTGATAGGCCCCTGTAGTAACAAAGTCTATGGAGTCTTATTCCCAGCCTAAGAAAGAGTGAATTGACATTATTATCATTACCTTATCATATATCTCGGTGCACTTCCAGTAAAAGTATCTGCACCTAAACAGATTTTCATTTAGGGTCAATTATGAGGAGTTTTTTAGATCTGTTTCTTGCCCTGATTTTTTTCTCATCATTTGTAAAAACCAAAATATTGTTAACTGATTATATCTTCCTGGCTTATTCAGTCAGAATATTTTGAGAGAAATATTACAATCAAGCAATAGTGACATATTCTTCATTGGCAACTGATTTATAACTGTTTGTTAGCGTTAAATCAAGATTTCTGCTGTTGTTGATTGCTTTAGAAACCATACTTTCAGTAGAAAATGCACATTTAAAAAGCAACTTTCTTATATCCAAGCAATAATACCTGATTTAATTAAACCTGAAAGACTTTTAACAAATAAGATGCAGTTTTCATAGGGTAAGTGATCTATTTTCTATTTTCTGTCTGTGCTGTCCTCAGTACAGCATCTCAAGCTAGTAAATTCACTGAGTAGCCTTCATGAAATAAATAATAATGCCAGCTTCTCAGTCTGGATCCAAATGAACCTGCCTAACCATCACCTTAAACCATTTTAATTGGTGTTTTAGAAGCAAGTTCCTTATCAGAAGTGAAAAAGCAGATCTAAAAAAAGAAAAGTAATAAAGATAGTTTTAAAAAACATTGCTGACTACTGATGTCGTTCTGCTACCATTAAAGATCTCCAGATGCAGTATTGAAGCAAGACATTAATCTGCTTTATCTGGGCCTTTGGCGTCAATGGGGCTTTATAGTGTAGTCTGTGTGCCTAATTCTTGCACATCAGTGTATTGGTAGGCACCTGCTGCATCTCTTGGAGTCTAAGTACTTTTCAACACCTATTCCTTCTTGCTTAATATCAGCTGTGATGCTTCACACCAATGCAATCATTTGAAGGCAAGTCAGGAACCAAGAAAGCTTTGAAAACTCCATCCAGTATCTTCTGTCTCATTAGCTGTCAAATGTCTTAACAAATCTGGCTGTTAGTGCCTACGAGTTAGTGGTGAGACTGCCCTCAGCTGCAGAAGGGCTTTGCAATGTGTTCTGCACCAACTGATTGTGAATGCAAAAGTGTGAACAACAGAAGTTACAGAGGTGTTCAGTCGAAGACCTTGTCCCTGCACAGTTCACACTGTAGTGCAGAACAGAAGATGAGTTAGTAGTAGTGGTCATAATTTCCAAATTACTCAGCAAGCAGAGATTTCCAGTGAGAATAAGGAGTCCTGCTCACTAATACATGCCAAACATTCCAGCCCGTGGTGCAAAAACATGAGTTAATATTTTATTCTTGCCTGTGTTTACATTATGGAACTAGATTATTGCTTGAAACTCTTCACATCTCAGTTTTTCAAGCAAAGCAGGAAAGGGAATAATATCATGAAGTCTCTGTTTTAGTGTTGGGTTCTTTAATCTGCTTGGAAGGGAGACACTTCTAAGACATCTTTTGATATTTACCATCATGTGCATGTGTTCCTGGAAATATAGTTGTAGAAACTAATACTTAGGTCTTGTCCCTGGAAGTACCTGAACTAGCTGCCAGCATCTAAAGGGGATTGATCAGAGAGTCTTTCCGTCTTACACATGATGACGTGTTTCATCCGTAGAGAGTGGGGCTGATGTGTCTCCCATGACAGCCCTGGAACAAACCAGAGGGGGGCTCATTTCTTGGTTATTTGGGTTCCTCAATTTGCCATTGTACCCCTGTGCTCTTTTTGTGTGAGGGGAGGTGATCCTTTCACTTGATGTAACGCACAAGTGCAGTGTAATTCTTGCAAAGAAAGTAGTATTTATGCTGCATATGCTCCAAAAATTGTTTAACTCAAGAGAAGTTCAAGATAAAGCTTACTTGTACTTTGGCAATTACCTATTGCTCAGCCCATATGTGAACTTCATCTATAGAGAAAGGAACTTCTCTATTGATATTGGAAAGTGTTGGCAGGATTGACCCTTTAGTGAGAAGGAGAGAAAGCTGTTTGCATTTTATGACTTGACAGTGAAAATGACTTTGCTAACTAGGAGAAGAATGAATTTGATAGATTAAACATAACACAGCAAAACATTTACACTTAGTGAAAGTGAAATGAATTCAAATACTTTGGGAAAAGGCTTCTCTTTTTCAAATAGTTCTATTTAATTTTGGAAGTCAAAGCCTATTTTTCTTTGTCATTCCTATTACCTGTGAAGGATGATAGGTTGTTGGCTGGCTTGAGTTAGAAAACCTCCTCCTTGACCTGTAGTGGCTCTTTGCATGATCTCTAAGTGCACCACAGGAGGTCTTGTGGGTAAAATTTTCTAACTGTAGGATTACAGATATATGTGCATGAATGATTTACAACAAATTTTGCAAAATTTGATTGCTGACATTTTTTACTGTTCAGTTTTACAGCAGTATTAAGGATGTACTACAGGCTGCATTAAGGAGGTTATTATCTAGTAGAGCATGGAAATACATAAAACTTTTGGCAGGTGGAAAGCAAATAATATAGCATTCCTTCACCAGAAAAAGAAACAATTGAGAAAAGAAAAACAAAATAGACAAAAAAGTCAAAATAATGTCAGGGACTTTCACATAGGAAGAAGTCTTCAGGACACTGGATTACTTCAAAGCCTCTGAGGTTATAGTCAGGTTCTTGACATTTGATTTTTCTGCTCATGCTTTATTCTGACTTGTAAGTAAGTGATGATGAGCAGGTCCAAAGGGATGCCACCTATTAATCATTCCTTCAAACACCAGCAAGACAAGGGCATTCACCTGCTCCTGGAGTGGAATAAGGAGCCTCACCAGAGTCATTCCTGCCTGTCCAAAGAAAATGGAGCGTAACATTGGTTTAGGAACATTCTGAAGGAGTTGCTCTCAATATCATGAAGATGTTCCCTTTGAACATGAATTTACCTGTTTTTTAGCATTTATAGTTAGTGACAAAAAACAGAACACACATCTGAGGCTGTTAATTTTTTTTTCTCCAAGCTTGACCATTCTAGGTGAGCTCAGCAAGACAAGGAGACTCCGAGTGAAGTTAAAATATTGCCTGCTAGAACTATTTCCTTGTAACTCTCTTCAGAAACCAAACTAAATAGAAACCAGTAGGCAGGATCCTTAAATTTGCTGCCACATTATAGCACTCCCTCTCTTTTCTTTCACTCTCCTTTTGCTTTTATTTATCCTGTAATCCAGAGGGCCTACGGACTAAACCATTGTCAGGGAACCCAGGGAGCATTTGTTGCCAACTACAGCTCTTGCCTGGGATGAAAAATTGAAACTGCCTTGCTCTTGGGGAAGGATCTTATAGTACTTTCTCTAAAAAAAACTATCACTGTGGAAGTAGTGCTCACTATCCATTGGGATGGAGGATGTGGAGGTAGGGAATGTGTTCATTTCCAGCTGCAACATCAGAGCAACAGAGAGTACAACCTAACCCGGCAAAAACATCATGGTGAACATAAGAGAAAAGTCAAACAGGGCATCACCAGCTGACCTCTGTGTTCAGAGGGTGGATTTATCACTCCCACAAAATTTTAATAAAGCAATAAATTACAGCCCTTGTAGATTAGCACTTAGAGTCTGGATTTGAAATGACAATACAGGATTGAAGGGCTTTCTGGGCCTTATTATCGATCCACGTGCTGGCCAGTCAGTTAAGAATAATTTTCAGGACCCGGTTCGTTAAGCTTTGAATTTGCATCTGCACATGGAATATGTGTGTGTATTTCTGTTTGTGTGCAAATGGAGTGACATACTGCACTTAAAAATCTGGTTTAACAGGCTTTCAAAACAATTCAACTGTCCACTTGAATTTTGCACTAAGAAGGACTGCACAGGACATGTGACTGTCATGCATCGTCTTTAGAAGAATGCACCTGATTAATGAGAAATTTCAATTAAATTGGTGTTTCACACAGCAGATGACAATTAATGAAGCTTACAAACAACACACAAAAGGTTGTGTGTTAACAAACTCCTCCTGATTTTTGATGGAGCTATTTGGAGTGTACCACTAATAGAATTTAATTTGGTTTTTATTGCCAGCGCAGCTTCCTTTTGCTGTTCAGATCCAACTGAAAGCAAAGGAAAAAGTGATCTTGAGTATCTTTGTTTGCCATCAACATGAAGTGAGGTGCGAGAAAACAGAAAGGGCTCTGTGCAGTCAAAGGTCTAATGGAAGATTTCTTTATGTTTGTTTTCTTTCTCTTGTTTTCAGTTTAGGGCCCAATAGTAACAGAAGTATGAGCAAATATTTCTCCTACTCAGTGCTGCTATTCCTCCAAGAATGTGTCTTTTTCTTTTTGGCAACCATCCACTGGGTAACAGCACACAAAACTTGAAATTGTTGCTAAAGCAAATTATACTCACACGAAGTAAACTCTTATAATTAGCAGAGATCCTTAAGATTGATGCTATTGTAAAGAAGAGCAGAATTTGACCCGTAATGAGTCAAATGTGTACCCTGTCAGCACAGATCAATAAGGGGGAAGCCTGAATTCCTTGTCAGGTTTTTGTTTTAGATTAGATGGACTACAGAGCTCTCTGGGCCTCTACTAACATATTTGTATGTGTAACCACGGGCAACACACAAACACTGAATAACACCTATATTTAATTTTCTTGGCTCTGATATTCCCTGAGAATTCTTATTACAAGACCTTGCTTTATATTGCTTATAATTTTTTTGAATGTGAACTGGGCTGGTTGAAAATTTCCATGCTAGATATTTCTGCTTGCCATACATTTTGGGAGCATTTCAGCTAAAATAGTTGAAGTGCTTCTGAGTGTGAAATTATGGGAAATATACTCTGTTGCACGTTAGAAAATGTTCCTTTTCAGTAGTTTAGTGGGGAGATGTACCTTCACTAGGGTTTAAAGCACAGGACTGAAAATTAAGTGAGGTTTGCTCTGCCTTCAACAGAAAAATCTTAAATATGGTACAGTGTAAAATTTGTGTGAGTGAGTAGAAACTTCTTAGGTGAAGGTACCCAGTATTTTAACCTGTAAAGGGCAAGATCCTTTCTGAAATTGCGGGATAGGAGGAGGACTTTCCTAGCACTTTCTTCCAGCACTGCTGGAACAAGATCTGATGGATTTTCTCTCCAATGCAGGACATGGACTCAAGTCAATTAACTTGAGCATGGTGAGGAAGTGAAGGGGATATGCTGTAAGAAAAGCTGGAAGCTGCTGAAAGAAAGTTCATTTGAGTGGGGAAAAAAATGAGAATAGAGCAAGAAGGGAGATGATGGATGGGTAAGGAGCTGAGGGTTGGAAAATATTGTCTAGGGAAGGAGACTAGAATAAGGACAGCGGTGCACAGCTTTGGACTTGGTCTTTCTTTCCCAAGGTAATGTGCCAGCAGCAAATCCCCAGGCACCAGGAAAGGAGACTGTCTCAAAAACGAAAGCTGTCCACCATTGTCTCACTGAAGATGTTCCAGGTTCTTATGACAGGAAAGCTCCTGGCTCCTGCTTGATCTCAGCAAAGGTCTCACAGATCCTTCTCAGCATGTTACCTTCACCTTCCCCTGTACAAAAGCAAACCAAACTAAAACCCATGTTCTTGTGTCTACCAACACTTGGGCTTTCAACAAATATTGATGAAGTTATGGTGCAAAAAGCACTTCCCAGCCCACTCAGCTGCTAAAACTTGTTGTGGTCATCATTAACTAGAGTTATTACAAACATCCAAGGTTGTGCTTGAGACCTGGAATCCTTGTCTCACTTTGGGCATGCATAGGGCACTGTAATTCCTTGTGATGCAATTCTTGCTTTGAATGAAAAGCATTTGAAACAGCATTTCATGCCTAAGTTGTGTATTAAAAGTCTGTTAAGGATGAAAAGTCAAATACCAACAAAGAAAATATCAGTATTAATTCAATCCCTCCCTAGGAGGCAAACTCCTAGGATAAATTCCTTTATCTAGGAACCATTCTGATGATCTATTCCCATGGAAGCTGGAAGACACACACTGAGTGGTGTCCAGGCTTCAAGAAGATAAACATATTGGGGCACCAAGCTGGAGGATTCTCTTGCTGCCTTGGGATTGCACATCTACATGATGCTGCCTGTGGTAATTCAACAAACTACATCCCTGACATGCAGTGAAAGACCAGTCACTTGAGGCTGACAGAGGCCGTGGCTTCAAAACTTGGTCAGTGGAGTTGGCAGGGACTGCTGTATGACCACAACAGACCCCTTCTGCACCAGACAGCAGCTCTTGTTGATTTCTGA
>JAWWLV010000144.1:66798322-66812597 GCA_035041135.1 Platyrinchus mystaceus | reverse complement strand
TATTAAAAGTCTGTTAAGGTTGAAAAGTCAAATACCAACAAAGAAAATATCAGTATTAATTCAATCCCTCCCTAGGAGGCAAACTCCTAGGATGAATTCCTTTATCTAGGAACCATTCTGATGATCTATTCCCATGGAAGCTGGAAGGCACACACTGGTTGGTGTCTGGGCTTCAAGAAGACAAACATATTGGGGCACCAAGCTGGAGGATTATCTTGCTGCCTTGGGATTGCACATCTACATGATGCTGCCTGTGGTAATTCAACGAACCACATCCCTGACATGCAGTGAAAGAGCAGTCACTTGAGGCTGACAGAGGCCGTGGCTTCAAAACTTGGTAGAGTGGAGTTGGCAGGGACTGCTGTATGACCACAACAGACCCCTTCTGCACCAGACAGCAGCTCTTGTTGATTTCTGACCTCAGCAGCAAGAACCATCAGTTACGGCACCAGTTTACCACTATCAGCTGCTCAGTATCATCTGTGCCAGGCAGCAGAATACCTGCACAAAGTGTGGCAGCCACCACGCCTGCTCCACAGCACCTGGAGGGCCTTTGCTAATGCCAGGACCTGTGTTGTGCAGCTGAGAGCAGGTTTTGACACCAGCTGGGAGCAGAGTGATAGGGGATACACAACTGGGAAAGTAGGTGGAAGGGTAACAGAAGCGCTCGAATTTGGTCTTGGTTTAGGCAAGTGGAGAGGAGAAATTAGTAAGGAAAACAGGACAGGAGGATGTTTCCTTTTACATTCTGTTCCAGGTCAAATTCTCCCTTAACTTTCTCTGCATTAGCAGAAGAATCATAGGTCTTATATATATTCAAACAACCCTAAATAGGGACAAGCAGGGGGATAATTTTTTCCTAAGGATGGGATGAGGATAACTTGTAGTAAACTAATGAGAGTCACCCACAGAATGAGGACAATAAAACAAAGTATTGACCAGCTGCTCTCTTTGTGCTGAATGAAGCAGGGCTGCTGGGGAAAAATTAGATTATTACTAAAGACTGTGCCATGATGTGGTAGTGACCGGGGCATGTCTCCCAATCTTCAAGTGCAGTTTTTCAGACTGTTTCATGTCGTGGTGTACACATGCAGACACATGTATGCACTCATGTGTGTTCACCTGAAGAAACCCACATTATGAAGAGTTAATTCTAATTTTACACACACAGATAAAATGAGACTTTGTTCATGCTACCTGCACTAACCACCCAAAGCCAGTTCTATAAATAATTTCAAAGTTTGTATGGACGCTCAAATATACAAGATATTGCTTAGCATATACAGTAAAATCCTGACATTGCTGATAACCACAAGTAGAAATGTGCATTGCAGCAGGACATTTACCTTGCTACTTTCGAATATGGTACCAATGTCCACACATTCTTATTGAATCAATGCCCAACTCTTGTATCCAAGCTTTTGATCTCAGTGTTACATTTGGATGCCTGCTCAGTTCTATTTGCCTAAACTTTGTTATTTTGGGGCTGGTGGCTTAAAGATAATTTGTCATTGCTGTCATTCTCATCAAGAAAAGGTGCTTGAACATGTTTTACTTCTGAGTCATATATTTTCTCCAGATGATTAGGAAAACTGATTGGAGTTCAGCAAAAACAGAGAGGGGAGACTAAACCAAAAGGCTGAAGACATTAAAGGTAGGTAAAAGTCATTATGTTCCCAATTTATGAGGATTCTATTCTGAAGCAAAAATTTACTTTAAAATAAAAAATTAATTCAATTAAAGCAGCTGCTTTCTTGTTTTATTTCTGAGTTGCTTGAGCTCTTCACCAAACATACCGAAGCCTACATATATACCTACATATGCACTCACAGGGAAAGTTTTCAACAGTGTATTACACACAAGAGCAAGCAGCAAATTGCTTAAGATTACCCCGACATCCTGGACCAGTCTTGGAGCAGTAATGTCTTCATGTTTGCTGTCAAGGCCCGTCACCCCGGCTGACCAACAGGGACGCCAAGGCAACCCACATTACTCAATCAACTTTAAGTGTTATAAATACTGAGGTCCATAAAAAAGTACAATGTAATGATGACTTAAACAAACCCAATTCATCATCCCAGCTGCACACATATCATTTCCCTCAGGGTGACCAACCAACCAGCAGTGAATGCAACCCAGGCCAGATTCTGATTCCATTTCTCTTCATCAATTTGACTTTTGGGTTTACCTTCCTCCAAAGGAAAAGAAAAAATATCCCCTTAAAAATTAATAAAAATCTCTCAAATCAAATACAGCTCAGCTGCCTGAGTCCCCTTTTTGTTGTTGTTGTACTCATGTCCATGCATTTTGCCTCTAGTGATATAAAGGGAAACCCTTCAATTTAAAGGTCAAATGGGGGCCGTTTGTTTTAACCCAGTGAACCATGGCAATGGTATTCACATATATTATCTTTTGTCCTTCAACAGTTGTTAGACTTGTAGCCAGAGGGGAAGCTTGGCAGATTTGCTTGCACTGATTTTTTTACGATATAAAAAATACTAAATTTCTGCAGTTAAGTGTGCTTGATTGAGTAATATTCTGAAAATCAAATCGATACCAAATCTGATTTTCAGTCAATGATAAGGCACATTCACCAGCCCTATTAAAGTTTATTGCTTTCATTCATTTAGAGAGGAAAAGTAGAGATTCACTATTCAGCATGGTCTATTCCCTCTCCCACTTGAATCCTCTTTATCTACCCCCCCCATAATTTTATAGTCCCCCCTTTGCTAATCAAGGAAATGTCATGTAATCACACAGTTAATTATTGTTCCACCTTTCAATTCCCCTATCCTCACCCCAAATTCCCTCTCCTTTTTATTAGAGGTTTGCAACTACAGGGTGGACAACTCAGTAAAACTAGATTAAAGAGAACTAGTACAATTAGCTAGTTAAAGCAAGATTTCAGCTGCTCCTCATTTCCACACAACTGTGAGAGCAAACCAGTTTGCAAAGTCTGGGATTAGTCAATTCTTGTCTGGAATTGCTGTGCATGCTTCTTCTGCTGTTGAATTGCTCCTGTTTTGGTTTTTTTCCCCAAAGGTCACTCCATTTTAAATCAAAAATTTTTTGCAATAGATACAAAAGAACAGTTTTCTGAGTTTAGATCTTTTTCCATCCTGTTGAAGTTAGATGAAAGGAATATGGTAATGAGGGGGGCTGGAAATCTGTAACTGGCATCAAAATTTGTCTTTGACCTCTGCTTGTGTCTGCAATAACATCAAACTGGTTGAGATGCTTCAGTCCGAAGCTGCTTATCCTAGAAGTTGCAACAACTCTTTTCTTCAGGCAAAAAAAGTGACTGAGCTGAAGATGAACATTCCTTTCCTATGAAAATTTTCAATGAATTGGTATTTTCTGGCAAAAAATCAGTTTGTTAAAATACTTACTTGATAATGAACCTGGAAAAAAAAGCTGTTGACACTCTTTTCCCCAAAATGATAGAATGAGACAAAAATAGAAATAGAATTGAGGAAAAAAATTAGCTATTTAAGTTTGTTTACTGGAAATGCAGGGGGGGAAATGCTAATTTTTTTCCCTTCATCTTTGGAGGTACAACACCCTGTTCCCCCTGTTAAGACTGTCATACCATCATACACTCACTGAAAATAATGTAAATTTAGATCGATGCTGCAAATTGCTGCACTGTTTATTTTTGACAATGACGTCTGTGTATCAGATGGGTGAGACACAGTCTGGGGATAAGTTTTCAAGGGGCAGAAATTAAAATAGATCTGAGATGCTCTTTCATAGTCTACATACTCCACCAACTTGTTTAGTTATATTTTTAATTTCTCTCTGTTGAACCACATGGGTGCAAACCAAACCACTTGCCAGGAGGTTTTTCCTACTGTGTGGATTTGAAAAGCTATTATTCTGGTTAACTTTTACTGTTTAGACAATAAAAACACTGTCTTTTTAGACAGAAATTACATCAATATATTAGCAAGGTGGTAGAGACCTGAGTTGTTCCTTAACCAGAGGAGACCAAAGAAATTATCATTTTCACCTGGGGAAATAAAAGGCATTAAGTTCCCCAGGCAGGGCAAAGTAACAAGTCGTGATGAACATGCAGAACTGCCCAATGTGGGCAAATCCAAATGAATGAGAGATGTGACATTGCAAAAAAAACTTGATGCCAGTGTGATATCTGCCTCAAGGTGTGCAAGTAGCACCTCATTAACTATAGCTTGTAGCAAATACCCTTAAATGACTGTTTGCATCTTATTGGAACGTTGAAATTTACTCAATTTCAGGTTAAAGTTCAATGTCTTTCTTGTTCTTGCTAATAATTATCATAATAACCAAATTCTGGTTGGCACTGTTCCCATATCTCCTATCAAGGTCTAGCACTAATTCTTGGATCTAATTGTCAGGCTGAAAATAAATTCAGAATAAAAGGCAGATTTCATCTGGTAGAAGCCAAAATTTCTAACTGTTGAACAAGTCTGTGAGGCTTTTTTAATTAACCCTGGAATGAAAAATAAACTAAAAGAGATGAGAGGAGATGAGATGAGACAGGATTTGTGTCATTCATGTATGTATTTTTCTTTCATTTCAGTTATTTTTCACTTTACCTAGATTTTCTCATTCCCTGAGTATCAGGAAATTCGTAGGGACTCTGTAGGATCTGGGCAGTTGTAGCTGATATGTTCTCTCTTGAGTTGTGCACACTGTAGTTTGTACCAGCTCAGAATTTCTGAGTATTGCAAAAACGAGAGAGCTGATCTGGCAGCCTGCTCACTATCTCACATTTCTAGTTATGCTGTATGACACAGCCCTCTGTATCATTTGCACAATTCCCTGACTGATCTTCTCTGGACTCTGCCCATCCATTCCTCTTGGTTATCAATGCCTGCTTCTTCAAGAAGACAGGTACACCAGAAAAATACTTTAAAAAGTCAAATTTCTGGAGGCGCTGTGGCAAATGGAGCATTATTTGTTGCATTGATGTACCCTTCACTCTGTTTCACTCTCTTAGAAGAGTGAGTTTGCATGGGAAATTATTGTCTTGAAACCAGATAATTCTTTACATACTTTATTGCTCTATGATTTTTCATTTGCTTGAATATTACAGACTCTTTTTGCTGTACAACTAGTATGTTTATTCTTCAAGAATGCTGACCTTCCCAGACATGTACAGTACATACATTACCATTTTGTCCTTCATCAGTTCTTGGACTCATAGCCAGAGGCGAAAATGTTAGGATTTGCTTGAGCTGAGCAATACAATATTTTTGTTCAGCTGTGAAGTTGATTAATAATTTGGAAATTAAATCAATATTTTCTTTGATTTTCATTACAGTGGGGTTTGCATATAAACCTTTCATACTGGCATTCCCAGCCTGGGTAAGGAGATACGGTAAAACTAACATAACAGATTTGGTGTCATCTTCCCCATGACATTGCAAAAGCTAAATTAAACTACACGGATTAGAAGATGGATGATAATTTTTGCTGTTTAACTTCCTTTATAATTCCTCATTGTCCACGAAAAAAGGTTTATACCACAAAATTCCTGACCCCCTTTTTTTTCAGGCAGTGTGGATCCTTTAGATAGTCACATGAAACATAAAGCTCCAAAATTCTGTGTCTTTTGATGGAAAATGAAGGCTAATTTTCAGAGTCAATGAGTGCTCTAATTGTTCAGCAACACTGCAAAAAACTAATGTAACTTTACCTGGGGAAGAAAATATTTTGGGAAATCAGAACCAAACCTGATTGAAATCAGTGGGAACACTGAAAATTTCAAGAGACTTGTAGTAAAGTCCTACGTATTTAGTTCTAGTCAAACATGTTCAAAATCTTTGCCTTGAAATTCTTGCTTGTGTAATTTACACAGTAAACTTTGATGGAAAAGTCCCTCTGACTTTGAATCTGACAATAGTTCTCCAACACTAACCAAAACTGGGACAGCCAAAACTGAAAATTTCTGCTGCTGCAAATGTTGGATTTTTGTTCCTGTTGGTATTTTGTGTTTTCAGAAATGTGCTGGTTTTGGGTACATCACAATAAACATTAGACAAGCATTGCAATGTCCTTTTTGTAGTTTACAAAGAGAGTTTACTGCAGTCATTAAACCTCTCAATCCCTGAAGGAGACATGATTAGGATGCAAGATGTACAGTCAGTCTCTGACATGTTTGACAATACTTATGTCCAACTCTGATCTTATTTGACTTCTGTTCATATGGCATTCAGTGTAATTTAAGGCTATGTTCAGGCTTCAGATGCATCAGAATACCAGAAATCTATTAAAAAGAGTAGCCAGTCACTTAATTTTTCAGTCTGAAGCCAAATGAATGACATACTTTCTCACTCATCAGCTTTCTGAAGCAGGCCATGAAGTTCGGGAATGAAACCTTCAGCTTAACAAAAGGAGGTCCATTTGGAGAGAAAAAACTAGAGCTGCCTCTACACAGTGGTGCTATGCCCTTCCTCTTCTTACCCACTTCTGCAAAACTGCCTTTAAACATCGAATTTAAAAATTTTGGGCCTAAGAACATGTTCCAGCTGTACTCCAGCTACATGTTGAAACTAAATCTAGCGGGTTAATTGAGGCCATGCTATACTCCGTCCAGAAGACGTTGATTTGGAGGACTAGGTCTGGGTACCTGTTGTTTATGTAACATATATAATTTAATGTAAAAGTATGTACTTTTTCCCTGTAGCTCAGATGATGCTTTAAAAAACTGAGAGAGTCCAAAGAAATCGATAAAATCCCTCTCCAGAGTGCCTCTGAACCCAGCCATGAACAACATCGTCATCATGCTGATCAGCATCACTCAGTCAGCTGACAAAGTCTTTTATGAGACAGAATTTAAACTAAGTTTATCAGGCTTGGGCTGAGGTAATTCAGCAGCAGAAGAGGAGCAGTTGCACTTGCTTTTGTGAAATCACAACCTGCTGAAATCGATATTCACCTATCTCCAAGCACTTCGGTGGCCAGAGCTACATACAGAATGAGCAGCATTTCAGGTGTTGCTTCATCTCAACATGCTGAGATGTAGCTTAGGCAAGATCTTGTTAACAACTTTTTTCTAGAATATTCCACTAGGTCCCTAAAATCAGTCCCAAATATCTCCCCATGTTCAATTATCTCTGTCTTGGCCAAGTTGCCCATCCATTGTTATCTGTCCTTTTCTTTTCTATGCCATTGCCTCTTTTGCTGGGCTGGTGACACCACTCTCACCCACCTGACACTACTTACCTGAAAAGCTGCAGGGTTACCTCCACATTGCCCTTGACTCATCTTTCCAGGAATCTGTTGCACTCTTGAAATCTCTGGCCATGCAGGAAGTCACTCAGTCAAGTGCATGTTGATGGGTAAGTGACTTTAGTTACTACCAGCCTTAAGTGGACTTAATCAAAAGTCCACCCAAGAGTTCTAGAGATGGCCTTAAAATTTAGGGAGAATAACAAATTAAAGTATACATGTGGCACTTCCTTTTCTCAGGCTCTGATCCTACAAAATGACCTTCAAGACCCTCCAAGAGGGTAACTGCACAAAGATCTGCCTTGCTAAGTTCACTGCTATGTTAGGCTACTTTTTTTTTGCCTTGTGTGGAGGAGATTTGAGGCTCACGACTCTTAGACCTTCTCTGGTTCAAGCCACAGCAGCTCAGACAGCTCTCCACTGTAATCCCCATGCCTATGGGAAATGATGGCTCACACCAAGAGCAGTGAGAGGACGGAGGATATTCATTTTTAAGGGCAAAGGTGGTATCTCCATATGTGTTTATACAGAATTGAGCACTTCAGGGCTCTAGTCGCGGATGAGATTTTCAAGTTATGTTGTAATACAAACAAACAATAATAATAGGGAATGGGTAAGGGCAAGGGGAGGAGGGGGAAGCTATGATTAATTTTTATCAGACTCCCTTCTCCTTTCCACAGAGCAGTTCAATGTGAAGTCAAAGTTCATTGACACGTTCTCTGTAGTCGGTGGGATGATTGTTTTATATTAGCCATTGACTTGGCCTGCATTGATCCTTGAGAATGTATCGCACAAATCATTTTGCACTAAACTGCTGAATCGATGAAGAAATCTCCTGGAAAATTTATATTAAAAGTCGCTGTTTGCCTAAATGAGTTCCCTGTGCCCCATATTGAATATTTTGCTGATGAATTGAATGAGTTTAAATTTGAACATTGCAGACCCATTAAAGAATGAATTCTTAAATCAACTTCTGCCATTTATGATTGAAATGAGATTTCCCCTGCAATAGACTAGCTGTTATATAAATCAGTTGTGCATTTTATACTGTACCATAAACAAGATATAATTCTTTTAAATACACAACAGGTGCCTTAAATCTTTTGATGCATCTTGTATTTATCTGATGTTGATATTAGTATATTTACACCAGGTAACTAACACGGGTTTATAATGGAATATAGTTTCTGAAGGTTAAAGAAGCCATAATCTTTGTTCTTAAATGCAACTGAGTTTCCAGGGGTTATATTCTACATCACTGCTCACAGCTGAGATCTAAATTTAATCTAAAATAAATAATTGTCCCTTGCACTATAAAAAAGCAAACCATCTTGAGTAAGATTATGATTAGGGAAAATTTGACTTTTAGTGTGACATAGAGGAACATTTTTGCTGCTATCTAGTTTTTAATATTGCAGAGAATAGTTGAATTTCTTTCCTTTCCACTCAGACTCTCTGCACCTTAGGTGACCTCTATTTACTAGCTCAGGTAAATGACTAAAGCTGCCATCAAAATTAGTTCATGCACTGTCCCAGTTTTTGTAGTTAACCCAGATACAGAACTTCCACTGACAGTTTGCTGGAGCAACTGGTGGTTCTTCACTTTTCTCACAAAAAACAGCTTTTTACATAGATCATGTTCAGCATGAGACATGATTGTTTCTCCTCAAGCTCCATGGGGAAGGCAAATGAGAAATGCATGTTTTCACCACCTAGTTCTTCACTGGTGTTGCCTCAAACACACCCTACAAGGCAGTTCAGAGCTCTGATGCACAGGCAGATGTGGGGTCTCCAGTCAACCGTCCTCCAGTGCTCATCCTCATCATCCTCTGCCCACAGCTGAGAGCACACTGGATTTCCCTTGTGGGCTCACCCAGACACAGTGTCCCTGATGACAAGCCAAACTCAAACTTTAAGGTATACTGCAGCCACTTCTCCACAGTTTGGATTTGACTCTCCCTACAAGCAAGGCCTTTCCCTAGCCAAGCATGAAGGAGTGGTACAAGGTACTGTGACTGTTCTTCGAAAAAAACCACACTTCCTTTTTATTTGTCCCATTCTTGCCAGTAACAGGGTTCAGAAGCAGCTTCCAAAGTAAAGAGATCTTTAAATCACAAGTGTTGCAGAAGGGCTGGAATCGCTCACTTTAACCAGGTTGTAAAATCTCACTATTAAGGCTGTAGTACCTGCTTCATCCCATGGCTTCTAATGTTTTCATGGCTCTCTGGGACTCTCTCATCCAAGGACAAGCATCAAGGGTTTTATAACTATCAGTTGATCATTTCTGCTAAAGTAGGGGAGGTGGATTCTCAGTAAGATAACAAAGGTGTTATCTCTATCCAGGGAGGATATAAAGGATATTGGGAAGATAACATCTAATTGAAGATTCAATTTTCCAAGTGTCAAATTGTTTTGATGACTAATTGATTTACATAGACTGAATTCATTCACAGAGCAAGTATTCTTTAGATCTTGGTCCCAGTATTGTTCTGTGGCAGCAAATAGGAATTGCTGTTCATTTTCTTAAAAATAGAAGAGACCAGGATTGTCATGGAAGATGTTGCTGAGTTTTAGCTCTTTTATCTTCTAGACATAGATGCAGGAGGTTACTAATGTCAGTAAAGGTGTGATTCAGGGATCCAAGCCCAAAAATAAGAGATAGAAAAGGACAGGATCTATTTGCTCTGTCTTGGAGTTGAGAGACCAAGAGAAGGAGAAAAACATGATGGTCTCAGGAAAAGCTGTTGCACAAGACTTCTGGCTCAGTTTAAGAGAGGGATCATGGTGTTTACTTGCTGTCCTTAGAGGGATATTGTGAGAATTAATTAGTTAATGCTGGCAAAGTGCTGTGAAGGTCAAAAATAATGTGTAGTGAGAATGCAGGATGAAGTGGTATAGAAGATTAATTGGGATACATTTAGAATAACTTTAAAAGTGAGATGTGAAAAAAAATCAGTGAATCCTGCTGTAGTGAAGATTTTTGCACCTACCTCAAAAAGTTGTTCTGCTTTTAGTGACAGCATTTCCAAAACAGTTTCAGCAAAGTCTTTTTAACAGGAATTCACTTTCAAATCCCTCTGCTTGTAACACCAGGCCACTTTCCAAAGGCCTGGAAAGGGGCAGAGGCATTTCTTCTCTCTCCATTTCTCTCATGCTTATCTTTTAATTCCTGAGGACTGACTGATACGTGTTTTTCCAGAAGGACTTGTGGCTGACAGCATCACTGGCACTACCAGGGGTAAATTTGGATCCAGTGCCCTGCTCATCTCCCACCTCCCAAGAGAGTTCCCAGTCTACCTGAACACAGGTTCAGTCGGGTTGATCAGTGCAACCTGACTTCTTCTTGTTTCTCTCTTCAGCATAGGCTCAGAGCAAAGAATTTGGAGGGATCCTCTCTAAACCTGGTACCTGAAATGTGTCTCTGGGATGACTCGAACAGAGAAACTGAAACAGAGAAACATTCTCTACAATTAAATAAATTCTATAATTATGGTATTAATGAAATTTCACACTTTAAGTGCAAAAGTAATTTTAAAATACTGGTTTACTTTTCACTGCAGGTGTTGGGACTATATTAATGGCCAGACAGGAAATTAAGTTGTCATATATGTCCTGCTTTAGCAGGGAGAACCAGTATGTTCTAGTTTTGCACATTTTAATTTTCATCTTCACTGTCTTGTTCTTGCAAAAATATTGTCATGTCTGGGTATCACCACTGTCAAAAGAATATTTCTATTTTCATGACTGTAGAAGAATAAATTAAAACCTCTGTGCTCTTTCACAAATTTCTAAATATAATTTCATCTACTGATAACAAATCTTTAGTTATTCTGTCTCTTAGTTTTTTGTTAGCATGCACAAAATATTTATTTTCATAGGGCTTAATTTATCTTCAAAAGAACACACTTCTTCAAAATTTTCAAATTTTTATTAAAAATGTATAAAACTTTTTTCTCTTGAATTTGTCCAAAAACATTAAATACCACTGCACACTTTAAAAACCATTCTCATGAGAATTGTTATGTTAGGAAAAAAAAAATGATGCCTTTACTGGGAGCCAGACTTGATATAATTGGACATTATGATGTCTAATTTATGCTGCTATGACTTTTCCCCTAAACTGTAATTTATTGCATACCTAATGTCTTGGTCAACAAATAATACCAAGTGCACAAGCAGATGGTTTGGATGGAGATCAGCTGAGATTGGCTTGAGGCCATCACACTCATTTCATATGTAACAAAAGAGCTTCTTCAGGTGCAGTTTTCTTTGGAGAAAGCTGAGCAAAAAAAAAGATACCTGTCCCACTGATGTTTATAAATAAATGGCTGCTTATACTTCAGCTTGTGTATTTTAGTTCAGATTATGCATTTTCTTTTTTGCTTGCATTTTTCAGTGCTCTTTTATAGTGGGTAAATGCAGGGTAAGTGTAACAGTGTCTCAGTGTGACACTGTCCCTTGCCACAAAAAACACAAGTTTGTAAGTATTAGAAAAATTTCGAGTTATGTATTCACTTTCTCAGTGCTAATGAAGCAAGAACAGGTCTTTTGAGAGGTGTGGCTGAGAGATAATTGCTTTCACAGAATAAACCTGGTATCTTTTCCTTTTTGCCGTCTAACATTTAAAATCATTTTACATATACAGAACATTGGAGTCTAATTGGATGAAGTATCTTAATTCCTATTACAAAAAACCCCCAAACTGTTAAATTGATATTACTTCATTGATTTTAATAAAGCCTTTGAAGATCTGAGAACAAAGGGTCCTATTGGTTCTTTAATTAGTAAAGGATTTATTCAATAAGTTATCGGACAAGTTAATTTACAGGACTTAATTTTGCTATTGAAAGGTTTAGCCTCCTTCCCTCCAAAATTGGGACGATGGACCATTCCAATACTGTGAAGGTGATGACCTTGTGATAACCCGTGTGTTCATCAGTCAAATTACTGTCCCCAGTAATGATAATGCCAAAGCTCTGGAACACTGGGGCAGCTAATCTGTATTCAAATTACACTCAATGAAACAGCAAGCACAATTCGAGTAATAACTCACTAGCACTGAGAGGTGAAGGGAGATGTTCAGACCCCTTCATGCAGATTGGACATTATCATACATTTCTTAGGTGTTGGACAGGTCTGCATGAGAGGGTTGTTAATGAAAATATCAATCAAAAACTCTGCTGACTTAATGGTCAATTTAAATTAATTAATTGGAAAGGAAAAAGTTGAGAAGGACAGCATTGATTGTTTAGCTCGGAGCAGTTGGCAGGCTCGGAGAACAAGGTTGCCCAAATAAGACCACGTTTCCTGTGTCAGCTGATGCTGTGTGTAAAATTTTGAGTTTGAAAAGATGGGGAAAAATATTAAGATGTTGTAATTTGAACACTTTGAATTGTGGTTCACCGGGTTTGGGATGAGGTTGATGAGCATAATGGTATAATACCAACCTCAGGAAGGAAATCTGTAGGAGAGGTGGAAGTGAGTCCATGTGCACTAGCTGAGGATTCGACCCTCACTATACAGCCACATGCAGGAATCCTTTAATTCATGGACTGTTTTTTATCCTCACAGCTTGTAATTTCTGCCTCAGAATGTGTTTGTCAGTTGTACCTGAAGGCTGACTCTCTGGAGGTCAGTGGAGGATTCTTATTGATTTAGGGGAGCAAGAATTTCATCCTGCATCTTCAGTGGGGCTCCTCACAGGTAAAATTGTGCATCAGGAAAACATTTAATGCCTGGAAATATTTATAAGAATTTTCTTAATAATATGAAAGGCAAAGGATCTGATGTTTTGTGAAACTGATGTAATGTCTTTGGGATGAATAAAATATTAAACACATATTTTTATTGTATATTTTGAAAATAAATACTTTAAATGACGATAATTTCTATGCCTATGTCTATATTTATACTTATATGCATAATTAAATATCAGCAAAATTTTGGAAAAAAAAAAAGTCCGAGGTATTTTAAAATACATTTTGTCAGTTGCATAAGCAAAGATTAAGTAATTTGGTGTGGGAACAATCTAGAGCTTGAAATTAAATCAGATTCTTATATCCAGATTCCTGTATTTTGAATCTAATACTTAACATTGGTTTTGAGCTCAGTGCTAAGGAAATACAAGAAGATTTGGTAAATTCGTTATATTTTAGCTGTCTAAAACACAATCCAAACCTTCTACTACCTGCATTGGGTTGTCATGTGGGTGCATTCTAAGATCTGAGGATCCAAAATATTTTTGGAGATCTGATAAAATTCTTACTCCAAAATATTTTAATCCAAATTTTTTTAATCCAATATTTTAATCCATGCTCTGTGGGGTTTTTTGTTGTTTTTTTTTCTTTGTTTTTTTTTTTTCTCCAGCCAACTATTTGACTTTAGCATGAATTTGTTTCAGTTTTAATTTGTTTCCTAATTCTTCTCTTTCTAAATCACACATTGTCATTTTCATCTGAGCAGAATACAGACATCGACCCTGCGTATAATGCAGGGGGAAATAAATGTGAGATGTAAAATAAAATGCAGATGCAGCAGCTTTACTGTGAAAAGCATCTGACAGGCAGAAATAGGGATGGTTCTAATTTTGTTTTTATTACAATTCCTTTTATTATTAGAAAAAGGATGGGAGCGAAAAATTGGCCTAATGAGACAGAAAGGAATCAAAATAAAATAATTGGTCCCTAACGGCACTATGGTGATTATATATTTAAGTAAAATGGCAACAAGTGGAGTAGTACATGACACATTATTAGGCAAATGAAGACACTGAACTGACTCTCTATTCCTTCTTTTCCTTCTCCACATATTCTTTCCCTAAAGCAGTATTAAAATGATAATAAGGAACTTGAATGAATGTATTCTAAACTAAATGTAACTTGATCCTTAGTAGACTTCATGGGCAGGTCTCCAAACAGACTTCATACCTAGCTTCTAGAAGATGCTTAGCTGACTGGATACACAGGGCTGCACTGTTACTAAATATGTGGCCAGTCTTCACGAACGAAGATCTGGGAAAGGTCTTTTTACCTTTCAAGCCTGCGCAATGGATTTTTTAGGT
>JAWWLV010000144.1:66781330-66795620 GCA_035041135.1 Platyrinchus mystaceus | reverse complement strand
CTATTCTATTCTGTTCTGTTCTGTTCTGTTCTGTTCTGTTCTGTTCTGTTCTGTTCTGTTCTGTTCTGTTCTGTTCTTCTTCTCTGGATGCCAGCAAGAGCTAGTATTATTAGCAGTAATATTAATTAGATTATTACAATTGACAATAATGCCTACATCATGTTGTTGAAAACGTGAGAACAAATACTAAAGCAGTTCAGATGAGCTGTGCTCTAGAAATGCCTCTCATACTGCAAGGGGAGCCTGGAACAAGCTGAGGTGCAGATGCCCATGTAGTTTCTACTTAAAGGCAGGCAAAACTTTGTGAACTTGGACATGGAAAGACCTGGACAGGAGAAAAGGCTGGGTCACTCCTTCTACCGGCTCAGTGCTTGTTTTTAGCAGGGTGAAGGTAGAAGCATAGCTGGAATGATTGCTCCAGGACTGCTGGCTCTGGAAAAGGTTGTTTTATCTAGTTTAGAAAGAGGCCAGCTTCTAATTTTCCTTTTTTGCATGATTGGTCCTTCTCACTGAGTGACGCAAAGAAGCGTCAGGGCACTGGAAGGCTTTTTTTCATTTATGACATAATTAGGGGCAAGGAAAACAAGGCCTTGATAATCAAGAAATTCTGTGAAATCAGTGATAATTGCCTGACCACTGTTACAGCTCTGTGATGAGGACATATGTTGCACAGACACAACACAGTTGCAAAGTCCTGCAGAGAACTCCCAGAAATGTTCTTTGGGGTAGCTGCAGAGATGATCAACAGAGACTATTGCAGTTTGATCCTTCTGCATTGCCTAAAACCTGTGGTCTCTACCCATGTGACCTACACACACAACTGCATGATCCTGCTCCTCTGATGAAATGGCTAAAGAAAGATATGGATAATATTGCCTGCTATGCTTAGTTTGTACATAATTTCAGGATATGAATCTCCAGGTCTATTTAACTGCTGCCTCTCCATCCATGAGGGAAGGTTTAATAAAGGATCGGATTACTTGAATTTCACTGAGATTTGTGAATGTCATATTGTGATACTCCTTTGAAAGTGCCTGCCTGTATTCACACTAAAACTTCAGGGAAAAGCCAAAGTACAAGCTTTTCATTCTGTACTTTGGTGCTGTAGACAACTGGCCACTTGTGGGTCACTTTGCATATTCTGGAACTGAGCAGACAAAGCCAGAGTGTAACACACTCTGGTGTTACATGCTCAAAGACCACTGAAGCAGATAACAATTCTCTAGTGAAATTCTTCCAAATTAGCTTTTTATTTTCTTTTTATTTATGTTATCACTGTCAGAAAGGGAAGAGCTGACCTTTCTTATTTTTCCCCTGAGTCAGTCATTACTTACATTTCTTCCCATAATGGCTTGCTCTGCCTTGCCTGTCTTCAGTGTTATGTTCCCGTGTCATCATTTCTACGATTATCCATTGCTCTGCAGTATCTACTGGAGGAGCAGTCAGGGTGCTGCTGTACCTGTACTATATTGTTTGCTGTCAAACCAGTGGCTTCAGTTAATATTTATCTGGTGCCATGATTAAGTGAAAAGCAACAAATGCAAATTCCAGGCAGGAGACAGTCCGTGGAAGGTACTGGAGAACATCTAAATGAAAGCAAAACCAGACAAACCTTCCTTTGCACCTGGGGTGAGATGCTAATTTACAGTTTGGATAGCTAGATCTGAATTAGTCACTTTAGACTCCATTTGTAGTCAGTGGAGAATGAGATACAATGACAGCTGACACTTGCACAGCCTAAGATGGACTTTCCTCTCCATTGACCAAAAACCTGGCAACCCTGGAGTATCCTGGCAAACCAGCTAACCTACAGAACCCAGCTACAAGCATCTCAGGTAAAGTAGCTGATTTCCTCCCAAAAGCAACCCAGTGACCTATTTGGGAACTCTCTGTGCACAAAGTTTGCCCTGCCAGATTTCATCACTGACAGTTACCGAGTGGGTCATTAATATGCTCTGTAATTCCAGCCTAACTATTCTAATGTTCATTGATTGCATCTTATGTGGGAAAAAAAAGGGCTCGTTGCTTATTATTGGTTGTAATATATCTCCATAGAAAAGGGAAAAGCTTTCTGCTGGCCTCATGCAAATGAAAGGGGAACAATCTCCTCCCTTCACCTGCTGTCAATACTTGTTTTCCACTATCCAGTTGTGGGTGCAGCTATTGGGGAGTCACCAGTGGAAGAAACTGTCCCATTACTTTGCCATGGCTGGTGAAAAAAATCATTGTGCAGCTGGAAAACACCTCTGGGATACAGATCAAGAGAGTCATATACGCAAAGACAACAGAAGAACACTTTGTTGCTCATGAGTGTTTCCTTTCCACCTAGTTACAGTCCCACCATTAGCTTTATTGTGAAAAATTCTTTTTTTAAATTTACTTCATATCAGCTGCTGCTGTTGAGAAATTATTTCTAAGCCCTTCTCCGTGGAGCTTATTTGTGTGTAAACAGACCTTCAGGTTTTTAAATGGGTATTTCATATTCTTATTTAACACCTTATGCGGACTTTGAGAGCTCACTGAATCTTGGTGAGGGTGGAAAAAGGCAGGACTGAGGATCCTGTGAACTTTTCAGCCACATTCAAAGACTGTATGTGTGACTATGAGCAGGTTACCTCCACCCACCACCCCATGCTCTGCCCAGGCTGGCTGAGACCAGGCAACCTTCACAGGGATGCTCGTTGGGTGGAGAGGTCAGTCCACATGTATGGGTGCACAGCCTTTGTGGCTCAGCATCCACATCTGACTGCTCTTCAGAAGTGCTAAAAGAGGCTCAATGTCAACAACCTCTTTGAACATCCACAGAAAACCACAGAGAAATACAAAATAGTAGTAATGTAGGCAGATTGTATACTGTAAAGTAACCAGCATGGCCTTTGCAGGGCTTTTGACCTTGCAGGTCCTTCCGTGAGCATGGCCCACATAATTTCCCACCCCACATACAGTAGCTAGCATGCCTGCAAGGCTCTTCTTAGACTAATTCCTGCTAATGTCATGCATGGCTAGTTAACCTCCATTTGATCTGTCTTTTAGAGATTTATTCATCAATAAAGGCGTTATTACTCCTTTGATGATAGTTAGTATCATTTATATGAATTGTCTATTGACGGACACATTTAACAAAGGGTGTTTATGTGCTGAACAATCACATAGTTTATTTATTCAATAATCATATAATCGATTAGAAAAAAAATTCAAGTTGAAGGACTTCTTTGAGATTTAAAGATTTCACAGTTTCCATCTGTGTCCAAGATGTTTAATTTGTGTTAGTTATGTATTACATTTCACTAGTATTGTTCCTACAAGAAGGTCTTATAGATCAACCTCTGACAGCTCTCAGGTAAAGACTGAACCTGGCTAGCTTGTTTAAGATGATTGCTTAGGTGTTTTTAATCACAAATGACAGTATAAAAATAAGAAATACTGTGCAATGAGTGTCTTGAGGTACTCTCAGAGAAAGTTACTACTGATCACACTCACTTTTCAGACAAAGTACTTTTTCAGCACTAAGACCATCATCTCTACAGTGGTTACAAATGCCTGCTGATGACTGAAAGAGAAGAAGCCTATTTCTCTGATAGATTTCCCTGGCCAATGTTATTACATTTCCACAAGGCATAACATAGCTCTCTTATACTCAGATAAAAATCCAAACTGAATCAGAAAACCTTCTGTTGCTCTTGGATTGAGGCACTGCCAGCTCTTGTGCAGAAGGAGGACTACAGAGACCATCAGAGATGAAACTGGGCTGTGCAGTGCAAGGCTCTGCAGGGACCTTGGCACCCAGTGATAAAAGCTCTGTGGAGCAATTACTGCACTATACAACTTATTCCTTAAGATAGGGAGAAAGACTTTAGGAGTGCAGGAGAAAAATCCCAAGGATAAGGGCTGTGGGGTCATTTATAAAACTGTGTTTTTTCACCCCTTTGTATCATAGCAAGAAGGAACTGAGCAGTCTGAGTTCATGTTGGGACCTTAAAAAGAGGCAGGCTCAGCCACTGTGATTCGAGCCCAGCTCCACAGAATCAGTCACAGTTATCTCTTCTGGGATGTCTGGCTGTGACACGGATTCCCTGTTAAAATACCCTCATGAACAGGGAGGTCTGAAGAGGATTGTTTTGCTATTATTAGTCACTGACCAAAGGCTTTTGCACTCTGGTTTGAAGGAATTTTTGATCTTTTGATTTTACAGGAGACTGAAATTGATAAGCCAAGTGATTTCAAGGGCTGCAGTTTCAATCAGACACCCCCTCCCCACTGCCCACCGAGAAGACTATGACCACAGGGAAGGACAAGTCCTGGGATTTGAAGGTTTAAGCTGAGGCCACCAAGTCCCATAGCTTGAGTACTACCAGTTTTGTAACAGCCTGAGCTAAGCTCTGGGAGCAGCAGCTTAGCTGGCTGATGTCCCTGTTAGATGCACTTGCAAGTGATGGAGAATAAAACCCTGATCCTGTGAAATCTGGTGGGTGGAGGCAGAGGGCTTTCAGAGCTAAAACAGTATCAGTGGGGTGATGAACTTGCTACACCCCGAAAGGGTTAGCATGTCCTTCTTTCCTGAAAATAAGTGCTAGAGAAAACTTTCCTTGGGAGAGGTGGTAGAGGGGGACTGATGAAGAAAGACAAATTCGGATATTACGCTCTTTATGTCCTTCCTTGCCCCCTTTGTATGGCTGTTCCTCTGACATCTCTTTCTTGAAGGTGACACAGAGCAGGGTGATGATCTCAGACCTCTCAGTCTGAAGTGCTTTTACCCTGAAGTCACTGTGTGTGTATAAACATGTACACATGTAGGGCTGAATAGCCAGGTACAGATGTGCTTAAGCATGTGCACATGACCAGCACTGCCTGATGTTTCTTCAATATTCGTCAGTGCCTTCACAAGAAAGTACTTTGTACTCAGAACAGGACCATGAAGAAAATTGGAACCTTTTTAACAGTTCAGAAATCCCATTGCCTAATTTGGAGAGACGATTTGTGAATTAATTCGACAATGACTTAGCACAAGTTGAGTCATAGAAAAAAGCTGACAGAGGCCACTTGTGTTGCTGTGCCATGGACCTGATGCTGAGATATTCAGATCACTCCGCGGTGTCCTCGGGTGCTGGAAGGATGCTGGAGGTGACTGACCATGGGGGCAGGATTCCACCATTCTGAAGTGATGCTCCTCCTCCCCAAACCCACCTTACAGCCCGAGACTTTTCTGTGGGCTTTGGTGCCATCCAGTGGCAGCAGTGATGAAAGGAGTGTCACGTTCCAAAATTCTTGGTTCCTGGGAGGTCCCTGGGCACACACGAGGAGACTGCAAAAAAGATTAAAGCTATTTTCCCCAAGTTTGAGACTGTGAGACAGCACAAGTGCAGTGGCCGAAGAGAAACTTTTAGTGGTATTTGAACCAGGTAGAAAATGCAGGGTTTTTTTAAAATTAAAAATATGTTAAAAAAAAAAGGGAGGGGGGGAAGCTTGGCTTTGAGAAATGATTGATGAAGCTGGCTTAAAGACTGTGTCTGAAAATCACATCAATATTCTCCAGACTTTCAAGTGTTCTGAGACTTGAGCCAAACAAAATAGCTGGTTCTTCAGACTGGGTAAACTACTGAGGCACAAAGTCAGTGGAGCCAGACTGATTCCACTAGAAATTAGGCTGATCTGAAACATGTACAGTCTAGAGTTTGATTAATTTTGTTTTCATCTTTTTTTTTTTTTTATGTATTTCAACATCACATCACTGAATTAATAGCAAAAGGGACTCATGGAGTTCATGTTGTCCACATCAAGTGCATCAAATTCTCTGTACTGAGAACAGAGTCTGCCTGAATCAAGATTAGCGTGGCTTTGGCTAAAACACATCTCACAGCATGTGTACAGCCGAAATTTTAAGGAAATTAAGATTAGGTTATTCCCATGGGCAGTCATCTGAACTCCTAGAGATGAGAGGCATCTTCCTAATTCAAATTTTCCTGTCTAATCCCTCAGTGAATCTTGTTACAGCTTTGTCCGTGGACCTCTGGTACATTTGCTTCCTGAATTTATCCCCTCTGTTATGCACTGTAACATCTGTTTGCTTTGTGTTTGTAAATGAGGAAGGCTAAAAATAAGAATTTACATCAATCTCAGGAATTCTCTTTTTGAATCTAGTAAGAAAAGGAAATGCAATGATCTTTTTTTTTCTCTCTCTCAATGAATGTAGCTAGCTAAGAAAAAACAAGCTTGGAATAACAAAAATGATTGGTGTTTTTTTTTGTTTAGGTTTATGATTATTAATATTTTATTATTGTTGTTGTTTCGTGGGTTTTTTTAAGAAACATTTTGCCTGTATAAATATTTAAGTACAAATTAAAAGAACTTGGATTTTTTTTTTCAGTAAAGAATGTAGTAGGACTGTTAGAAAAACGTATAATTCAAATCTTCAGCACTTGTCATTGAGATCGGGGTAGAAAATACCTCTGCTGATTTTCAAACCTTCTGATTTTAATCTAAACACAGAATGAAAAAGCAAAAATACCCAACAACACTTAGGCTAAGTTCTCTGAAAAATACCCAGCATGTTAGCATAACCCTGATAACCCAGGCCTGATTTCAAAGCTAATGGCCAAAACTTTGGCTTATGTGATTCATTACTGCATAAAATAAAAGGAATAAAACAATATTATACTGAACGTTTGGGCTTGTATTTATTTAGGGTTAAGCAGTGCAGGTTGCAGGAGGAACAGTTGATCCATCCTGCCCTCACACAGCATGTGTTTCATTGTACCTTTAAATCTCCCGGGATCATGTAGGTACATTAGACACCTTTTTTTCACTCCTGTGATGTTTTTTTCATTAGTCACATAGCAGTAGAGAATCAGACCTAACTGAGACAGGCTTGTGAGCTAAATAATACATAAAAATAATCCCCTGACACTATGGAGAAAGAAGGCTCACTTATTTTGAAACACCCTTCTGCAGCACAGCTGTGACTGCTGCACAAATGCACCCCATACTGATGTCCAGCCTTGCTCCTAGGGCAACTCTCAGCTTCTGCCCTTGCTCCCAGTCTGGCTGTAGCACCGTCCTCCCAGAGTAACAGGCAGTTACTACACCTAATTGATCGGTATAACTTTGTCCTACCATTGTGCTAATCTGCTCTTTCTCAGCACGTCTTAGCAGTTTATGTTTATCAGACCTGACAGTGGCAGACAAATTTATGTAACCAGAGTGCAAATAACTAAATTTTGGCTGTGAGTGAGAGGCAAGACCCCTGTCCTGATCAGAGTTATGTCAACACTGACTTCATGGGATGCATATGCCCAGACATTTTGTCACTTTTGAATATTTTCTCCCCAAGTTCAAGGTACCCCTGTCAAGGATTGTGTGTCAGGACAACCACCCCCATGCTGGTGTTGCATTACACCTTTGCTATCACGCTGTAGCTCTGTGGGGTTGTTGCCCTTCTGAAATTATAGCATTCCTCACTGCCTTCCCTTCCCTAGAAGTACAGACAGGGCAACAGAATCCCAGGGGCTCCTTGTTCTGGTTCCCTGTGTGTGCTATTGCCTGCTCCTTGCTTCCACTGCCACTGCTGCTGGATTATGCTGTTGCATGATACAGTCACACCTGTGTGATCCAGCAGGGAGTATATTCAGTGACGTCCCAGGGCCAAAAGTGCTGCTTCCTAATTCTCCCCTGCTGCCTCCAGGCTTTCTGGCTCACGTGCTAGCATGTTGCCTTTCAAATACCGTCTCTCCATATTTTTGCTTGTTAAAAGATTATTTCATCCTTAATATTCTACCACTGAAGTTGTTAAAAGTTAGCAGGGGATTTTTGTCAGAAAACAGCTTTTTGTAAAATTGAGCTGGCAAGCTGACTACTTCAATTATCAACTTCTTATGTACCAAAAGCCCTTCAGACCTTCACGATTGTCTCATCAAAGGCAAATCTGCTTAAGCTGTCCCTCAGCGTTGGCCTCCCCTCTCTACAAGCTGAATATTTGCATTGCTTTAACTTGATAAATCACCAGGAACACAGCAAAGGCTGAAGCTTTTCCGGAGGTGGCTTTGGGAGCAGCAGGCACACAGCAGCCAGGCAGATCACTCTCTGAATCCCTTCATCTCACATCGCAGCTCCTTCCCAAATGTACTGTACAAAGCAGAAATGCAAACACTGAAGGGCCGTTTGCCTATGCAGCATTTTCAGTGCCGATGCCCTTTCCAAGAACACCGCTGACACTTGGTGGTACGAGGGGGGAACTGCACAGCCCTGCTCCAGATGTGCGAGACGCCTTTACCCATGGCTGCCTCTTTGCACACTCAGGCTCATTCACCTTCTTTTCAAGATGACAAATCAGAGCACAGGAGTCAGCTTGCACTGGTGACCACTGGGACTCTTCCTCTGCCTGCTTCCATTTGTTCCCAGTGTCCTTAATGTGAAGGGCACTGCTAAATAATTACAGGCAAGTTATTTACAGAAGAATAAAGAACCTTGCACTGACTTTCTAGAAGTTGGCCGGGATGTTCTTCCGGCTCACTGGTCTCTAAGGTTTGAAAAATAAAGAACATCCGTAATTCAGGGAGTGCAGTATCCTAATCTCTTTCTGCCACTGAAGGGATGTAGGCCAGTCTAAAGGACAATCCACCCCACTGGAGACCCACAGACTCTTATAGAGGTGTGTATTTATAGAGTCATAGAATGGTTTGGGTTGGAAGAGACCTCAGAGACCATCTAGTTCCAACCCCCACGTCATGCAGGGTTGTATGTAGCATGCACCCACAGCAAGTGGACATCTAAATTTGGTTCTTTAGTTAGATGCTTCGAGTAAGGTGGGATGACTGCATCCACAGTGGGTTAGACTCCTTCCTGTGTTTATATATAGATGTGTGTGTAAAAGGAAAAAAAAAGAGTTTGAATCCTCTGTGTGTGCAGAGTAGTGAGAGCTTCTTTAGGTACGCACTCAGAATTTCAAGCAATGGGCTATGGCAATGACAGTGACAAAAACAAAGCCAGAGTGGAGTCCCATAACCACCAACAATTAGGCAAACACTACTGTAAAAGCAACAGCATCTCAGAGGTGAAAGAAGGAAGAAGGTTGCCCAAGTGTTGCCACAATGCAGGGGTCACCCTCTAGGTTGCATGGAAAGATCTGCCTAGATGAAGCTGAGCTTCCTCAGCAGGTGTCTGTGTCATGGACCCTGCCATGCTTATTATTTTCTGCTCTTTTCACACTGCCACAGGCTTTCAGCAATTATCATTGGCCAAAGTCTGCAGGGGAAGTAAAGGATTACTTGTCCGTGCCTGTCCCCAGGCCTGGGGAGCCTCTGAGGAGATGTGTCAGTGTCAAAGTCATTATTGGGCAAGGGGCAGCAGTGTGAAAGAGCACAGGAGGTCAGAGCAGATGCTTGGTTCTCTCTCAAAATCATTGAATCTCTGTGGACTATTTGAGGGGGATCATGTAAATCTCGACTAATGATGAGAAATATTAAAATTTCAGAGGATTTATGGGCTGTCCACATTTTGTCCACTCCACATAGCTGGTGACTTCCCCAGGCAGGCCCAAAACAACTGTAAGGTTTTTTAATTATTAGATATTAAATTGTTGGTCCCCAATATCAAGTGCAGCTAAAATTCCCCCTATGCTTGCCTGGTGGAGGGCTCACAAGAGAGAAGCACAGTCATCACAAGAACAGAAGTGTGCAACAGTCTTTGGTTATGGCTTCGAAATACAAGTCAGCAGTGATCCAAATTTTTCTTAATTTGCAGGTTGTATCCTTAACAATACATTAGATCTGTGTTTCTACTACTCATCTGCAAAATGCAATGCAGGTTTTCTTTTTCTTTTTTTTTTCCTTGCCTATTTTTCCCATTTGCAGCACATCCTCCGCATAAGCATGCCTTTCTTTCATGAGGTACAAAAGGCCCTTCAGCTGGAGTCTTTCAACAGGACAAAAGACAGTGTCTTTTGGCTACCCATATAGCATCTGTCCAGTTTGCTGGAGACCTGACTCTCTGCAGGAACAGTTTAACATCTTTCAGAAGAGCTGGCTGGACTCATTTCCCTTCTAAAACAAACTCAAAATGCCACCTAAGTGTTATATTTCTGCCCACGTGACAGTTTCGTGTAGAGTTCACAATGAGATCTCAAAAAGATCAGGGTTGCCTCTGTGAAAGCCTTGTGCTTTCTGCATTGTTTTTGACACCTTATAAGCAGCAACTTTGCTCTATAACCTGGATTTGCTGCAGAAAAGAGACATGCTGGCTGGCATGATTTGTACCAAAATGTCAGGGAGGGCCTACCACTCTTGCTACAGCCACAAATTTTTGCTGTCAAGGCTAGTGAGTGAGAAGCCAAAATTAACATATTATCATTTTGGGGGAAACTTCATTGCAAATCCTGAGTATTACTAGTGCATGGGATTCTGGGTGCAAATTCCCAAAAGAAGGTGCTGAAGCTGATAGAACCCTTCCTGGTGTCTATAGCTGAGAGAAAGAAAAGTGCTCTCTACCACAAAAGCAGGGGGATTTTCAGCTCCTCACACTGCAATTGGAGGCAAAGAGCTCTTCTGGCAGCTGCCAACAAAGTGTGGAGTGATTTTAATGATCTCATATCTGTTAAACATAAATTTGAACTTCAAGTTTACACAGGAGTGATAAATGATTCAACCACTCCAGTGCCATGAATCCTCTAGAGCAGCACCTTTAACCTTGCTCAGGAAAACACTGCTGGTTAACAATGCTGCAGAAACAGGTCATTCTCAGAAGTGTTTCAGTCTGTATGAAGAAGAAAAAAAAATATTTTTCCCTCAGCCTGAAGCTGTCTGGACAATGTTTTTTCCTTTGGACATACCTTCAGAAAATAGCATATGCCATTGTGTCATAGCACAATAGTGTCTCATGTCAGATATCTAGGATGAGAAATTACTTTTACTATCAAACTTATAAGGATTTTAAAGCTGTACTTAGCCCTATAATTAAGGTCCTGGTTTGAAACTAAGTAAATCTGAGTCCAAATCCTGTCCCTTGCAATAGGTTTCTTGCTATGCTTGATCAAATATTTGTAATAGTATTTCTGAAGTGCTCAGCAGTGACCTAACATTATTCAGTTTGAAGCCCAGAGGAATTTTTCCATTTACATCAGTGAGAGTAGAATTTAGAAAAAAACGAAACAAACAAAACACAAAAAAACATGAACAAACAAAAAAACCAACACAACCCCCTCTCCCCCAAATAGATCTTTTGAAAACAGTGTGAAATTACCCATACTTTGATCATTTTTGGAGGGTCTGTCCTTCCTCCACTGTTTATTTATTTTGTGTTTTTATGGCCATTCCTCAGTGTACTTTCTGTTCCTTTGTATGTTTACATAGTATTGATTGTGGTGAGCTTTGACACTGGTTGATGCTCAGGAGATCCAAAAACAAAACACAAAACAACAATAACAATAAATGTCCATGGTCAGGGATATTGCCTGTGATTTGAGAGTCTTCCTATTATCTTCTATGCACATTCAGAGCTGCTTTTATATCAAAGTGTCCTCTTACATGAAGAAAAACAAAGCTAGAAGTTAGCCAAGCCCTGCCTGGGAAGCTGCCTGCAGAGTGCCCTGTGGCAGCTAGTCAAGAAATGAATGGGATGTCCTGGATTGATGTGGAGCAGATAGACCTGGTCTGTGGACGACTGGGAAAACAGCAGGAAATTCTCCAGTTGTGCAAAGGCAAAGAGCAGCTCCACCTCTTTGTGCTCCAGGCTCATGGCTATGCCTGACTGCACATGGAAGGAATTTGCATTGCCAACAGGAGCTGATCAATAGGAGCTGTCTGGGAAAGCGGCTTGTTACTTTTAGACAAGCAAGGGGTGGCAATGAGAAGCGGGTGGCACGTGGTCTGGGTTCGGAGGGAACTGTAATGGGCTGCTTTGTTTTGACATAACTGTAATGGTCTTTCATGTGCAGCTGTATGTAGATAAGACAATGCCAGGATAATGCTGGACATTCAGATGCAAATGAATTGTATATGTGACTGTACACTGCGTTATTTTTTCTTACAAGGTGTTTTGGAAGATTTTTTTTTCCCTGAGAACTACACTGCTTCCTGGACATGTAACCTAGTCTGCCACTAAACTTTTCCAGATTCTCTAACTCTGATAACCAAATATAGAGTGTTAGCAATGAGTCTTTATCACTTCCAGCTCTCTTTCCCCTTTGTGAGGAGCAAGGCTCATGGGGAAAAGAGGATGTTCTGCATGGTTTAGATGGGTTTTCATATTTACACAATGCAAATAATTTGTTTGCCTCACTGAGAGGTTTGGGAGAAGGTATGGTGGGAAGGACAGGGAGCAAGAGTGGTGGACTGATGTCTATAGGGATATAGTAAAGTTTCATATTTGGGGCAATAAAGCCATAGGCACTGTAAGAGGATGAATAGAAGAGAACAGGATTAAGATTAGAATAGGAGATGTAATCAAAATTATGGCACAGTAGCAGGAAAAAACACAAAAGCTTTTCAACCTGTTATGTCTATCTTTGTATATATTTAATGATGACTTCCTTCCATCAGTTAAACTTGCTTGCTGCAATACTCAGCATAAAAGATGACAGGGCTAATGCATCTTAAAGTTACAGTTTCACAAAGGCGGAAATAAGCAAGAGTCCCTTCTTTGTGTTTTCCCAAAAATCCACAGGTGCATGTCCTGACAATCTCAGGAATTAATCGTAAGATTTAGTTCATAGAAAACGACTGGAAAATACTGAGCAAACTCACTCCTCACCTGTGGCTGACTAAATGCACAACACTGTAAAGGAGTAATTCAGAGATTGGCTGGTGTTGCTCTGAACTATCAGAAGAGTGAGTAATGCCTCAAAATTAGGGTTGTAAGATAAACAAGTGTTGAGGACTGCAGAAAATATTGTGCACCAAAGTGGCATCAAGTGTGTGAAGTAAAACACTCAGAAGTCATAAAAGCTTCTTTTGCTCTTTTTCTTTGTGTCCTTGTTGCTTGATACAAACCCATAACTTTGCCAAGGCCTCCTTACCATAGTTGAGACAAGATGCAAAGCCAAAATATCTCCAGAAATTGTGTTGTCTCTTCTCATTGCTGCAGTCCCATGAGAGCACTACAAGGCTCCACCTGGGAGTGCACACTTCCTGAAGGAGCATTGTCAAGGCGTTATTTTAAAACCAGGGAATAAAAGGGCATTTTTACTAGAACAAGGCTATCCATGCATAGCTTCCTAGGCTGCATTTTACACTTAACTACCTGTGTTGCTGAAGGTGTCCAAGACCTTGATTCAAAGCCAATGACAATCATTCCCTTTGTTTCAAGGTCAACACTGATCTGGCCAACATCTCAGCTATGTGCAACCCTGAATAACATCTAAATCTGACCTTCTGTTATAGCTCTTTTATAGAGCTTTAGGCCTTCTCTCCCATATCTCAACAGGGCTTGAAGAAGATGGTGGGAAGCTCAACAAAATTTCTGTTAATTTCTTTACTATTCCCAGTTTTTACTCTTTTCTTCTGTTTGTTCTGATCTGATTTCACTTCAGGCTTTATTTTCCTCTCACGAGTAGTGATTCAAAGCAGAAATAATTGGTCTGATGTCATCTAAAAGATTTTTTCTTTCATTTACCCTGGTTTTACTCTAATTGTTTTTGTGAGGTTTGAAGTCTGTCCTTTTAATGTTTAACTCCTAAATACCATGGTGATGTCCTTTATATAAATATTACTAATGAACAATCTGGAGCACATTTTTACATGGAAAATGTAACATGGAAAATTCAAAACAAACTTCTCCTTGAAGTTCCACTTTTTAAGTTCCAGACAATTGTGAGTGCAGTTGACAGCACTGTGCAGTCCTGTCACTTGTAGGGAATAGAGTTCTTCAGAAATTGAATCGTGACTACAACCTTACTAAGCTCTGAGTCAGCTTTCTTGATGTAGTTGGGAAAATATAAGATGGAAATACAAAGCCCTACTTTACACTATGGTTCATATCCTGAGAGGGTGCCCAGAAGGTTAAAAGAAGTTTAAGGAGCTTGCCTAACGTGAAAACTGACCTTAATTCAGGTAGTGACAGCACCTGAGCCTAAATGGAGAGTGAACAAGCATTGCCTGAGTAGAGTTGTAGGGTCATGACAGCTTCACCTATATATTCTGCAAGTTGGAAAAAGGAATCTCGCGTGAGCTGTAAGAAACAGCATGTTATTCCTCAATGAGGCCATCCTAGCACAGAGACCTAGACTTACTTGAAGGTACCTTCTACAGCAAAAGGTAATTTTAGCCACAGAGCACATTGAGAGCGAAGAACAGCTTCTTCCTCT
>JAWWLV010000144.1:66742327-66780126 GCA_035041135.1 Platyrinchus mystaceus | reverse complement strand
CCCCCCTCCGGCCCCTGACAGCGTCTGTGGAGAGGAATTCGGCCCGCGGCTTGAAAAGTTTGTTGACCCCTGGCCTAAATGGAGAGTGAACAAGCATTGCCTGAGTAGTGTTGTAGGGTCATGCCAGCTTCACCTATATATTCTGCAAGTTGGAAAAAGGAATCTCACGCGAGCTGTAAGAAACAGCATGTTATTCCTCAATGAGGCCATCCTAGCACAGAGACCTAGACTCACTTGAAGGTACCTTCTACAGCAAAAGGTAATTTTAGCCACAGAGCACATTGAGAGCGAAGAACAGCTTCTTCCTCTTTGGGAAAAATACCCAGAGCTCACCACCTTCTTCACAGCTCCGGGGGACAGTCGGGTGGAACTGGCCATCTCTATGGGAATAAATCATGTAACCATAGAATATGCTGAGTTGGAAGGGACCCACAAGGATTATCTAGTCCATGTCTTAGTCCTGCACAGGGCCATCCCCAAGAGTCACACCATGTGCCTGAGAGTATCATCCAAACGCTTCTTGAACTCTTGGCAGGCTTGGTGCTGTGAAACAGGCTAGAGCCTGCTCTGGCCCTGAAAAGAACTGGCAGCACACAGCTCATATCTGCATGGCTGAGGACATCCAAGATAGGATGTCCTCATCTGTAGAGCTCATTGGGAACAGGCTGTTTGGGAGCAGCCTCATTCACATCCCCTAAACCGTACTGAGGCATGTCTGGGAAAGCATCATTTGGGTTAAACAGCCATTAAACAGTGTGGGTGATTCTAAGGCACTCCTCAGGCCCATGAATTGATCCTGTATTGTTCAGTGGTATATACTATAGCTGCTGCGACCCAGCTAGTCTGAAAAGTATATAAAACTGATCTCAGAGTTCAACACATTACCCATGTAATAAAAACCATGCCAATCTCAATTATTTCTCGTGAACAAGAATCAGCACTGACACGGATCCTTCACTGTTCCTCTTTGAAGTAACCTGCCACGTGTCAAAAGTAGCCCACAGACAGGCTCTAATTGTGAATAGAGTCCACATCCCCACCAACACCATGTTGCGTGGCTGGCTGCCAAAACCAGGCTAATGTAATTAAAAGAAAATTGCCTCTCTGTGGGTTTTCACTTCCTTGGTCATAGCAGGTGCCTGTACTGGGTGGTAAAATGCATCTGCAGCTGCTACAGCTGTTACTCTGGCACCAAAGCAAGAGTCCAGTTAAAACCCAGGAAGGGTATACTATGTTCAGCTTTTAAACCTTAGACAGCAGCCTGCCATCATTTCATTCCAGGGCATTTATTGAAATTAGCATGTGGTGGCTGTGGGATTTGCTAGGGTTTGTGCAAGTTTTTTTTTTCTTTTTTTTTTTTTTTTTGAAGGGTAGAAGGGGATTGTTTTGAGGTTTCTCTTTTAAACCCCTCTCTGAGGAAATTATCCAGGCCAAAGATGCTGCCAACCACTTTCCCTATAGAGATGGCTCTCGGTGCAGGGTGAGGTAATGAATGACACATGTGAAGAGCACCCGCTTAGCAAATACTGGGCCCACTGACAACAGTCAGGCATTTGGTGTAATTAGAAACCAGCTTGCTGAGCTAAATGGATCGTCTGAGTCACCTTTAGACAGCCGAGTGCCAAAGCACTGTCTGCAGTGTAATTTGCTGGTCAATATTTTTTACAAAAGGCTCCCTCTCGGTGCTGCCTCCGGTGCCTTTGTTCGCTGATTATAAACTTCCTGCAAGGTGCAGTAGCCTGGCAGCTTCTTTGGCATCCAGTGATTTGCTTTGAGACACTTCTAAATCCACAGCAAAGCTCCTGGTTTTCTTTCAAGTTGTCATTCACTGCGGTGATGAGGGGCAGAAACAGAGCTCTAAAGAAAGAAGCTTCTAAAGACCTTTAATGTTGTAAGTAACTGAGATTATATAGAAAGAGGGAGAAGGAGAGAGACCTGGTCTATCGACAGTGCTGGAAAAAAGCCAGTTTGAAAACATAATTTCCCTTTGAATAAAGAAGCTTTTGCCCTCTATGCCCTGCACTTCTACAGTCATTGAATCAACAGTTGCCATTATAAGGCAGCAGGTTTTTTCCTCCATAATCAGTGCAGATATAGAGTATTATACTTAACATTACAATACTGTCTCACATGTGTAATTCTGATGTGTTGGTTCAGCTTGCTTGTTAGGTAGAGGCTGGGAGATGGAAATCAGTGGAATAAAAAGATAGCAGCCAGGTCTTTGGCTATGACAGCTCTGTTTCTGTGCAAAAAAACCAACTTGGAGTGGAGGAAGAGCAGTCAGGACAACAGCAACAGCAAATGGGTACTCTGATGACCTCCATTCTGCTCTTGCACAGAAGAGCTGAAATGTCCTTCCCATCAAAATAACAAAAGAGAGCAATGTCGTGCATGAGTAAAGCCAGGGGATAGAGGAGCCTTCAGCAGTTACAACAGCTGTGTCCATCAGGAGCTGGCTTCACCAACAGGTCCTTGTTTGTAATTATATGGGAAAGATCACTGGCTTTGAGTTGGGAAGAAGATAATAAAACTGTTCAATTGGGAATAAGAAGCTCAGATGTTGTTACACCAACAGCATTGTAGGGGTGGTCTTCAGTGAATGAGTTGATTCTTTCCTCTGCAGAGCACTCTCTTTCACAGATTTTTGCCCTACCTGTGTTCATCAGAACAGCTCTTTTTACTGTAGGGCTGATGTTGAAACCTCACACCCTTTCTATGGCTGTGTCGTTCTACATGTCTCCTGCAGGGATAAAGTCCCAGATTTTGCTTTGTTTCCTCCAGAGGGTTTCTGGAGAGCCATGTTTGCCACTCCAGTAAGGGATTTAGAGTTGACCCTTTGCCTCCCTCAAACTTTCTCTTGAGACTGAAAAATGAACATGACCCCTCTGCTAATTTTTGAGCCCTTATCAAAACATGACACCGTGACGAATCCTCAAGCATGTAACTGTCCCACAGTGTCCAAGAGCCTCATATACACCTGGTGAAAAATAGACATACAAAACTGGATTCCAGTGTCACAATTCAACAGTGTCTCAGGGCAGGGAAACCATGTGAAAATACACTCTGATTTTATCCATTCCACAGACAGTGTGGGCCCAACCCAGCTGCTGAAACACATATGACGTGCCACCCAAAATCTCCAAGTGCATACAAGATCACAGTTTAAGGTTGACTCAGGACTTCTGGTAGAAGCAGGAGTGTAGAGGGGCATCTGGACATCAGACAGGACCTTTAGGACATCTTACATGGTTGTAAGTTCCTTATGTTTATACAACCCTAACATTTTATCTTAAAACACAGAAGTTAGAAAAAAAGATTAAAAAAGAAACAAGAGACTAACATGCTATCAATACCTGAGGTCTTGGGGTTACATGTTTGAATATTGGCTTCTTGGGCTGTTATTTCTCTAGACAGTTTGGGCAAAATACTGTACAATTTGAACCTGGAAAACAGTTTCTAAAGAATTATGCTGCTGAGTGGCTGTTTTTACTATTGAGACCCATGTTCTCTAAGCTAAATCTCTAGATGGTATGTTGTTTTGAGTCTTCATCTTTGTAAGAATTTACCTCTTCTTGAAAGCCATTAGTGCACTGCAAGTAGATCTTAGGGACCGCAGAAGGGAGTGTTGTTTGCTTAATTTTGGTTTTCAGTTGTCTCAGGAACTTTGGCTTTGTGAAGAAAAAAATCCTGTAATTTTTGCTCTTTAACTGGCAAGGACTGATTTAGTCTTACAGACTATTTACACATCGCTTGTAGTTTATGGCAAAATCAGAGATGTTTTCTGGGCCTTTATGAATTTTTGTTTTCATTGCTTGAGACAAATGAGTGGTGAATATAAAAAATGATCTTTTTTCCGACTTTTGAAATAAAAAAACCAAACCCAAACCTCTATTTGCACATGAAGTAAAGATTCAAAGCTTGCACAGATAATTTGCTTGAAATATTTTTTCCTAAAAACTTTGTTGACACATAACCTGCAATATAAAACACTAGATACACTGATCCAGAACTTCAGCTAACACAGATCACTGCAGCACAGAGGACATTCATTGAGCTAATTCAGTTTGCTCCCTTTGGAAATTTTCTGGCTCACTCTTAGTTCTTGGTCCAAGTAACTTCATGAATATGTCCCTTAAATATTTCAGAAGTGGTCTATAAAGTTTTGGTTTATGTATACAGGACCAGCATTGCACAGCTAATTTGCAACTTCTCCAAATAAAACAAAGTTCCTTTTTCAGGTTTTCCCAAATCTATTCAAAGGAAGCATTTTCCTTTTCCTACATACTAGTAGCAATGCGATTTGACTGGTATCAACTCGATTTTCATCCTTCAGAAGCTAGGTTTTGGGCTTTGGGGTGTAAAATAAGGTAATGTTATGTGATGTTATATATGTTTTATGTGATGTGATGTTATTTTTGCAGTAAAACTCCCTGTATTGTTGACTTATCATCCTTACAAATGACATATGGATCTTTGATATGGATATACCACATATTTTATTGGAAAATATAAAAACATTTTTCTTCATCAACCACACAGAAAGATTTAATTTGGTGACTGAAGGAAAGCTCTCCAAAATATCTCTCTAAAAACTGGCTCAATAAACTGTTTCTAGAGCAGTTAATTGAAATTTCATTTCTCATAATTTTTTGTTTTGGATTAACCATAGCAGTTATTTTTCTGATATTTTCCAGCCAATTGTTGTAATCACCATGGTCTTGTTAGGTTATTTCCTTGAGAAAACGGCTGCTCCTCTTTTTTCCCTGTAGAGTTCTTAGAATGAAAACATCATTTTACTGTCAGCAATGTGATGTGTTTCAGGGGAAGAAACTAATGACAGGTCACGACTCTCTTCAAGCAGGAAAAACAAGCCTTCTCCAAAGCACAAAAAGGCAAGTTGATTGCCTGTTCAGTGTCTGGGGATATTTTCTAAAGTCAAAGGATGCATGGTGTGATTGTCATATTCTTGCAGTCATGGAAACGCAGAGTGTCTTAAAAACAGTGACCTTTGGCTCTCCAGCTCCCTCTGAAACATCTTATAAAAGGGAGCCAAAATGGAGTAAATCAGTGCAGAATTCTACATGCCTGATCACTCTCTTTAAACAGCACTTTAAAGTTGGCTGTTCTACATTTCAACGATCAAATCTTTCAGATACTGCACTGCATTTTATTGGCCTACTGCTAACCTTGCTTTCCAAGCACAGTATATGCAGTAGCTCCTCTCCTCTACACACACCCACACCCACACACACACACACACACACACCCACACCCCCCAAGATTAGCTGGTGGCAATGTTGCATGTCCAACACATGTTGCATGATTTGCCATCAGAATCCATGTACACTTTCAAAAATGCTGCAGCACTTGCAGCAGAAAATAACTGTACAGGGAAATTACAGGCTTGGGCTGATACACATTTAGGTCTGGCAGAAATGCTGCTCCAAGACCATTTCCTGGTCAGTGTAAAGTAGACCACTACAGTGCAGGACTCTCATCTCACTGAGGTTGGAGTCCCCAGGATGAAACACAGATAAGTTCTTATGTCATAAATACCTATACATGAGTAACAGAAGTTGTTGTGGGGGGACATGGTGTGTCTTCTCCATCCCCACCTACTCCCTCTCCCATGGCTGGGTGCACGCTAAGCAAGCGCATGTTATGGCCATCCCCAAATCATCTCACCTCCTCTGCCATGGTTCCTTCTCAGGGCCTCCAACCTAACAGGAGGGAGCTTGCTGTGTCCTGGTGGAGCAAAAACATGAATTGTTCTTACAAAAGGCATCCTACAGATTTTGATCCAGGAGGTGATTATGGCTCTTACGAAAGAGCTGCTATGTTTTATGAGTCTTTCTGTTGTTCTTGGTCCATTTTCAGAAGGTTAGAATGGCATTTGTGCTTAACTGTTGGATGTTATAATTTGATGAGAGTATTAAGTGGTTCCTACTCACTGAAGGAAATAATGTGTGTCCTGAACTGTTACCACAAAAAGAGAGGAAAAACACATAGTGCAGATGCCTCTATTCCATGGTCTCACTGGCAGGATAAGGGTAAAATCTGATCACAACTAAAGGAGGTGGAGGCAATTCTCTGCCAGCACAAGGTGGTGTTGTCTTTCATCATGTCCAGCTTGGTGCTATTTACATGGCTGCTGGCCAAGATCCCAAGAAGGTTGGAGAAAGCCCTTGCACTCCTCCAGTTCTCACCTGCCTTCCCCAAGGGACCTACAGCCACCCACACGAGTTGCTGCAGCCCTGTGCCAGGGTCTTCAGGGACTGTCGTGGTGAGCAGCCTGAAGCTTGCAGGAAACTGCATCCCTTCCTAAAAAAATCTGCAGAACTGGAGCCAGAGCTAAGAGCACCATCCTTGTTGGCATTGTGCTGAGCGTAGCAATTCCTTTCTCACAGAGAAGTGCACAGAGATGGGAACGCTGCCGACAGCTGTTCAAAAACTTGTTCGAGCTGCTCAGTTTTCCCAGTTTTTCCACTGCATAGTACAAAGACGTGGTGTTTCTTTCTGCCCAAGTTAATTTTTTTCTTTCTTTTTTTTTTTTCTTTCGTATTTCTAGAAGTCCTGATCCCTAGTACCTAATGTCACGTAGCAGGAAATACTTCATGCCATTTATTCATTAACTTCTCTTGTTTAATATGTATTTGGGCTTGGTTCTTCCATTTTCAGCTGTTGCTAATTTTTTTGCTGGAAGAGTGACCTATTTTTTTTGATGGAAAACAAAGCAATGTGGCAAAAATAATTAATCCCCCCTTCCAAGAATAAAGCTCTGTGAGACCAAGGAAGAATTGTCATGTGTCACCATATACTGGTAAACTGTAGGTCCCGATCTAATGTCCATTATCTTAATACCCAGCAGCAAATAAAGTTCAAAGGAGCAGAAGATTCAGCTCAGATGTTTTTCTGAACCTGCCAGACGAGGCAATTTTCTTGCACTCTCTGTCTTTCCACCTATCTGAGCCTCAGACCTCAGTTGATCCTAATCTGTTAATTATGCCAGATTATGTGCTGGTTGAGTAATATGTAATAGAAAAGCAAAATATTTCTGCTTGCTGCCTTTGATCTGAACTCAAGTTTCTAGAGGGCATGAATTAGACTGGAGCTGGTCACCTGTTCCCTGAGTTATTCTTTTCCTAATTTAGTTACATATAAGGCATAATTCTATATTCAGGATTTTTTGGCAAGGGTAGTCTTGAGAGAAAGAGAACACCCTCTTGTCTAAAAACCTTTTTCTTTCATTTTTTTTACAGACTTCATTTCTTCTGAATAATTCACTTGAAGTCCCTTCTGGTGAGGAAAATCATGTACATATGCTTATGGCTTTTGCAAGAGTAATTTCTTCAGACTGGTCAGGCTGACTGACAAGAAGCCCTGTCTGAAGCCAAGCCTTCCCTGTCTCACAGTTACACAGAGCAGGGAGATGTGTTGAACTGCCACACTTGCTTTGTTGCAGGTACTGCTATGAACATGAAACTCGAATTACTCTTTCTGAATCACAAATCATAGAGGGGTTTGGGTTGGAAAAGACCTTAAAGACCACCTAGTTCCAACCTCTCAGCCATGGGCAGGGACACCTTCTACTAGACCAGGTTGCTCCAAGAGCTATCCAGCCTGGCCTTGAACACTTACAGGGATGGGGCATCCACAACTTCTCTAGGAAACTTGTTCCTGTGCCTCACCATACAGAATTTCCTCACAGTACAGAATTTCTTCCTAATTTAAATCTACCCTCTTTCATTTTAAAGCCACTCCCCTTTGTCCTATCCCAATATGCCCTTGAAGAACTGGCAAAGTAGACAACTTTTTTTTTTTAAGACTAACCCATTTTGAGTAACCTGAGGTCAGTGAAATGGGAATGGGAAATCTGAGGTTTTGTGTCATCCTGAGTAACACTGAGCAGTTTCTTCTGAGGTGGAACTCAAGGGTCAGACCCTAATTAATTTAACTGCAAACTCCTACCCCACATTCAAACAATTCATTATTTAACTCTACCAAACACGAAGCGCTCAGACACACACATGGCAAAATGTCACGACATGAGTGTCCCAGATGCCCTTCGGATATGCCCCATGCTCCAGCTGCCCATCAAGCTGAAAGTCTGCCTGCATGATTTACTCAGGACAGAGATAGAAAAAGGATTTCAGCTCAGTTTGTTGCAATGTCACTCAGCCTCAGTGCATATCCATAAACTTGGCGCACTTTGTTTGAACAAGCGTTGCTGTCCAGAGAATTTGTAATAAGGTACATAATAAATTTTAATAAGCTATAGCAAGCATGACATGTTTAAACACACATTAGCAGTATGTCTAAGTGAAGTGTATATATTTCTGTATGTCCAGTATTGCTATTCCAAATAAAATTCTATAAAGAAAAAATAGCTTAAAAACTTACCAAATACATGCCTGATATTATTCTTCTGTCTAGAGGAATTACTTTGAAAATATGTTTCTTGTTATGACATCAGGCTTATACTGTGCATTACAGTTTTCTGTGCCTGTCCAAAAAATGTTTAACTCTCAAGCATTTCTACAGAAATTGTGTAGATTTCTTTCTTGGTTTTGACAGGATTTCTGGTAATTTGTCCTTTATACTATATTCAACATAAAGAAAAACATCAGCTTCAAAAATACAGAAATGTTTCCAAATCCGTTGAGAATCATGGGTTTTTTTCTAATAATAAAGTATTTTCTAGGTCAAAGCTAACTGTGAAATTTTAAGAGAAGAGTGAAGATGTCCCAAAATTTGAGTGGTTTTGCTCCTGCTTTTTTTGCCATTCTTTTTATCTTGTATGACCGTTCTTTAGGGAATACTCTGGGTTTTTTTCAGCATCTTTTTATATAAATTCTTGGTAGTCTGCAAAATAACAATAATTATTTTATTGATCCTTTTTCACAAAGCACCACCAGTCTCCACAGAAAAAAACCTGGCCCTAACTTTCATTTAGAAATGAATACTTTGGTTTGGACAACAACATGGATCTTCATCTTCCAACATTTATTTCAAACAGAATGTCTCTTTGCTGTTCCTATAAGAGGGGATCTTATTGTTGCATATCAATAACTTAAAGGTGGGTGCAGTAGCAGCAGCCTAAGGGGCTCAGGTAGGTTTACTTCACTGGTGGCCTTGCATGGATATCAAAGGAGACATCCCTGTCACCTTGATCTTGTAATGGGTGTTGTATGAATGATATCCAATCCTACAGAGAAAATCAGTCCATGACTGACCTTATCCAACTACAAAATAGAGGGATTGTCCAACTTTGTGTAAAGACTGATGAATTACCCAAAAACTTTGGCCAAGTAAGGGAAATCAAAGCTTATCTCATTGGTAGCTTGGCCTGTCCAGCTCAGTGAAAACTTATATCAAATGCCAAATAATAGGTAACAATCTATTCTGCTAAGGTTTTGATACCACATTGAAAGAACTTCTAAATTGAAGAATCTCATTTAAAGCCACTTCAAATTGTTGGCAGAAGACTTTGCACTATTGATATCAAACATATTTTTGTTTTCTGATTTACAGCATGTTTTATTCCTCATGCAACTTAGAAGCCCAGCTAAGCAGACACACTGAAAACCAAATGTTGCTAAAATGATTAAGCAGCCCACAGATGGCTTATATGGTCCTGTGTCAAAGAGAGAGCTTTATAAATGAAACATGTGTGATAACCATTTATGTTTCATTAAAAAAATGCTGAGCATTTTTTTAAAGCAAACATGCTTTCAAAGAAAAACATTGACCAACTTGATGAGGAGATTTCACAGTCAAAAAAGCCGTCTAGCCCAGATGCTTGGTAGCAGCTGTAACCTTGTGAAAATTGACCTATAACATAGCCACAGGGTTCTTGATTCTGAGAAGAATCTTCTCTTTAAGAAAATTGATTTGCTTTAAAAACCTTGACCCCTCACTATTTTTCATCCTCCATCAGCCCCGGGGGCCCACTGACCTCACTGCAAGAAGTCATACGCGTGAGACACCCCCCTTCAAATGACTGCAAAGATTTCCATGTAGGGTTTGTTGGTCCAAGGTTCATAGCAACAAATCTTTCCTTGTTCTACTGCAAGATTAAGTCAAGATGACTGACATAATTGGCCAAACAGTTTTCTAACTGTCTTTTTACTTTTGAGATGACCTCTGTTTCTCCCATTCGTCTGCTGATTACAGGTCAATAATACTGTCAAGGAGAGATAAAATAATTTTGTCACTTAGAAATATTGTAATGGGATAAAACTCCTGGCTTGTCATATCACTAAATTTGAAAAGATAATTGAGCTGTCAATTTAAATATCAAGTGAATGCCTCCATGCAAACAGTGTTAATAAAAGCCAAGAGGAAGGTAGAGATGAGCTGAGCTGGCAGGTGAGGGGGGGTGAATTTTGTTGTCTGAGAGCCCAGTAGATGGGATAATTCTCTGAACTTATTATGAATTAATCTGAGCTTCTTGTGTCTACAAGACTACACTGGGTGCATTTGTTTTATTAATATTTTTTTCATGCAATCCTTGAACCAGCCACAAGTGGGAGATGATCTTTATTGGGAATGTCATTTCAGCCTGTCACCTTCTGCACCTATCAGAAGGTATGGAGACATGAAAAAATCAGTTTATTGCCAATTTCTTTTTACCTCTTTCTAGTGAATATTCCTTTCAAAGGTCACTTGCTTATTTGTATGTCAAGACAGTTGCCAACTTTTATTCCTTGCTGCCCACGAAAACATTCATAGAAGTCAAAGTTTGTTCCAATGCCTAAGGCAGTAATTACTATTAATGGGCTAAAGTGATTGACTGAATCATTGAAGGCTTAAGGGAAAATGTTTGCACTGTGTTTCTGTTACTATTTGCTATATGTGCTCTGCTGACTGTACTTGCCAGGCTTTTGCATTTATTAACTGAGTTCTGTGATGTGCTGGGCCCTTCATTTTGCTTTTGAATTGCCCTCAGTTCTCCTTGGCAGATTCTGAGTGTCCTGAGTGTTAAGGTATAAACACTGGTATAAACAAGAAGCAACAAACTTGACTGAGAACATCAAACTGCATTGAGATTACACAGGGAATTCTCAGCTCTTTTTGGATTCAAACATCCAATGTTAACTGGGAAGATGTGCTGTTATCCTCAACCACAACCAGTATGATCCAAAAACAGGATCTGTGGAGTGAGAACCAGGCTGGTATATTTAAAGGATTTTGTGGCTGGCTCCAAAAGTTTCATATAGAATAGGAATTTAGGGTTGGCCACAGTGGTAGTAACAGGGACTAGGAAAGAGAAGCCAATGTTTTTGCCTATGAGCAGCACTGGGAGAAGAACAAATTTGCATCATGGGACAGCCAACATTTATAAAGCCAGCAACCAAACTGTGGTTCCTATGAATGAGTTATAGCCCATCTGAAGAACAACATCATTATGTAGAAGCATGAATGAGAAGGCTTTTTCTTTGTGGAAAGAGAAGAAGTGCATATGGGGGTTTACATGAAAGAGAAGATGAAGTCTGAACCATTTATTTGGGGCTGATGATAGAGATATGAGTAAACCCTGTTAATTTCCATGGTACAAGATAACTGCAACTCCCTAATGAAAGACAAGTTCCCAGGAGACTTTACATTTGTAAAAATAATTCAATTGGACATTTTAACTACAAATGTATCTTCTTCACTCCCATGTTCAGCTTTCGATGTGGGGGCAGATTTTATTCAGATTTTATACAGCTCCTTGGGACATAGAGACTTTTGTGTCGGCTCATGGATTTTGTTACACAAAGTTTTCTTTGTGCATTGGAAGGCTGGAGAATTGGCTCCATGTGAGCCTGTAGAGTTTATAACCTGCAAGTACATCTGTTGGCTTCTCCTGTGAAAATAAATGTGAGCCTGGAAACCTACAATTCTGACTTGAAACATAACCCACAGATATATAAAATGGTCTGCAAGAGGACTGCCTCATCTAGCAGTGGTAAATACCAAGTATTCAGAAGTCTTAAATCAGCCTCCAAAACTTTGAAGTTATTGGTAGAGTCATGTTCTGCTAAACAAGTAAATAAATCAATTTTGGATTTCTTTGATTACTTTGTTTCTGGGCCATTTATGAAAACACTTTTAAATTCTTCTCTTCAATGAAGACACCTAGAAACATTCTTTTTTAAAATAATAGCTTCATATTTTATAATCTGGTGACTCAAAGAACTGAAGTTTTGAAAACCATGACATGCCAACCTTGTCACTCATTCAGGTTCACTTATAAAAGGTACTCAGTGTGCAGGACACAAGCAGATCCTGACCTGCTCAGTGATGTAAACAACTGTCTCTTCCTTTCTGGAAGTAAGAGCTAGTTAAATTGGAGAACAAGGAACCCTGGTGTACTGAGCAGCTTTTGGCCCTGAAACGGTTATTGTTGTAACGTGTGAAACTGCATCAGCTTCTCAGTACATCAGAAAGGAAACCACAGTTTAAACCTTTCTGAATACAGCCACAGCTGAGGGAAGCAATTAAGGCACTTTATCAGACTGAAAAGATTTTGCTTTTCTGTTGCTCTTCTGTGTACCTGCATTTTAAGACTGAGGACTGTGTGTAGATGGGCACTGTATTCCTCCTGATTGACTGTAAAGAGGAGAAATGCAGCTCTCCATCCCTGTTTGTGTATGTGTGTGCATGTGGGGGGTATGTGTATGTGTGAAGTTCCATTGCACCAGATCCCTAAATCTTTGTGCAAATCCACATCTGGAACATCGCCTTTCCATTTGTCCATTCTTCTTCCTGTTTTTAATTATAGATATTTTCGTAAGCAGGTCTATATGCTTTGTCCCTCAAAGATGAAAGAGAGAAAAGGTGAGAAACCACTCTAGCCAAAGGAGCAATCTGGCAGCTATCTGTGAGCTAACAGTGCAATGATTCAGTTCTGGTCCCCTCACTTAAAAAAGGACATTGAGGTGCTGAAGTGTGTCCAGCGAAGGGCAAAAAGGTTTGGGAAAGGATTAGAGAACATGTCTTGTGAGGAATGGCTGAGAGAACTGGCTTTGTTTAGTCTTGAGAAGAGGAGGCTCAGGGTGAACCTCGTTGCTCTCTACAACTCCCTGAGAGGAGGCTGTGGTGAGTTGGGTGCTGGTCTCTTCTAATGTGCCTGCAGTGAGAGGACCAGAGGAAGTGGCCTTAAGCTGAGAGAGGGGAGGTTCAAATTCGATGTTAAAAATATTTTTTTCACTGTTAGGGTGATCAAGCATTGGAATAGGCATCTGGGTGCTGTAGTTTAGTCTTTTAGGGGTTACAGTGGTTGTGCTGGACTCAACGACCTTAAACATTTTTATCAACCTTCAGGATTCTATGAGTCTGTGATCTCTTTTTCTCTTTTAAAACAAGGGGAAATTTGTGGTGAGGGAGGGCAGCCTTTATGGTGGCTGGTGGCAGCGGGGTTGGGCTGTGGCCTGCCATCATCTCCACAGCGGTAGGGGCTGTTCCCTACCCCAACCTCCACTGGGCAGGCACAAGGTCTGCTGCAGTCATGGCATTTTCCTCCTGCAAACCCAACCCTTTCTGCTGCTCTGCGTCAGTGACTTTCCTCCAGCCCCAACTGCCTTTTTGACGTTTCTGGCTTATTGGAATTTATTTGAGCATTCGAGTCTACCAGTTGCAATACAAATGCCCCGGTGAAAGTGTTTTCACGGTGGCCATTTTGGACAACATGTTGGTGTCCCTGCCTGTGACAGAGGGGTTGGAACTAGAAGGTCTTTAATGTGTCTTCATGTCCCTTCAAACTCAAACCATTCTAGGATTCCACAATTCTACGATTCTGTAAAACAGCAGTTTTTGTGGTCTGCACAACAGCAGCTCCCAGAAACCCCACCGGTAAAAGACTGACCAAAATAATAATGCTTGATTTTTTTTTTTTTAAACAAACATATACTTACACCTAGCATCCTTCCTAACCAGTCTGTGTGTTTCCAGTTATCTTCAGGTCCTCCTGATTTCAACGAGTTTTATGTGCTGCCAACACAGGTAGAAGTTTGGTCCCAGCGTAGATGGTGTGATGGTTTATACCTGGCTCCCAGCCAAATGCCCAAACCCACAGCAAAAACCTCCCCCTCTCCTCTTCTCCCAGGGCAAAGGGAAAAAAACTATATAAACTGATGAGTCCTGAAGCCAACTGAATCATATCAAAATACATATTTTTATATATATCACAGTTATATACAATTAAAATGCTATGTACAGAGCAAAGGGACTCCAAACACCCCCCGAAGGGAAAGGGAAAGGGGAAAAAGCAACAAAAAGAAAACTAAAACAGATATGCACAATCAAAACCCGGGAACAACTCAATAAAGAACTAATAAAAGGAAATTTCTCTACTCTCTTTGAGATAGCAAAATCACGCCAATTGACCGCTGGCACTGTCCACCTCCCAAGGCCTACAAGGCCTCACTAGGCCTCACTCCTCCACATGGGCAGAACCAACAGCAGAGATCCACTGGAAGAGAAGAGAGAAGAAGCTTCTCTCCCTCCTTATTTATACCCTGGTTTATGTAAAAATCGTATGGAATACTAGGAACATGGCCACTTCCTTGGTTACGAGCTGGTTTTCAGGAAGGCCTAGATTAAAACTATCACAGATGGTAACCTGATTTCAAACCCTTGGGCTCCATCTCGTTGTTTCTTTGATGTCACAGTTGCCTTACCTTAGAAGAGGAGCCTTTTCCCAAGCAAACCACAGAGAAAATAATTAAATCTCAATGAAGTCACTCCCTCTTTTTTTCTTTACGTCCACTCACATCTGAAAGCTGCACAGCGAAGGAATTAAAAGTTATAGGAGTTGTAGCTTCTTAAATTTATTGTATTAAATTTATTGTATTAAATACAGCAGGGATAACCATTAATAAGGTATTAGCTTGCTCTGTAAGAGCCATGGGAACCAGCAACCCCTAAATAATTAGCTTAGTTCTAATACTGATGTACTTTGCAGCTGCAGAAAAATGATTTACCTTCTACACCTTAGTTTTCTCCTTGATATTATGAATATTGCATATTCAGTACTATGATGATAGAGTTGCATTTTCTTGCTTACTGGAAGACAACAGGTCACAGTGTCTTGGAAAAAGTGAAATAATGATCTGGGAAATAATGAAAAATATTATTCTTCTAGTGTCAATTGCCTTTCTTGTGTGGAAAGCTCTTCTGTCACCCCTTTTTTTCAATATTATTTATTTTCCATATAAGATGGTTAGCTGATCACATTGAGCCTGGATTCACTTCTCTTTATTTTAACCAACTAAAAATGAATTCTCCATCTCACACAGATCTCCCAGGATCTCTTTAATAAGAGAAAGAGATAAATTGCTTGTTTTAAACATATCTGGGTGAATTACCTTCTGGAGACTTCTAAATGTCTCCATTGATCATAGGGGAGGTAGAATTAACATTTGGGTTTGAGATGGCCAAAGACAAGTTCCAGTTCTGAGAGTCTAATTTGGAGTTTTCTTGAAGTCTCTAAGCACTGAGCAGCATATGATGCTTTTTTAAAGATGCTAGTCTGTGAGCAGAGGTGCCTAGATTCTTTTCTGGGAAAAAATAGCATTACTTCCTCCTCCCAAAAGATTGTTCAGAGCTCCCCATGATTTGTGGCAATGCAGAGACCGTGCTTCGGTTTCTGCACAGCAATGAGTCTCTTTCACCATGAAATTCAAGTCAAGAATTGTTCACGTGCCTGCATACAAACACAAAACCATATTAAAAATGGACATTGGATGTATAATGATGCAGTCACATTTGCCTTTCTAGTGGTCAAAATAAAGGAGGACTCAGGGTACAGGGAAAGACTGGAGAAGCTGGTAGCGACCCACAACTGTGTATCTCCAAGTCAGCAATTAGATCACACAGCAAAGCTGAGAGTAAAAACTCCCACCATCTGACAGCTGCTTGGCAGCTTTTGAGAACTGAGTCATCACACCCTGACCCAATTTCTAGCAGACAGGTGTCCTGACCACAAAAACCACCATCACAGGTGTCGCTGTTGTATGTAAGGTCAGCAGAGGGTCCACTGACTGATTTGTTAGCAATCAAAAAAGTCAAGAGATTTATCTTTTCTACCAAGCACTTCTCTTGGCTAAGTTTGACCCATGGTCTGCTATGGCCAAGTCTGATGATTTACATATTTTTACTGGCATTAAACCTGTCGAGCTACATCTTCATTTGATAAAAGATTTTCACTAAATCTTTGATGTGAAAGTCCTAAAAGTGGACCAAGAGGCAGAGCCCTTAAGTCTCAGAACATAGTCCTCTCTACGGACAACTAGAAAGACAAGGTTACTTACAGCTCCAGGATCTGATGTTAGCCATTGTTGTGATATGACCTGAAATGAACAGTTTCCTGTGGTAAGATCTGTATATTTGCCTGGATATTGGGAATTAAATGACATTTACTCCTAACGCACCTGAAAATTTTGGTTGATGAATATTTCTCTTCCTTTAGATGATCCAGCTTTAGTTGCTATGCAAGTCAGCACAGTCCCATTGAAGTCAGCATCCCTAGCGTGGCCACAGACGTGACCCCAGGGTTTTAATACGTGGTAGGAATCCAGCACGGCTGCCTGAACTGCCTGGGACTTCACATGCAATCTGCACATAAACCACCTTTTCAAAGACAGGCCTTCTAATAAAACAGCCACTGTTGACACACATAGTCCCACATTTCTGATTTGCATAACCTCTAGAAAGCTGGATAGCAGAGGAAATAAGCAATAATAGCACTGTAAACGGCCATAAGTGAAAGCATATCAGTTACCATGTGCCAGTTCAGTCTATGAAGCTCAGTTTATGCTGGTGGCAAAAATAAGAGGAGACATTATGTCTTCATAAAAGCTTGACCTCGAGTGCTTCAGAAGACAGAAGAGACTACATTCAAGGCAAAACAGACTTTCTGTGCACAGTTATTCTTTAAGGGGCTTTGCTAGGGTTCACATACACACACCCTTTGCTTATGAAATGGGAAAGGAAAGGAGCACCAAACAAGTGAATGTGTGTAGCTCAGCAGCCCCAGCTGGCCCAGTTCCCAATATATTTTCCTTGATAAACAGCTAATCCCTGAGTATAGTGTGGCTTGCATTCCTCCAAACTTATCATTAATCATGGAAAAACCCAAGTTTGTCCTTGCACTGTGTGAGTGCCTATGAACAGCTCCTTTGATAAGAGTGTTTTTACATGCCTGGAGGGATTTAGCTTTTTGGACCTCTGTCCTGTAAGTAGTAGGCGGACCTTCCTTTGCATGTGAGTCTGCTTTCATTGCTGGTTTCAAGTCACAGAGAATTAGCAGGGATGTTTGAAATGAGAAGTTGTACCATGCTTGTGTTCCTCCATTGTATTTGTGCTGTTTCACGGCACTTGTGGCATGGCATAGACTTATAATTATGTATTGTCAGCAGCCAGAGAGAACACAGGGGGACAGAAGAAGGGAATTTTGAAGTAGAAGAAGGGCAAAATGCTATCTTTTAAGTGGCAAAATATTTAGTCACACAATTTTGTTTCTTTTTAATATGGAAGATTAATAGAGCAAAGTAATAAATTATTTACCACCTTATCTTATACCTGACCAAGAAATGGGAAGAACAGACAACTGTAGGTATTTTCCCCAAGTAAGGAACAGATAAATTGCCTTTACAAAAGGCAACTATTGGACATAGACATAAATTATATTGTGAGTTTTTTCCTAATGAGAGTAGTAAACAGCAAACATGTCCATTGTGTATCATATACTTTTCATAGCCTGAACTATGAGCCAGAATGGTTTATTACAGCTACCTGGTCTGGCCTTGTATATGGGAAAGACAAAACCCTGACTATATGATGGCAGCCCAGTAACTTTCAGCTGACAAAATATTTCATGTCTTTTACAAAAAACAGTTAGGTCTCATTTGAAATAGGCAAATCTTCACACCCCGAACTATGATTTTTATTAAGAAAAGAAAGACATGAAAGGCATTACTGTTTTGGATTGTTCTAACCTCAATTTTTGGTCTATGATACCTATCCACTACATAGATAAAACAGCTCTTTACCAAAACATGTTTTTACTTTCTGCAAGTATCTACACTATTTAACTTCCTTAACGTTAAACAATTCTGTTCGGAGGATAACTTAAACCATACAATTTTAATAGGCATTTGTAGACCTGAAGAAAGGATCCTAAGAAGATAGTCAAGTTTAAAAGGGTTTAAAGTTTAAAATGTAATATGAGTAGACTTCATTTTAAAGCTAATCAGTATGAGAAAATAGTCATGCTGATCAGTGAACCTTCACCTGCATTGATGAACCTTCATGCAGGGAAGTTTAGGAAGGTGGCATCTCAGAAAAAAAGAGCTCATGGCACATCCCCTGTGAACAGCCACCCCTCTCCCTGCCCTGGCACAGACACAAACGTGTGCCCTTGCATGGGCTACTCAGTTTATGAGCCACAGAGACACAAGAAAACAACTGCACCTCCCCAGCTTCCTTCCTACAGAAAGCAAGGAACAGGACTAGAGCCCTATCAAGTGAACGTCCAGTGTGACTTTCCCTCCTTGGAGACTGTGTAAAGCAAATATGATACAGGAATTCTCTGAAGTTCCAAGACCTGGAGCAGTTCCTGAGCATTATGAATATGAGGTGGCCTCTTCACATAGTCATTCTTCAATTGCACCAGAGATTTGGTTGCAAAGAGACAGTTTAAATAAAAAATCAGGTCCACTGATTTTCATCTTTTAGAATAAAAGCAGGTGTAAAAAGAAAGCAAGGGAATAGACAGTAAACAGGGAAAAGTTACAGAGTAAAGGCAACAATCTGTATTTCTCCACTGTTCATTTTCATATACATATATATATATCAGGATTTGTTTCTTAGTGAATTTTTGCAAGGAAATGAACACTGATGTGTCGGGTATTTGGTCAGGTGGTATGTGAACAGGCCTGAATAATACTGTTTTAGTGAAGCCAGAATTAAATCTATCTTTCTAAGATGGAACACTAAAAGCAAAACAGATTTTCAATGCATAATTTTGTGTACCAGTGTAATGGTTTTAGTCATTATAAGTGCAAAAAACCCAGTTACTGGGAGGCAAAAGGTCTCCCAAGGCTCTGGTGGCAGCTCCAGGGAGGTATCTCTGAAAGCAAGAGTAGGGTGGTGAGGCACTGGAACAGGTTTCTCAGAGAAGTTGTGGCTGCCCCATCCCTGGAAGTGTTCAAGGACATGTTGGATGGGGCTTGGAGCAACCTGGTCTAGTGGAAGGTGTCCCTGCCCATGACAGGGAGTTGGAACTAGATGGGCTTTAGTATCCCTTCCAACCCAAATGATTCCATGATTCTGTGATAAGGGAATGCAGAACTGCACCCTCGTTTGCTGCACCACACAGTAACTTAATTACCCCTTATAATAGCAATTTAACTCACAGAGCCACACCTTTTGCCACAAGAGCCACATGACTGGCATAAGAGAAATAATTTGGAAAAAAATTCTCAACCAGGATGAAAGGACACTTTGTGCAGAAAAACAAGCATATGTGGGCTTATCCCTGCTCTAAGGTTTTTTCATTTTTGGGCAGTATTTTCCAGCCTTTTGGAATGGAGCTGACCAGAGTATATATTAATTTCTGGGTATCTTGGAAGAAAATAAAGGCAATCTCAGAAGTATCCATTTCCTCTGGATTAACTCCTGGAGCCTAGTAGACTCCTGTCAGCCAGTTCCAGGCTGGAATAGTCATTTAACTTTCTTTTTAAATTTAGGAAGTTCCAGAATTTGGGAGTTGAAGAAAATCAAATCTTTGATTTGATGTCCAACAGGACATCTACGTAAGTAGATGAGCTTGTTTGGCACCAGATACTTCACAGCCTACTGAAGATGGATCTGGGTTTGTTTATGACATGTCTAGGAAATGAAAGCAAATCCCCACTGCTCACAGTCCCCACTCTTGTGACAGACCAAGAATGACAAATCAGAGCATGGAACAGGAACCGGCAAATGCACCTCCAGTGTCACCTCAAATTTAATGCCAGTGAGCAACTGTCAAAAAGTCATTATAAAATACCATAACTCTTTACCTCAGGGCTCCTCAGGAGAGAGAAAATACAGCATTTCCAGCAGCAGAGAGATGTCCTTGGGGAGGATAAAGGTCTCGAGTCATTAGAGTCTATTGACATAAGTTATCTTTCCAAAGATATCCAAAAGAAGTTTGAATGTGAATTTATTGGCATGAGTAAAAACACTTTTCTTGGGGCTTTATCAAAGTGGGTTTTTTCAATGTATTTCCACAGGGACAAGTTAAATTATACATATTTATTTCATATGTGTGTACACACATGTTTGCACGTACACATACAGTGCATTAGTTTATATACATTTTACATGAGCATGTCTTCAGGATGGTTTGTTTCCTAAATAAAATCCATTACAAAGAGGGGAACAGAGATGGGCCATATCTAAACAAAATTATGTTAATGCAAGTGATCTAATTAGAAGAATAAAAGCAAACATGACAAATTCTGACCAGAGTGTAAATCCAGATTCTAGTTATATTTGTGTAAGCGTTAAATTAGTCCTCATATTTCTGAACAGCAGCATAAGGAAAACTAATCAAAGGGAACAGCTAAGAAATGACTGCTTTAAAATTAAGTTAATTTCAGAATCAGGTAAAAAAATTATTAAATTACCAGAACATATAGAACTATGCCAGAATTTCCCATGAAAAGGACATAGATAGTAATTATATTAGAAGCAGTCCCATAGTGGATCACCTAATGTAAACCCATGTTCCAGATGCTCTGTTAAATTCTGAATCTTACTGTCTGTGCACAGTATTCAGACTCCCTACTGTGCACACAGTACATATGGAACTGTGGGGCTCATTGTCACAGGGTGTAGCAGGAATCAGTCTCCAAGAAAGGATTATACAACCATATAAACTCAATGGACTGGATAGTCCTCAGCTGAGGTGCCCCAAACTGTCACTGACAGAAAATTGCCATCCTAAGGGAATATTTGTGGACATTCAGAGTTAAGGTGCTTTTAGATACATAGACCTTTTTGAGTGTACTCCAGATAGCTTTTGCATTTGCACCTTTTTTCTTTCACTGCTAAATCAAATGGTTCTTTGTATATATGTCATATTTTACCCTTGGCCCCTTATAGCTACTGGATACTGTAATGTCCCATGTTTACATCTTGTGCCCTACATGTGTCTAAACTCATGATAAATTTTTCATAAATGAATAGTTGAGATTGAAAAAAAAAAAAAAATATCTAAATTTAGGCTTCTAAACCTGAATGTTGGCACCCAAGTAACTGGCCAGCTTTCCAAAAGCCAAGCCCCTGGAAATTTCCAGTAAGCACAGTTGCCATACCAACGGCTGTCAGCACTCTTGCAAAAGCAGGTCATGCATTTAGGTGCCAAAATGTAGCAAGAGGGGTCTAATTTCAGGCTTTTTTTTTTTTTTTAGATCTGGCCAAGAGCTCTGATTATAATTGAGAACAGTTTCACCTCTGCTGCCACTCTCCAGCTTCTCCAACTGGAGTCACAAGAGAAGTTGCAAAAGAGATGATGTTGTCTGGGGAGGTGAAGCATGAGGTGTTAGCAGTCATTGCCTGGTGCTATCCTGGGATGCAGGCTTTGAGTTAACACAGAGATATCCCATAAACTGATTTTGGGGCAAACAGCCAAAAAAGTGTGCGGCTGGGTGCAGACTGATTTCCCTGGGCTAGAAGCAGGGTGGGGCTCAAATCCATGGGCAGAGGGGATGTTTGGTTTGTTGTATTGCAGCACTAAGCTTTGTGGGCCCGCCATGCAAGCAGGCATGTGGCCAGGTGCTCACCCACCCCCACCTTCATCCATTGCTGGCCAATTCCCCCGTGGAATCCTGCACTGTCCTGCTTCCAGCTTGAAGTCCCTCTTGCTGGGCATCATCCAAGGCATTTTGAGGGTGAGGACAAGTGCATCCCACTTGGTCCCCCCATCCCTTGGGGGGTTTGGGATGCATCCTCTGTGCTGCCTCTGCTTCCAAATACCTGCCTGACTTCAGGCAAGTCACTTAACCTCTCTGTCTGGAGGCAAAAGAAAGATAACACCACTTCCTTCTCTCTGCATTTTGTGTGTCTTCTTCAGCTCAGGTGTAAGCTCCTAAGGGCAAGGTTTGTCTTCTCAGCACGTTCAATGCCTATCAAAACAGAGCCTTGATCTCAGCTGGGGCCTTGAGGCATGACTGCAGTGCTGTTATTATCATTAATAACAATAATAACGAATGCAATCAGATCAAAGACACTGACTGTATGAGTCATTTTTTGGGGTAAAGTTAGTCATTCCAAAGAGCAATAGGTATATGTAAACTTTAGACACTGCCAAGGTTTCTCTTTTTTCCCACCATTTAAAAATTCACCCTTGGGAGGATGGGAGAGCAACATGATCTGAAAGGGTTCGGCCCTGCCAGTGTTTCCATGTGGATGGGCACTTGTGCTCACATGCCGACACTGCAAGGTTAATGGTGTAACTTTGTTCTCTATAATTCGGCTATGTAAATACCCTGTGTGGGTTTTCTGGATCATAGGTGAAACTCCTTTCCATATTGAGCCTTCTCTGGATGGAATTCAATCTCTATCTTTGCCCTCAGTGACACCCATATGAAAACCAAACAACAGAACTACATGCCAAAAATTTGTTTTTTCTTATTAAATGTTGCAGGTTTTAGTTGTTTGGTGGGGCGGAGGGGGTTCTGTTCTTTTCATCAGTTGAATGAATCACAACAAAGGTGTCTTGAAAGGGAAAAAAGAAATTACATGAATGAATTACTTAGCAAAAATTTTAAAATGAGATTTTTCACCTGAAAGAAAGGGCCGGCAGCCAATTGGATTACACAGGTGCAAAGTAAGACACAAGAGGGAGCTCACATAATAAATAATAGTGATAAACAACATTTTGAAAACAGTTCAATCCTATGGAGAAAAGAAAATTAATAAAGCTTACAGTTGCTATTTGCTGTTGGTGTCCTCATCCCTGCAGTTATTGTCACAGGCTACGGGAACATGTTCACAGAAAAGGACCTCAGTACACCACACTTTGCCCACAGAGAAGAAAGGCACAACCCAGTCACAAGAGCTTCTGGTCTGGGGGTAGCATGGAAAAAGGCAACTGAGCCAGGAGACAACAGGGAGACACTGTTCTGGCAGACAGAAAGGGATCTGAGTTCAGAGCTCCTCCAGGAATTATTGTCAAATATTCAATTCATATTGCCATTTTAAAATACATTTAAATATCTTATGTGCATTTATGTTGCTTGAGAATGTTGGCTCATATTTAAGAGACAACCACATATACAGAAAATCAGAGGACTTAAAGCTGAGTCTGCAACCCAACTGTTACAGTTCGTATGTGAATCAGGAGTTTTGTTTCTATGCCTGCAACTTTAGTTCACTCCAGCAACCACATTGCTCAGAACTTAGAGAAACCGTGCCTTTTTGACAAATGCATTTGACAAACTCTTCCTTTTTAAGTGTTAATGTGATCAGTCAAAACCTTTCAATTCTTAAAGTTTTTGTGAAAATAAGGCAATATCTGTCAGTAACTACAATGGCCTTGTAGATCTCAATTGGCAGAGATCCACTCTCCCTGCAGTTGGACACATGTTTCATGGTGCTGGACCTTGGGTCTTTCCATCTTTCTGAGGCTACACCTGCGTGTACCAGCACACAAATGTCCCAGCTCCTCTCCAAAAAACCTGAAAGTAGAACAGCTGGAAGGCTGCCCTTTAAAGCAAGGCCTCCACATTGTAACAGCTCTGGGCATAATTACCACCTGAAAGGACGTTAGATAGTCATCAAAGGGGCACTAGTTTTGGGGGGAACCCACACACAGACCTAGTAGATGAGCATTACCCTGTGTTATCCTTCAGCTCTGAACAAGCAAGAATATGTTGAACATTGTTGGGGTTGGAAATCAATCACTAGGGTTGGAAAGGCACTAGTTCATATGCTGGTGCTTGTGGCCATAACAGGTATCTCAGACATCTCAGAATTTTTTTAGAATCTCTTAGCAGAGATCCACAATTAATGCAATTGCAAGGTGTGTACATTCTCTCATATGCCAGGACCTCTCTTGTCTTCAGTATCTGTACAACAGCCACAAGCCTTAGGGAGCTGCTGACTACCTTTCAGCCCAGAAGGGAGCCAATTCTTACTCTGTGACATCTGAGTCCATAGGATGAATGTATCCACCCACATCAGCAGTGGCTCCATTTCTTTCCTCTGCTCCTTTAGTGCAAATGGGCCTTTCCATCAATAGTGCCACTCACAGGGAGTTCAGAAATATGTTCAATCCTGACAGATGTTTGTCAAATGGCTCACTGAGTAGCTCAAGACCAACTGGTGTTCCTTGTAAGATTGTATTAGCCGTATGAGCCTGGGCTGTTTTTCACTTTACAGTGTGGTGTCCGTCAAAGATCATCCACATACTTGTATCAGGAACCCCATAGATCGGAGAGAACCAAAGGAGAATGTGAAGGATCTGACAATGGAGTGTAGTCCCTACTGTGTAGCTTGCTGGAAGGAACATGGCCACTATAAGCATCCTAATGCTACATAGACTGGTTGTGCACACTAGGGAAGGCAGTAAGAACTTCAGCAATTGGAATAATCAAAGACATCGAAACCCTGAGATCCTTCTTCGTTGTAAGACTCCAACATACAAAGTTTAGTCTGTGCAGTCACCTTAATGCTGGAAACCCTGGATCTCAACACTGGGAATTACTCTTTCCACTCATTTGAGAGAAGTTGGTGAATTCTTCAGCAGAAAGGGTATTTTGTAGCCAGATTCCACAGCTGTGGAATTACAGAGAGCCAGGCAGTGGATCCTGAGCTGGCAGAGACCATCCTCACACTGGTTGATGCATTTGATCTCTGGAGAGGAGGGAGTACATACCCGGCATGCTGAAGCAATGCTGGCTTTGACTGTGCAAGCAGGTGCTCGCTTCCCCTCCCCGTGAGATGGGGAGAGTGAAAGAACAGCTGTAAATAGAACAAGGTTTAAAAAATTGGAGAAATAGAGATTAAAAAAAAAAAACCAACCAAACACAAACTTGCCTGTCTTGCATCGGAATCCTGTCATGTTTTTAATCTAAATTAAATTTATAGTATTATGTAGTAAAACAATTGCCTACTACCTGAGCCACACATTTTTGAGAAGTGAGAATGAGCCATATGTCTTCCATAAAATCATACTGATACACTTCATCCTGTTCTTTATGCTTTCTGGTAAATCATATTTTTTTGCTGGCCATGGTAAAAGTGAGCAATGTTTCTGTTTGCCAGAAAGTCTTTACATCACTGTATTATCCTTCATCTCCACCAGTTTTCATTTGTTACTATTGACACATGGTAAAACAGTTTTAATTATCTCCAGCCTCAAGTATAAGGATTTTTTATAATTCAGTTGGGTCTATTTAATTTCCAGTATCTAAGCTACCATAATGAAAATGTTACTCAAGGTTTCTTCTTCAACTCCCCCCTCTTTAGATCATAATAAAGACAGCTCACTTAAGCAAATAGTTCCTTTGAAATGTTAATCCTCCTTAGATGTGTTTTTTGTTAGATCAGCTGCACTGTTAAAATACTTTCTATTTTCCCATTAATTGGAATGCAGAATAACACTTATTAGCCATATGGACACAAAGTAGCTCGTTGATAAAGACAACTGAATTAAAGCCTCATGTTAAACAATGAATTAACTGTGATATGGGGAGCAAAAACCACAGTTACATAAAACTGGGTTGTCTACCCCTCTTTTATCCAACACAACCTCTCCTTAAATAAGAAATATATTTCAGACACAGTCCCCAGTGCAACCTAACGTCCACACAAAAGCACAGGAAGGAGGGAGAACGTAAAAATCTACTGCAAAGGGGCTTATTGAAATATTATTTGTTGAACTTCTCAGTTTATATTAGTCTTTATTTGGCATTTAAAGAATGAAATCCCGACAAGCCAAACCTTTCCTTCAGAAATGCATGTGGAGGTGCGCGTTTGCTGCAGAGCTGGCTCTGCGGTTGCTCCCTGGCTTGAGACCCTGGCTTGGCTCAGGTGTGATCAGGCACAGCATGAGATCACACGCTTGGTGCTGTTCCTCCCTCCGTCCCTGCCACGTCCCGAGCCTGACAGACTGCTGTGCTCCAATAAATGCAGCAGCTCCGTGATTGCTTTTTAATGAATTTGGGGGGAATGTGTACGGTTTCCCTGGGGTGTGAAAGGAATTTCAGGTGGGTCATCTGCATTCAAATAATAAATTACTTGGGCAGGTTGTGTAAGGTTAGCAGCCAAGGAAGTGGGATTGTGACTCTAACCCGAACCTCTGTGTAAATCAGTAGGCACAGAAGAAAAGCTCTGGTCGATTCAGGTGAGAAGAATGTGGCTGGGAGGACGTTATGAAAAACACTAGATAAGAACCTTGGCTTGTGTACAGTGAAAGCATGCTTAAGCTTCAGTAGACTTCAGTAAATATAGTTTTATTTGGAAACTCTGCCTGTAATTTCGAAATAGGAGACATCTGAGTACATGATGAATTTCTAGTCCTGGTCTATACTTCAGTGAGAGATCAGTCTTTCTTGGAGATATGTCCATTTTATTGTCCCTTGATTTACACACTTTGTGCAAGTCTGAACATGGGTGTACAACAATCAAGCAGTAGGAGCTGGGGCACATGAAGCATCGGTTTCCAGAGGGGCAGGAAGTTGGTGTTATTTACTTAACCAGGAACAATAGATCACTTGCTATTCAGTTGGCATTTCTATTGCTGGCACGATGGGCGCATCCGTCTGCTCACACCCTCAGCTGCTGCACCCCTACCTGCTCCCTTCACTGCCTCTGGCACTTGGTGATGCCTCCAGCAGAAATCAGAGAGATTTCCAGATTCCAGCAATTGACAGAGAGCAAATTTGCAAATGTGCACTGTGCTAACATGATTAGGCCTGTGAACATGCAAATCCTTGGAATGAATTTTGGTTTTATGCAACTGACGTAAATAAAAACGATCCTGTTTATGTACTGCCTAAACAGCCACTGTACAAACTGGACTGCCAGAGATGATTTCATTCATCTTTTTAGTGAAACATTTAGAGAACCATAGTGCAGATACCTCCAGGGTATAATTTTCATGATAATCAAAACACAGACAGGCTATACAATAGTTTACAACCAGAACTGCGGGTAGATATCTAATTCTGGGGAAGGAGGGAAATTTTTTTGTGTCCAGAACACTAACACATGTCCTGATGACAGATCCCCACAGCTCCTCTGCCTGATGTCATAGGATTTTGGGGGGCAATAAACGATCCTTGTCAGGTAGACCAAAGGCAGCATTTCCAACAGTACTAAGGCTGTGACTGACTCACACAAGCACATTGTTCTTGATCTTGTGTTTCAGCTGGGATCAAAGACTGGAAATTCTGTCTGTGTATCCTTGCTGTTTGACTGATGAGTTGTCCCAGAGAATTTTCCTTCAGCCTGCCAGTGTGTCTCTGATTTGAGAGGACACAGTCCTGAGCAGAGTGGTCCTTAGACTAACTTTTCCCTGAGATCACCCCACAGGTTACCTTGCTTTGCAGCTTGTTGCAGTGGAAATTAACCAGAGCTTCATTCAAAAAACCTCACACAGAGATCAATCAGGTTACTCTGGTTAATCCTGACTCTCTCACTTGGCAGTGGATTATAACCTCCCTCATAAGGTAATTTCTAATTCCTCACAGAGAAAGTAAGGTGGGTTCCAGCCACACTTTTGGCATTTACAACAGCAGGCAGGGAACAATCTGTTTGAGTTTTCTGCTGGAAGGCTGAAATGTTGTGTTGAGGGTATGCTAGGTTATCACCAATAATGTGGAGTTGTGATCATTTTACCTGGGGAATAAGAGTGAGGAAGAGGTGATCTTTAAGTGGATGGAGAATATCAATGGAGCTGAAGCCTTCACTGGCCCTGTTTGTGAATCCCTTGACTAGAAGACCTTTTCCAACCTCAATGATTCTAAGTCAGAGTATTCAAAGAAATCCTTGGATCAAGGAACATAGAGTGTTCTCTTATTGCTGATAGTATAGCAAAATATCATATGCTTCCCAGAGACAGTTGTTAATTTAAGCCACTTTTTCATCAGAAAAAATCCTCAAACTTTTATTTGAAAAACACTATTTCATTAAAATTGTGAGAGATTTGAACCACCAGAGTTTCCCAACAAAACTTGAAACCCCTGATATTGTTATGGCTCACTCTTTCCCTGCTCCTTTTTATTTTCCTCCATTTTTTTTCTAGTGGTAAAATGAAAAGAAAGGAGAAAAGACTGAGATAGGACTGAAAAAAGGAACATTTAGACTTTTCAGGTAAAGAGATGAAAATGGGCCAGCGGACTTCTTTTAAAATATTTCTACTTCCCTGTGTGACTGCTGTGAAGCCCAGGAAGAAGCTATGGGTTCATGGTAGTTGGTTACATTGATATATACAGACAAACACAGCTGAGATTGGAAGGGACTTCTGGAAATTGTCTTGTGCAAGCTCCCTGTTCACAGTAGAGTCATCTCAAACAGGTTGTTCAGACTATTTTAGAGTGGTTCTTCAGCTCCTTCTGCAGTCCAAGCTCTCTGGGTGTTTATTCTTCCATTACTGAATCCTGCCGTTCTCTTGGCCACAAATAACTATTGATTCCTACAGGTGAGGGATATACACACCAGCCTTTCTCATCCTGTTTTACAATCCATGTCCTTTCCCTTTCATCATGGCTCAGAGAATGCTCTTAATACTTTCCAGAAAGCAAGGTCACTGGTTGACAAGAAAACTTTTAAATCGGTGAAAGAGGAAAACTTAAAAATACTCAGTGTCCGATGTGCAGAAAGTTATCTGTCACCAGCACTTTTCCTACAACAAAGCCAGGAAATTCTCAGACAAAATAGCCAAGATACACTCTCAGCTGTTTATAACGATCCATTAATTAATGTTAACGTGCAGTTTGCTTTAGACAAAGCCTTTTGGTGTCCAACACCCCCTATACTTTAGAAACTGGTGCTCAGTGTCATCCATGCTATCCCAAAGCCACCATCAGTGCCAGTGGCACTCGACACCAGGAGCCCAGGCAGTGACCCCAGGGGTTCACACACAGCTCCACCACTGGGCTGTACCTCAGATTTTTGGTGAAATCTCAGCCAACTACTTCACTTGGTTTCCAAAGTGTCCAAAGTGGGAAACGACTGTCAGTGTAGATCTCTTCAGTACCGAGCCCAACAAGCACCATCTTTTTCCTGGAATTACCACAGTATATATAAAATCATGAGGCTTAGTCATATTGTGAAGGAGATTGAACCATCTGAGCTGACCTCTTTGTATTTAAATCACTTTGGTTGTCATGGCCCCCATCTGTACAATTGTTATACAAGTGATGCAGCCTACTTTTAAATGTAGGAGTTTTTTCTTTCTTTTTGAGTCCACAGAACAAAATACAATTTTTAAACATATAAAAATGTTCATTAGAATCTAACACATTTTCTCACTAGGGAGACTTTAGCCATTTCTAAAACCGAACTTCAGTTCTAAGCTATTTTAACTGTACTGCTCTTTTGCAAGTTCCAATGGATTATTTTGAAATTTCCCTAATTTATGTTTTAATGTACTTTCTAGGCATACTGGCCATTCTTTCAATAGAGCATAAAGTGGTTATTGTTAATACATACATACTGGGTAGCAGCAAATGTTTCTGGAGTACTGGGCTTTCTGTAGTGACATTAAATAAAGGAAAAAAAGGAGATGAAGTAATACTGATTTCTATGACAGCCTCTGTTTGCAGGACAAGGATTTAATTCAGAATTAAGCCACATTAGTGTTAAAGAAGCCATTACTCACTTGCAAATTCTTCTCCCCCAAAACCCATTTCATTGCTCAGTGTAATAAGCTGGTACATTTATCCACAAACATTTGATGACTGATGCTTTATTTTGCCTTTGAATGTTTCTTTAATGAAATCCGGGTGCTTAAAAATATCCAGTAACATAGTTAACCATTTTGCTTTGGTATTAACAGAGCAGTTATTCTGTAGCCATTTGTCTTTGACGTAGCTTTGATATGTGACCCCTTTAAACAGAAAAACAAAAATCAGGTATCAATACAGATAAAAATCATTTATAGAATTTCACTAGATATAAATAGATGTGTCTCTTTGTGTGGCTTTTTCTTCTTTGTTAACAGGCATAGATTTACTTATGTTTTGCATTAGCTGTGGAAAACTTCCCTTGAGTTTTATCAAGCTGTCTTGTTCTGAGAATGCATAAAACATCTCTCTTCCAAGTTTAGGATATGCTTTGTTGTCTTTTAAAAGTTATGGTGTAGATTGTTGAGGGACATTTAGTCCGGCAATACTGAGAGTCCAGCAAAACTATTTCTAGGCTAAATGCTACTTCTGGTCTCTAAGGAGCTTCTACAGCGGCCAAAAATCCCTGGGACATGTGTACAAACCCTTTTCCCAGGCTGGGCCGTGTTTAAGACCAGAAATGTGGGCATGTGTTGATAAAAGAGAAGATTAATGTTATACTCTCTGAAAATTGTCTGACACCAGCTGAATCTCTCCCACTCTTGGCTGTGCTGGACGTTACTGAAGGTGAAGACACCAGAAAAAGAACTTGGTCATAGGCACCGAGTTCATTCAGATGGATCTTTCTGAGTTAAAAAAGGGGGAAATTTTGGGTGCTGAGCTACTTCCTTTTGCCTGCCCCCAGAGTGGGGTCACACCTGTCTATCAGGGAAAAATCTGAAAAGAAGAAAGCTTGAAGAAAGGTGTAAGAGAAGAAAGCTGCAGGGCTTTTCCCAGAGGAGCCAACCAGGCTGAGGGAGGGTGGCTGCTGCCCTCAGCTCACCTTCTCATGGCTGAGAGCTCTTGCATGGGTGCATTTTGCTATCATCATCCTTGTTCTGCTATTTCATTCAGTCATAGGCCCTGATTATTTAAACAACTGCAACCAGAAGACTTTGTTTCCCTGACTCTGTATTCCCCTGAGTAACATAAGCCAACAAGATGTTTCTAAGAAAAAGGTTGATGCTATCTTTTAAAATGTACTTCCAACTGATTGCTATCTTTCTTCAAGCTGGGCCTTCTGCCATCCCTTCTCCCTCTTCTGCTGGCACCATCCAGTAGTTTAAATCTCACCAAAAAGACAGAAAGTTTCGGCCCTGTCCCAGCCTTACAGCAGGTATCTGGCCTCTAAGGAATGACAGAATCTGAGATCTTTTAAGATCTTTGTATGTTTTGCACTTAAAAATGGTCTCCAAATACTTTTGAGAGTCTGGTTATCTATATGGGTGTGTGAGAAATGCCACAGGATGGGCAGGATGAGTCACACACAGGATGCTGTTTTTCTCAGAACAAGGCCTGGTGGAACTGCCACCTTAACCCTTACTTTTTCGTTTCTTGAAGTTTGTTCCCTTCACTGGCCTTAAGAGGATCTTTTGTCCCATCCTTTCCATAGGTACCATTGAGTTTTTTGATTTATGCTGCTCACCTCTCAGAGATTCTTTCTGCTTTTTTAAGGGTTATTTGCCCTTTTGCAGCAAGGCACTGTGCTCTCTCTGTTGACGTGAGCCCTGCAGAGAATTATCGCTTGGACATGCACATTGGTGCCAAGTGGAGATAATGCCTTCTTTTCAGACTGAAGCCTGCCTGTAGGAGTGTTCCCAGTATGATTTTCACAGTCATAACTGCAGTTAATCTTAAACTTGGCATACCCTTCCTTTCTCTGTAATGTTTTTAATGACTCTTTCAGGGCGAAAGAATCCTCAGGGTTTTAGAGTATTGCATTCACCTACTGATTCACTCTTGCCAGGTTGGTGTAGCTAACCAAGGTCCAGCTTAATAAGCAACTCTATCACTTATATTACAGTGCAGGAAGTTATCTGTCTTTTGCAGCTAAACAACATTGAGAGGAGGAAGCATTTTTTTCTGAGCAAGCAGGAGGTGCCGTGCACCACAATGGTCAGTAAATATGTAGCAGCAATTTACAGGGTTTATTTTTAATCCAGGGCCTATGTTGAGAGAGTGGCATGAACTGGGTAAATCAATCAGGCTGTTGCAAAGCAAGCCTGAAATGAAAGGGCAGTCAAGGAGGAAGTGGTAAATAACACACAAGACTGATTGCTCCTGGGCACAGCTACGGCCTTGGGTTTGAGGAGTAATTACCTGGTCACACCTAAACCCTCGCTGGTGTGCAATGTGCAAACTGCAGACTTCAGTAAAGAGATTACTCTTGCCTTTGCCAGCAACAATTTCATTGCCAAGAGCCATTTGTTCCTGGTTTCTTGAAGGAGCTGGAAAGCGTGCAAGACCCCATGTTTAGTCACTTGTGAGCTTAGGTCTCAGCACTAGCACAGAGCCCATCTACTTCAACTGAGGAGGGGAGAGAAGGGAAGAGGAGCAAGAGAGGTGGCATTTCTGCTCTGTCACAAAGTCAGGCTGCAGGACTGTGCCCCATATACAATTTATTGCCAACCTGGCAGCTGGGTAGAGCAAGCATAAAAAATTAATTCTCCTTACATTTAGGGGTGGTGGCCATGCTACCCCAGCAAGGGCAAGCCAAATGCCACGTTTGAAAACTTGTTCACTGCTAACCCCACTAAGAAAAAAAAATGGCCAAAGTTCAAAGAGATCCAAACAAGCTGTATCTGCCCATTGCACTCATATGAGAAGCCTGTAGCTCATCTTCCTTGGTTATTTCTGGGTAAATGCAGAGTGAGTTTCACTCAGTTTGTCCTTATTAAAAGCCTGTTGCAGACAGATAGGACAGAGCCTTTTCTGCAGCAGACAGACATAGGTGCCTCTGACCTGTTGGGGCAAAAGGAGATCTGAAACTGGATGCCGTAACTGCATGCCTGCTTGCTTCCTTGGCTCCCTGCTAAACCTGAGCATAGCTGGGAGATCAATGTGCTTTGAATAACACCATGTCTTGAGAGAAAGAGAGCTTCAGAAGGGAGCCAGGACAGCTGTGCTCCAGTTATGCCTTTCCTGTGGATTTTCCATGTTTTGCTAAGCAAATTGGTAGTCTAAAATTCTCAAATGCAGTTCCACTGGGATGTTTTCTTTTTAAGTTTGTGAGTTTTCTGGGCAAAACAGTATTTGTACTAGGCAATAGACACCAAAAGCCATCTCTGTCTCATACCATCCATAATGCGGGCTGCCCAGCTATAACTCTTCTCTCTTTCTTTTCCCTGCATCCTCATTGTCTATAGACATTGAGAGAAATGTACAGCCCAAAGGTGGATACTGCTGTGTCAGCTTATGAGTATCACCCTCCAGAACACAGGAGGTTCTTTTTTTTTCCTGATTTTGCTCTCCTTGATCTGATGATCCCTGCCTTCCATGAGCAATACTTACCTTGTCACTCCTCCATCCTACATTGCACTTCTGTTCCTACAGTGTGATGCTTATCAAAGGGAGCCACTTGTGTTGGGTCACTTGCATAGCCAAAAGGAATTACGTCTGCACCACTACTTCATTTTTATATGGGTGATGGTTCTGATTTCTTCACTGGACATGGGGCCAGGAGGGTTCTTTCAGCTGTGTGAGCAGCCAAGGCAACTAAAATGGCCATTTCCTATCTCCTCCTCTGCGTGAAAAAGGACAGACTGATGTGCATGTCTCCTGGACCATTAGTTGGACCATCTTCTGGGATGAAAGGCGTATCATGGCCACAGCTGATCTCCTGTCTCCAATAGTTCTTCTGGTGTGTTATCCCATCTTTGGGATTTACCATTGGTCCTAGAGCTCATAAAACTGACATGCAGATTGCCCTAAGCCTCAGTTTGGGCCATGTACCAATTAACATGCAGAATCAGTCTTGGAGACACAGTGAGTAATTGGTGATTGCATGTCATTCATATGCATGATTGTCACATGGGTCCCATTCACATGGTCTCCAACCAAACTGGATAGTGGGACCTGCACTTGTATTAGGGATCTCTGCTCTGGGATATGAATCAGTTTTTCTCTGGTGGTAATGTCAGGTACCTGGTAAATGGACTGCAAATGACCTGCACTCCAATTACCCTGCATCAGCATGATCCTACCATATAGAACTTGACTTCTGCCAACTGAGCAAAAGACAAAGTATACATATTTTCTTAATAAATTCTCAAACTTTTCTTGAGCCTGAGCTAAACCTTCTTATCTAATATCAAGTAATTTAAGCATTTTTAACATTCTAAAGACAAGTTAATCCTTTTATAGGGAAAAGTCAGAAAATGGGCTTAGAATGACATTTTAACAATGTCTATGGTATGTTAAGCTGATGAAAAATTCTAACAGCAGTTTTAAGCACTTTTGGCTAAAATGTTACTGTGATCTTAAAGCACTATAAACCATAAGTATCATGCCAAATTGCTAGCTGTTTGTCAATAATGTAAAATTTCACAAAGTCTGCCAACACAAACTGGTTTTTTCCCAGTAACTTCAGTTCTCAGATGTTGTTTTAGTGACATGACACATCTAATATGAGTCTAAATTTGACCTAGCCTTAGACTTATATCTATTTGTCTCTTCTTTTCCCAGGTAAGTTTTGCTGCCAAGTAACACTTGATTTTCATCTGTTTTCAGTGGCTTCCTTTCCATAATTGTTTTGTTTTTATCAATGTGGCCATTTCAATGCATGCTAAAGATGATGAACAGGCAATTCTAAACTCCTCTGTTTGTTCACAGAAGAACTAATAGTAGAAGTTGAAATATTGATCTGTCCAACACATTCTGCATCAGTTAGAATTTTACTTTCACTAAGGTTTTTTTGTCTCTATTGGAGGTAGAGACAAAACATCAGGAAAGTTTCCTCATTTTCTATTACTGTTCTTGCTCAGTGTACAAAGGAGCTCAGAGTTGAATAAATAAAGAAAGTACTTCTTAAAAGACCAGCAAACTGATCTGCAGAGCCACCACAGAAGCCATCACATATCACATATTTTGAGAGCAAAGCAGTCCTGACACTAGCACACCCACTGAATGATCCAACTTTTAAGCATATCTGCTAATTAAACATCCACCAGGTTGCATCTCTTCCCTGAGCCTGGGAACCACTGCAGTGTTATCTGAGAGCTGATCCTATCCCTGAAAGCCCTCAAGCACCCACTTGCTCATTACCCACACCCTGAGTGACTCTCCCAAGAACTCACGCCCCAGAGCTCCCTACCAGAGCTTAGTTCTTGGTTTGTTTGCTTTTTCCAAGCCCAGTTTGCTTTTTGGCCTTTCAATGAAGGGAGTGCCCTCATGGAGGAATGCGGGTGTATGCTTGGCTCCATTCAGCCTAAAGACAATCCAAGACACCTTTAGCTACTTGAGATGGCCACGTGCTTGGAACAGGACTAGTAGGAGACCTATGCCCTCTTGGGACAGCCCAGGGATCTCAAATGGCTCTGGGGGACTGCCTAGAGGAGGTCTCTGGAGCTTGTCTTGCAACTGAAACCAGTGGGAGCTGGCTGTTTAGCAGGGGATGGAAATGAAAAATGGGGCTAAATTCAGGTTTGGAAACAAGCAGCCAGTAGTCAGCAGGCCTCAAACACAGTCCATGATGCTGTTTGGGAACTGACCTGATGTTGTCCTCAAAAGCACTCTCCCTGACTCCATGTCATGGTAACCTGTGAGTGTGGCCTCACCAAAGCTCAAGGACCTACTTTGGCACACTCATTTAGGTGGAAACCTAATGAGCATGACTGGGGGTTTTGTACCCTATTAGTATTTTAGCACATCATCCTCCTGCCCAAAGACAGGAAGGTCAAAAGAAAGGTTGAATTTGGAGCCATGTGTTACAGTCACAAAACAGAAGTCCCATCTCTATTCCCAGCTCAGCCAGACTCTTCCTCCAAGAGCTGCAGTAAAATTGCATTTATTCCACTTTCTGTCTGTCAAAAGTATAACTCATACTTCACTGTGAGAGAGCTGTGGAGAAAATATCCCTTCATAATGGAGTGGGATCAGATGCTGTGTGGAAGAGACTAAATAATTTGGGGGAAAAAATAGGTGGCTTGTTCTCAGATCTGTGTCTCTTCCAGAGATACTGTCTTGGACTCCCATTCCTGTGATACACAACCAGCACATGACTTCTGGTTTGTGGCATCATATTTCTCTTATTTTAAATTAATCAGATAGGATGTTCCTGGTTCACAGCTGTAGAAGGGTCAGATACATGTCTTTTAACACCTTCTACATCACCCACAGGAAAAAGGCAGGAAAACAACATACAGCCACCCTTCTGCCCAGTGCTGAAACAGCCTGTGGCAATGTACAGAGCAGAGAAATATCTTTACTTAGTTTCCTATTATAAACTGCCTTTGGTTTATAAATGATCCCATATTTACCTTGAAACTTGCTGGGAAAGTTTAAAACTTTAAAAACTTATATTTACCTCATAATGACAAAAGTTTCAAAGGAAGGACAGAAAATTGCAGTTATCTGCTGCAACCTTTGGTGATTAGCAATGAAAAGGGTTTGTTCTTTACCTGACAGCAGCGGAACAGAAGTCATCCCTAGCCTGAGCCACTTGAAAAAGGAGGAACTGCAGAGTTTTCACTCCCCTATGATTCTCTTCAAGATTAGCAGCAGTGAACAGCAATTTCTGTTTGTTTTTACAATAATATCCTGTTTTGTAATCCACAGGAAAAGGAGTATGAAAGTAGCAACCTTGGCAGGGATTCGGGGCCAAGGGACTGTTTTCTGAAATCTCAAAGCTCAGGAACACAAAGACTTGGAGGAATTTCCAAGTGCAGTGAATGCCAAATGGTAAAGAAAATGACATGACAATGAGAGAGAGAAGTGATTTATTCACCCTCTTAATAAATTCTTCTTCTAGGGTAGCTTTTTTCTTCTTCAGTGAAAAATTGACAGGCAGCTACTTCCAAATGCTTTTAAGTAAGCACTTACTACAAGTTTAAGGATTGTTAATGCTTTGGGGTTTTTTTCCGAAGATGGAACAACTGAATATAATAATAATAATAATAAAAATTGCGAGAGTGTAATTTAACACCAAACAAATGAACAGCTGAAAAATACACAGATGGCCATGAAAATAATGGTATTATTAAAGGGAGTATATAACATTTCTGCTCAGCACTTACCAGCAAAACCAGCGAGGTTATGTTTTCCTTCATGGAAGATAATAAATGGTGTACCCATCCATTCAAAGTCTGGAAAGGAAAGCATGTTAGGACTAGAGAAGAAGTTAAAAATAAGCTTGTGCCTACTGGAGCACTGTTTCAAAGGGCCATAAGCTAGAATAAATATTGACATAGTAAGGAAAAAATATGCAACAATAACAATTGTTCAAAATGGGCATGATTTGGAAGCTCACAGACCCACACTGAGCTAAACAAACCTGGACAGGGACCAAGGCCCCAAATTTAAAGTTACTTTTGGAATTTAACTTTCACTGATTTCAGTAAGAATTAGACACAGAAACACCTTCATGTCTCTAGGTCTGATTCACTACCTGACGTTGTTTTAAGCCATTCCCCAACCTCAACCCCTTCCAGCAAAAAGAAGCAGAACATTATGAAAGAGGTGACCCTTGGGACAGAAGATGTCACAGAGTTCCTCTTTCTCTGCCACAGGGCTGTTCTGGGTCTTCTTTCAGGTCTTCATTCTGCATTTGCTTTGAGTTAATTTCTCCTAAATATGGCTTTTATGCTATTATGAATAGTGTCTAACAGTTCTTCCTCTGTCTGACCATGTTTTCTACTTCATTTCTCTCTCTTCTCTTCTCTTCTCTTCTCTTCTCTTCTCTTCTCTTCTCTTCTCTTCTCTTCTCTTCTCTTCTCTTCT
>JAWWLV010000144.1:66689622-66742227 GCA_035041135.1 Platyrinchus mystaceus | reverse complement strand
CTTCTCTCTTCTCTCTTCTCTCTTCTCTCTCCTCTCTTCTCTTTTCTCTTTTCTCTTTTCTCTTTTCTCTTTTCTTCTCTTTTCTCTCTTCTCTCTTCTCTTTTCTCTTTTCTCTTTTCTCTTTTCTCTTTTCTCTTTTCCCTTTTCCTATTCTCTCTCTGACCTGGTCCCTGCATCAGTTAGGTGGCATGGAGCACACTGTCAGAGCACATCACTGCTTGCAGTCTCGAGATGTTTTTACAGATGTGTTTTTACCACTTGAAAGTATGGTCTTATACTATGCAGGCAAAAGTGTTCAGCAAAGGCTAGTTTTTATTGCAAATTCCCAATGTTTTTTCCCCCAAATCTTGTCTCTGGATATTTTCATTTTCATTTTAATCAGTTTTATTATCTATTTAGTTATGAATTGGAAACTATTTCAGCCACCTTTTTTTGGAATTAAGGTTTCTGAAAGAAAATCCAAGGAAAAAATAATGGTTAATTTCTTTATTCTTTCTTCACTGGTGCAAACTCCAGTGTAAATCAATAAGCTTGCATCTCTTCTTACACCATAAAGTTAAAAAAAAATGCTTATTTTAATCCACTGCAATATTTAGGCAATCTGGGCCTAAAATTCTGGTAAATCAGTGGACTTCCAACACCACACTCAAATTTAAAATAAGAGTACGATGGAAGAATGTATTTATAAACATTGTATTATTCCTCTAATATCTTGAAGCAGTTTACTGAGCTGAAACTATATATTCTTATTAAAAAGTTCAAAACTGTATGGCAGGTTTTGCATTGTGCAGATAATATGTGTCATCATAGTTTCTGATCAACATCTATTGGCCACAGCAGTCCAGGTATTCATGAATGTCTTACCTGTGCGGTGAAGTCATTTTAATTGGGCTGATTTAATTAGAGAGAAGGAGAATAAAATCACCTTGCTATTTTTACTGCAAAGCCAAGATGCAAATGTGGACTTGCTAGATGCTTTAAAAGCTGCTAAAAGAGAAGGTTTAAGAGTGCTGGCATCACAAAAATGCTTACTTTTTTTTTTTTGTCAGATAGGCAGTTCCAGGTATGCTGGCATGTCCACGTTCTTGTAAAAAGCTACTTTTCAAAGTGAAACTGCCAGTAGCAAGAAACATTTTGTCTTCTTTTTCTATTTTTTTGCTGATTAACTTTTTAAAGTGAATTTCTTGAAGTACTCCCTAAGTCTAACTTTCAGACATGACAGGGACACTTTAGTGTCTGTTAAGACCTATCTACACATTAACATTGTGCAAATAGATAAACCAGTATACACCCAATTTTGCATGCAGTTATAATGCTGCCAGCTCAGTTTTACCAGAAACTAGCTGAAGCTGGCATTTTTAGATTAGTATAAATTTGCTTGTTCTGTAGCATGGACTTTGCTGACTAGAAAACAAAATTAATGTCTCCCAGAATTGATACCACTGTAACAAACCTTTGCATAGGGCAGACACCTCACCCACTGAAAAGGGCTTTTGAAAATGTTCCTCAGGAGCAGGTTTTGGGTTCCTAAAGTTACACATGGGATGTACAGATGGGATTCCCACAGGTGCTTCAACTCCCTCTGTCACAGTGGATAGAGATGCTCAGTTTTCCCCTGGAATGTGCCCATCATGCTCTGAGCTAGCCAGGGTGTATGTGAGGAGCTGAGGTGAGAAAAACACCCAGCTGCCAGCAGCAGTGACACTGGAACAAAGCTGCATTGTAATGGCTAGGAAGGGTGGCTTCTTATCTTTCACATGCTACATTCCTGGTTCAAACAAGGAGGTACACACATTGAAATTAAGGTTCCTGCCCACCTGGGCGAAATGGTCTGGTTATGTTATTTTTCTGTGACTGTGTGGGACTGGGACTGCATTCTCCAGGGCAGAGCTGGACCTGTAGGGATGTTTTCCCCAACACACCACCCAGCCAACACTCTGGCTCTGCAACACAGATATTCCCCTGGGAGTGTGGCAGACACCACCCTGCCACGGGGGTTTGGAAGAGGATGGCAGCTGGATGGTTTTGAGAGCTGAGCAATAGTCTTTACAAGTGTTCAGGTCCCATAGCACTTTGCAAGTTGTCCTCCCACCCTCTGCTTTGAGAGTAGATGCTTGAACTGTGAGGAAAACTACACCACCTCAGGGGAACAGTTATAAGGAATTTAAAAAGCTGCAAAAGTTCAGCTGAAACTAGTGTCAATGCTGGGCTTTGTACAAACTGAGTAACTAGTGATGATCAGTTTATTAAGCATTTGGGGTTGTGACAACTATTTCATTTGGTACACACTTCAAATTCCTTGAAAACTCATATTTATTTTAACAACAAAACATTAATTTACGTACTTCCTGTTAGGTTCTCTTATTTAAGATGTAGGCTTAGCTATTCACAAGAATTCACAAGGAAAGGTCTATGTGGACAAGAAATAGGCCCAGGGATCACGTGTTTCATGGTGGAATACAGTCTGAAAAGAAAAACCCTTCTAACTTCAAATATTATTGTTTTCCTAAATTAACTCTGGGAGATTTTAATCTAGATCTTGGGTCTCTGCCAGGGAACACACACCGCTCCCCACATCCCTGAGAACATTGTGGAGTCCTGTACAGTCAGCTGGCATAATAATGAAATAGCAGCCAGTTAACTCTCTCACTTCTCCATAAAGTCATCTTCTCTAATGCTGTTCTTCCTTTAACTCATTGGAGTTCCCAATTAGCACCCTGTGTGGGGGGACCCAAATCCTTTGTCGTCTTTTGAGGGGTTTTCAGGGAGGTCACAGGACTATTTAGTGAAACTAAAAGGAGGACTTAATACACCAGATTACTTCCTGAAGTTCAAAGGGATAACTCTTCAATAATACTGATTAACAGGTCAGGCTGGATCAGGGAAGGGTAGTTAGGAAGCCTTGAGATGGTGCCTGAGAGGGAGTCTCACTGAGGAGGGAGGCAGGGATTTATGGTGACTGGAAAGCTCTGAGAGCACATTGTTTGGGCCTGAATTCAAGGGGCCACAGTGAAAGCAGGCTGGTCAAACACAAAGCAAGTGGAGTGCAAACAGGACCCTCTTCAGGGTATACCCTTGCACTGCATAAAGCGAGTCCTTGAGCAAGCTTTTTGTCCTACCTAATTAAAGCAAATGGTGATGCTGCTCATTGCTTGTAGATCACTGTTTTCAATCCTTGTCAGGGAAATTTCTCCTGATGAACCCCATGGGATGGGATATAACCTGAATAGAGGAGGGAAGGTGGAGCATGGAATTTTGCCAGTGCACGGAGAAGCTGTGTCTGGGTTCATTTCCAATGAATCAGCGCAGCCATCTGGGGGAAGGGGGAGGAATTCCCTGACTTCTTAATCAACCTATCTGCTTTTTAACAGGGAAATATTTTTCAGTAAGATGTGCTGTGCATATCTGGCACTTGGCCTCTTGTTACTGCCAGCTGTCACTCCGATAACATGTTATAAATGATGGCACACCAAGCAGACAGGGCTGCAAGCCCATGTGATTGTATTGCATTATCAAAGTGACAACCAGAAAGAACAAGAGCTCTGGCTGCTGAATTGGTCCATAAGTAGATTTTGTGTTGTTGGTATTACTATTTATATACAAAAATGGAGCTTAAACATTTTTAATATTTTCCCAGCAGGAGTCAGGACATTGTTAGGACTTCAGTGTGAAGATAGCTGGGGTAAGGCACAAAATAAAACTTGTTTAAAATTCTGTTTTCATATACTAAATCAGGCAAAACAATCATTGTTGATGAAATTAATTCAAGTGTACACTTCTAATTTCATATCTGTAAGCACAGGAATCTTAAGTGACTTAAACTGGCATCTTTCCCTCAATAAATCCGTGCCTACATTATCAGATGCCATGGAGATACCTTCTGTGATCTACACATCTGACAAAGCCATGGATGTCAGGCATTGTATGGAGATTTGGCAGAAGCAATGCAGATATATCCAAAGGTACCCAAGGGTGGGACAAGCTGGCAAAACCTACTGCAGAATCTGAGCTGGGGCCCTTGGGTCAGTACTGCTGTGAGGAAAGTCCTTCTGCCAATATCCTGTCACCTTCCAGGGCCTTAGTCAGGTCTGTGACTCTGCTCTTTGACAATGGTTTGGTGGCCCAGGAGAAAGTTCTTTGTATGTCTGGATGAGGAGGGGGGCTTCCTCAAGCATAAAGTGACACAGCATGAGCAGAAGACTCTACTCAATCCTACAATTCAGTTCCTCAACTCTGGAAACCCCTTCTGGGACTTCCCTTTCCCAGAATGCCCAAGCAAGACTCCAAAAGTTAAAAAGAGTTTGACATAATTGCATGCTCTCTAATTCTTGGTTTCATCTACAGTTGGACAATACAGTAATAAAATGCTAAAGGAAAGGCTGTTCTTAGGATTTATGTGTTTGGTCTATGATAATCTTTTATGGAATATAGACTTTTCTGTTTTTCTGTACAAAGTCTAAATGTTGTTACCCTGAACTTGGCAACTTTTTCTATTTCTGAGTGTTTCACAAGATAATGCAGTCACGGTTTCTTCTGGGAGGTATCTACAAGCACCAAAAATATGTGGCTTATACACAGGGCACAGTAACTCCTTCCACACTAAGCATTACTGGGTAAAGTTCAAAAGCCTCAGAGACAAGGTCAGAGGTCTTTGTTGTGTTGGTCCATAACTCCTATGATATGTACAGGGTTTGTCCTTTTGAGAGGTGGCAGAAGGGGACAGGTAAGAAACAAAAAATGTGGGAGGGAGCAGTGCTCTGATCCCACCCAGAAGTGGACCAATGGACTGTTGAATTCTCTTATGGGAATGAACAGATCCTACTACAGAACTACTCCTTGTAAAGGGTGCAATGGGGAAAAAACAGAGAAAAATTTGCCATGCACCTGTAACAGATTAATGCCATGAATCTATTCAACACAACCTTTCCATGAAATTTCTACAAGCTGAAATGGCAAATATTGGTGAATTAACACCACTCTTGTCATTCGAGGAAATCACTCTAAAGACAGCTGGAAACAATGTTTCAAAATAAATTAATGATAAGGTTATTAAGTGTCGTAAATATGTCAAGAGATATAGACATGTCATTTCATGTAATTATACCAAAAGGGACATTTCTACTGTGCAAAAGCTAAGCACGTGCTTACATATCAGTAAGAAAATGTCACAGAAGTAAAGTGATTCGGTGAAGAAATAGTCCCTGTTCTGTATCTACATGGCAGTGTTGCTATCAGGCAGTACCCTCATATTTTACTAGCCACTAGATTCATACTGGATAAAGTACTTTGCTCTGAGGGACTTGCATAGGAATGCAGTGCAATCATTGAATTCAAATGTGTTTAGAAATCTTTGGGGTCAGAAGGGAAGGCAATGATTATGTTGTGTTATGTAGGAACCACAAAAATGTATCTAGTTATTTTCAGAGTGAGAAGACTGACGTTTTCCTGTATGATGTGTGTGAATTCTGCTTAGACCACAGTCAAGGAGAGGAGATCGGATGGAGAGTTGGTGCTGATTCATGGTAACAGCCATAAGAAAAAGCAATGATGGGTTGTGGTTAGCACTGATAGAAGTGTAGCCAGAAGATTCCAGAAATTTTTATGTCTAACTGTCACTGATGTTCTTTAGAAATCTTGCATCTGTTTTAGAGCACCATGATGGGCTGACTTCAGTGGGTGTGAAAAGCTTCCTTGGTTCCAGAGGAATTTCTGATGGAGCAATGTGTGAATACCCTCATGGCTCAGCAGAAATAAGGACAGTATCTTTGACATGGAGTCAACAGACATTATTTAATTTTTGGCTGGAGTGGGTGAGTTAATCCAGGAGCTTATGTCTAAGTCTGGGCTTGAAGCAGACCTCTCAGTTCTGCATTCTGAGATTTCAGGTCCAAAAGGTCTACTTGTTACAGGGTCTTGGTAACTGCTCCAGGTGCTCTAAAAAGGTATTAGTGAGTCAGCAACCAGTATTTAAGTCCTCTTCCTTTAAGCTGAACCTTCCCACTGCTCACATATGAGCTACACTTATATAGATAGAGGCAAAACATTAAAATATGGGCTATACATATGTATCCCAAGTAAGAAAACTGTCTAACTTCCTCCTGATTCCTACACCTCTACCTTTCTGACGAGCAAAACTCATGACAAAGCTGATACTCTAAATTCATAATAAACTATTTGGCAGTTACTTTTAATAGAATCATTATGGATGTGAGGGCAATCTGGCTGCGACATCTGTCACCCCACTGATCACCAGGGTTGATTTGGCTGATCTGGCAGGCCAGGCGGGTGTTCCCTTCCTCCCTCAACGCTCCATGTGAGTCCCTCCCGAAGCCGCGCCCAGTCGAAGAGGACGACCTCCCGATAGAGACGGTACCGTTCATCGGTCCAGGGTGTACGACAGCTCCCCTGCTCGAACCTACAAACAAGCTCAAGGTCCATTTGTAGGAGAACGTAGGGTAGTCAAGCTTCCAAGACTGCAGACACATCCAAGTGAGGCGCTGCATGGGGCAGTTTGCCATTGTTTTTTTTTAATTTTTTTTTTCTTTTTTCAGGAAGGATTTTGTGGTGCTGGAGCAGGTCCAGAGAAGAGCAACCAGGCTGGTGAAGGGACTTGAACACAAGTCCTATGAGGAGAGGTTGAGGGAGCTGGGGTTGTTTAACCTGGAGAAGAGAAGGTTCAGGGGAGACCTCATCATTCTTTACAACAACCTGAAAGGAGGTTGTAGCCAGGTGGGGGTTGGTCTCTTTTCCCAGGCAGCTATCAATAAGACAAGAGGGCACGGTGTCAAGCTCTGCCAGGGGAAGTTTAGATTGGATGTTAGGAAGAAATTCTTTACAGAGAGGGTAATCAGACATTGGAATGGGCTACCCAGGGAAGTGGTGGATTCTCCGTCCCTGGAGGTGTTTAAGAAGAGACTGGATGTGGCACTTAGTGCCATGGTCTAGTAACTGTGGTGGTAGTGGATCAAGGGTTGAACTTGATGATCTCAGAGGTCCTTTCCAACCCATCTGATTCTATGATTCTATGATTCTATGATTTAATGTAGCTGCTTTTTTGCCCAGCCTCCCACCCTTTCTTTAAGACCAGGAGACCCTGCAGCTATTTTCTCCATGTCTGGAGCTGCCCTTCCTGCACAGCCCCTCATGGCAGCATCTGTGTCCATCTTTGGCAGTGATGTCATCGTTCCCATTTCTAGCAGTTAATGAAACACCCATGTTGTAGAGGTTAATTGGCTGCTACAACTCTCCCAGCTAAAGAAAGACAGATGCAGGTTAGCAGTGTGGGTTGTTAGGGACTCCTCTTCCTCTGCCCTTGCCCTCCCCACCCCAATGTCCTCTCTTCTGGGGGAGCCATTTGTTATCTTCTCAAAAGCATTATGATTAGTTTCTAACCTTAAAGCTGGAAACACTCTGGTGGAAAGATGGAAAACAGAAGAAAAATGCTAAGGGGGAGCTGGCAGAGGATCCTGTCTTCTAGCAGGTTTTTACATGATCTTGAACAAGTCTTTGATCGTGACTGAGAGCTTTGGTTACTGCTGTAGTACAAGTGATAACAATATGCATTAACTGGCTTATGCTGTAACCATGAATGTGTTTCTGCACTGGAAACAGAGGGAAATTAGATGTTTGGTAAATATCCCTGGAAGCTTTTGTCAAGACAGTTTTTCTCTAGCCAACCTATTCCTCAAAGCAAAGTGACAAATATTTACCTGTATATAAATATAGTATAATTAAAAGAAGCTGTATTTTTTCCACCCTTACAGCACTCAAGATATGTATCAGGGCCTATGAACAAAACTATTAATCTTTGTTCAGAGTGATCCTGCATCCTAAAATCCATATTAAGGTTTGGTTTCATTGCTGTAATATATTGATATTTCTGCTATTCCCAGTTCTTGCTGAGAGGTGGTTTTGTGTTGTTTTGGTGGTTTTTTTTTAAAAAAAACTTAATATTCAGGAAGTCCAGACTCAGCACTTAAACTGAACTTAAAAATCCAAAGTTCAGTCAGCATGGACTTTGCATCCAGCAAAGGCTTCTACTACAATGCCAATATAACTGTTCTTAATTCACCCAACAAAGCAGTCTTTCATTCCATCAGGCATTTTCTTCCTGGATCATTTCACTATAACATATATGCATCCCTTCCCATCTGGTCATCAGAGCTGACAAAATGGCTCTGAGGGCGGTGATCAGAGGACACAGAAAGAGGTGCAAAGTGCTCCATTATGTTTTGATGACACATTTAGTTACAAAGTGTACATCATTTACAGGTCACCTTGTTCTGACCATCATTACACAGGCTGTTCAATTCCTGACGCAGATGTGCATCAGCGTTACACAGCGAGGTAAGCACCTGTAAATCCCACTTGTTTTTACAAAATGCTAACAACCCTCTCTGGGAAAGGATGGATTAAAAAAAAAAAAAAGCTCCATATAAAGGTGTTTAAAATAGGAATCTGAATGAGGACACAAAATCCATCTGATGCATAATCATCGTCAACAACAACAAAAACCTACGCGTTAGGAAATAAAGACATGTCAGTAAAAATAAATGCACCTTGCTTCAGTGCTGTATCCAACAGATATCTGAAAGCACCATGTCCTTCATCTTTTTCACACTCATGCTCTAATGCATGGCCTGAACAGGGACTCCCTATGCCTTTGTGTCCCTAGATCAGCATATCTGACTCTCAAACACACCATTATCCTGGAATTTACTCTGCCTTAGCCTGATCAGATTTTGTATTAGACTGTAAATTGGAGTCAGTTGATGAATATGTCTAAACAATTCACTTCAAGTTAGCTTGCAGAACAACTCCAAACAGCTGAGCCCTTCTCCCTGCCTAATCCCTCTGCCAGGAACAGGCAAGCCCACACCTTGTGTGGCTCAACAGCACTGCCTTGTGCTGTACAGACAAGCCAGCTCTGTGCAAGGAGCTCCAGGAGGGACTGGGGAACAGCACCAGGAATTTGTGCTCCTTTACTGCATTTGCGATCTCCAACCCCTGTTTCAGCCTCTGGGAGTACCTCCTCATGCTGTAGCAGCTTTGGGTTTCCACCTTTCTTCTGTGGCCTTTACAGCCATATTTATTATGAAATTATTGTCACAGTAAATCCACTTTCTGACTTCTGGGACAAGATGTAAGTACCAGGTAAAGTGGGAGTGTGTAAAGCTGTTACTCAAGAGATTTCTTTGTGATAGAGGAGGCACCATTCCTAGTGGCTGGCATGGAATCAAAAGTAGAGTCAAACCAATAATACTTGAGACAATTCCCATATTTCTTGGGAACTGGTGTCTAGCTGGGAGGAGTTTGTATGGCCAGAGGCAAAGTCAGAGTTATAAACCTCTGTCTGTTACTCAGAAAACATCCTCTCCTGAAGGTATTATCACAATGTTATAATATAAAAGCTGGAAAAAACCATATAATTATATAGTGGCCTTTATTTTTCATGAGCAATGCATTGACAATTAGTATATTTATGACATTTTTAGAGGATTAATGCCCAAAATATAGCCAACCCAGAGGCAAAATTATTGCTTCAAATTTAATTTGTTCCATAATAATTTCCCATTGAGGAAGCATAATGATGCCACAGACACAGGCCAGAATATATTGAGGAACAGTTTGCAGAAACACTAAAAAGTTTTAGGTTCTTTGGACAGCAACATTATTAAGTCTGTGGGATCACATCAATGTGTCTCTTCAGCAGCTGTCAAGCTCTGTCTTCTTCCCACCATTCACCCATGTGACTGCTCTTGATGGATGGTGGAGAGTGTGCAATTTGATAATAGACTGTCCTGATTTGCTGCCCTTGGGGACTTTCCCTGGCACCCTGGCTTATGCCTTCTCATCCAGATTTAATGCACAGGCTCCCTTTAATAAACAAATGCATACAATTGAGATAAATTGTTAGGCCCTTGATTTAAGTTGTTTTTAATTTTTCCTTCTAGAAATCTAGTTTTGGACAACCAGGTTTGAAAATATTAGCCTTAGCTATAACCTACCTCTCTAATGGCTCAATTTTTGACACAAAGGTGATTTTTTTTTCCTCCAGAAAGTACAAGGGTGTCATGAGGATATAATTTTGACCCCCTAAAAAGTCTTTCTATCTCTGAAAATAATTTCATTGGAAGTTTCCTGACAGATAATATTTCTAAAGAATTTTTAAAAGTTAATAAAGAATGGAAGACATGTTTCACCACTACTATGTGGACAGAGCGAAGCTACTTAAATTCCCTTAGTTTTCTAGTTTATGTCACAGTGCATACTCTTTGATGCATAAAACCCTTAATAACTTGTTTGATAAACAAGGGAACGGTGCTTTCATTTTTATTGGGTACATTGATTTTTTCCATGACCTCCAGATTACCAACCACAAACCTAATCTGATATTTTTTTTTTCCCTGCTATCTGGTGAAAGTTAATTGTTGCAATTATTAATCAATCAGTTTGTTGCCCATGGTGAGAGACTGCAAACAGAAAGTAAGAAGGGAAATACTGAAGCCTGTTAGGTCCAACTGAACTTTGAATACCTACAATACCCGGGGCAATGGCTGTGGATCCCGTGGGTCATGTAAGGTATGGTGCTACATGAAATACAGGTTAAGGCTTTATGCAGAAAATATTTGCTCTGTGAGGCAGGGTGTCAGGCCAGGTGACTGTAACAATTTTTCCTGGCCTCAAAGGCTCTCACCACAAGTGAATATAGCAGGGGTATGGTGTCTGTTCCCTTGTGCTTGGCACAGCACTGGAAGGCGATGGAGGAGGAACAAGGAATTCAGGCTAATTTTTCACTCCCTGGCTTGTGGAGCTTCCAGTTCCCCAGCCACCGTGTATGATTTATTAGATTTAAAGCACCCAGGCTTTCTCCTTCACCAGTGGCAGCTGCTCGTCTCCCTGCACTGACTCGCCTGTGCCAGGGATCCCTCGAGTGCCTGAGTCACCCTCTATGCAGCTCCTTCACATGGGAACAGAGGCCTTGCAGGGGGACTCCAGCCCCAGATAGGGTCTGCCTTGTGTTTTCCTTGGATTCAGACATGCACTTGCGCAGGACGCAGCCCTCAGGTTCTGGGAGGGCTTTGGGGAATCTCACTGTACCTTGCAGCCAGGAGTTATGGATGACATGAAGCAACATCCACTGCGGCAGAAGCAAGTTGCGGTCCCCATGCAGTATTGAATGGGAGGAGACCTTGGTGCCTCAGCAAAGGACTCTGCTTTCTCATGGCAAGGCCAGCAGAATTGTCTGCTTGGCATTTGGTTTGAGGGGACCACCAGACAGTGGCCCCAGTGGGAAAGGACAGATGCTGGGTCTACGTGCTGGGGAATGATTGGATGCCAGGGCACCACCTCCTTGGCTAAAACTGGGTGTCTGCTGCTCCCCTCTGATGTGGTTTGTACTTTAACAGAAATGCTGCAGCTGCTGGGCCTAAAGCAGTTGTTTGGGAAAGAAGGAAATTTAACCCAGACCATGCAGATTTGCAATAGCTTCTCTCCATTTTTGCCCATTCTTAAGCATTGTTGAGCACCTCGGGTCCATTCTGGAAACCACTGGTGGTTCAGAGGCATGCAGGAATCTCCTGCATTTTGGGTGAATAACTTGGGCTCCAGGGCAAGGGCATCTACATGCCATTCCAACACACCATACTGATGGCAGTAGGCAAATGACCTCATGAAAATTTCATCTGTGTTTTTATGGTGGTCACTTTGCAGGTGGTTTGCTGATACTTGGCATTAGGTTTCCCAGTTTGGATACACTTGCAAAGGAAGTCTAGGTGTTTGGAAAGCTAGAATGAAGAGACAATTTGGGATATGTTACGTAAATAGAAACAGCTGGAATGGAAAACATCTTGAGTCACTAAATTCAATATTACAGTAATATAATCTGATTTGGGTTAAAATCTAAGGACTAGAAATATTAAAGTTCCCCTCAGGACTTAGACTGCTGATAGCAAGATGAAGAGCACTCAGCAAAAATGAAATAGAGGAGGAACACTAGGTAAGAATAGTGATGATCTTTATGAATAGCAATAAACCACATCTAGGCCCACAATGATTCAGACATGTTCACTGAATTCATATGCCTCATCTGGGAAATGTTACTCTTCTCTCCAGCTCAAGCATCTGACTGAAGCACGTGTAAACTGCACATTTGCTTTGAAGAAAAACGTGGTTCTTGCACAAAGGTCAGAGCATGGTGCTGTGAACTATCATGCAATGGGGGGAGACTCTGCCTGCTCACACTACTTTTGCCAAGAGATTACAGGTTCACAGTAACAGCCAGTGCCTTTACAATTTTCCCAGAGCTTAGTGAGGCAAGGCTAGAGCCGCATTAAAAATTAATGGAAAGAGCAGTCGTAACTTGTAGGCAAACACAATGAATGAGCAATAATGGGCTGGCCAAGTCTTTGAGGACATAAATCTTTCCATCTGAGGCAGCCGAAGGACTTTGTAACCGTATGATTAGTGCCTGTGTTTTGGTTGGATTGGAATGCAGCTAAGGATGTTGTGGGTTCATGTCCATTTGCTTCAGGTGGTAAAAACCAGAATGAGCAGGATCCTATGCAGCTCAGGAGCTGCTCTATAACCATGGACAAAACAACTACCAGGGCTCCTACGCCAGAGAGGAGAAACAAAGAGAGACATGGCATATGGTTGCAACTCAGAATTAAAGTGAAATGGCACTTTTAAACATATTTTTGATGCAAGATTCCCCATTTCTTGTGCTCCCTCTCTCACACACACGCACACAATTGGTTTGTCACGGACATTGCTATAACTTCAGCAGCAACTGAAGCTGTCCCACCAGCCAGCTCAGGTCCAGCCCAGCTGTGATCCACACGGGAGGTCAGAGGCTGAGGAAAGCAGAACTGGTTTAAATCCAGTTTGCTTGCCATGGCTCCAGTTCAATGGCCTCAGGAAAACTCTGAACTACAGTAGCAGTCATGTTAATAAGATCATTGCTAAGACCTGAAGTGGTGTATGAGAAAACAATGAAGGTTGTTCTCCAAGGAGAATTGTACCAGTTCTTCTTCCCTTCCTCCTTTAATGACAAAGTGTTTGGCATATGACTTATAGCAATGGCCAAAGATGAATGACAGAGAGTTTTCTTACCCTTCCAAGACACACACTCAGTTTGTTTCATTTTTGTATTCCTCAAAGATCTGGAAAACTCTCTACATAAACATGGACAGATTGAGGCCATTTACTCATCAGAGTTACCAGGACTATATTTTTTAATGAAGTAAATTATTGTCTACTATCAATAGTGACTTCTAATCAGCTGAAAGAAGGCTGTAAATGTTCAGAAAGTACATAAACTTACAAAATTAATATTCTGATCAATAATGGCTGGCTGATACTTGACAGGTCATAGCTGTCTTCAGAGACAAATCTACTAGCATGTATTTTTTCTAGATTATTTATTGCTCTTTCCAGAAAATACCATAACTAATCAGTGGGAAAATACTCTCTCTGCATACATATGTCACCCATTAAAATCACAGTCAGAAGATCTGGTAGGAAGTCAGTAGGGAGCCTGCTACAGACAGGGTGATAGCAAGAGTGGTGAAGCCCATTTCAACTAGAAGTTTCTTTCTTACTTACTTTCCCTGATTGCTCCTGGGCATTAGATAATTTGGGGTGCCAGAACTGTATGTGTTCTGGCTCACTTCGAGACTGCAGATGTTTCTTTGCCCAAAGCTTGTCCTGAGTCAATGTGGTAAGATCTGCAGTGCTAAAGGTGCATGGGTTTCATAGCCTGCAGCCCAGAAAAAGCTGGTATCAGCCTTGACTGCCTGTACCTTCCTATCTTTGAGAATATGCCTATTTACACCTGGATCAACTGGATGTGACCTTCAGCATGATTCCAAACTGAGGTTCAAGTTCATCTGTCGCTTAGTTTAGACACAGGTCTAGTGGGAATCTTTATTTCTTTGTGGGAAATTGAAATGTTTGAAGACAACATAATCAACTGCTTTACCCCAATCTAAGACAGGAAAATATTTTCCCATCAGCTTTCACCAGAAATACTGCATGTTTTTCAGTCTTTACTGCAAGAGGAAAGGTACAAGTGTGGAGAGATGGGAATTTTATTTCCTCAAAAGCAAGATGTCACAAGACAAAGAGCTCTTTATTCGATCATACCATCATGATCTGTCTGCCCAGTCTGCCACACTCAAATCTCAACACCTCTCCCCACAAGTATCTCTGTCAAGACTTTGATGTCCAATATTTTTGATAAAAAAGAAAAAGACATTGTAAGGGTCCTAAACTCTGCTAATGTTGAAAATCTCTCCCATCCTATTTTCCAATTGCACATGCAACAAGAACTGTATAGAACTGTATATCATTACTGGAGTTTGATATTGACTATACAGCACTCAGACAATGGTAGAAACCAGCCACATTATCTTCTGTGCATCAGTGGCCTGACCTTTGTCACTGGCCTTTATAATTCAGTTATTTTTAGGGCAGGTTTTTCCTCTTTGGCTAGGAGCTAATACAGTTGCTCCTGTGATCTCTGAATCTCTTCCAGAAAGTGTCCTGAACCTTATGTTAGGAAGCACCTACCTTCCCTTGAACCATGGGCAGGTAGATGTTTTCTGTCCCTGGTTTGACCTCCATGTGGTCTGAGAGGGCTCAGGGCTTGACAGCAAGGGGGGACCCAGACTTACCCCGTGGACTGTCCCTGAGCATGTCATTCCCTGTGCCTCTTGCACTGTGCCGCTGGCACACCCTGGTCAGCACAGTGTGGGGCTGTGAGCTCACCTTCCCCCATCCCACCTCTCCATCACCTTGCTCCAGGAGGTGATAACGGAGCAGAGAGCTGTGGGTACTTCCTGGGCGTGGGGAGATTTGTTGGGCTTTGTCTTTTCATGCAGGTGCTGGAGGGGAGATTCTTGTCTTCTTTGGAGCACAGAGTAGCTGCAGGCACAAAGGAACCACTTGTGTGGGGAAGAGTGGGGGATGATCTTTCACACAGGCCCTTCAGATGGGATGTCCTTTCGCTGTGCAAACACATTAGAAATCAATTGTGAGTAGGGGTTTTCCCTGTGCCCTAACAGGAACATTTCCCCCCCTCCTTCCAGCTTTGCATGCCTGCTGTCGTTCTGCCTTTTATCCTCTAGGTAGCTGGATCCCAGTGGTGCACTCTGAGATGAGAGACTCTGTAAGATACTGAGACTGATACCAAAACTCACTGCTTTTAGGGAGTCAGTCCAAGTCCAGGCTGCCGTGTGTGACAGCAGAGCAAGCCAATGGTGCTGAAAAGGTAGGGTAGTGAACACTGAGTTCTTGCAGCCTTCTTGGGCAAAAGAATTTTGCAAAAAGAGAAATTTGAAATGATTATACTTGCTGGCATCCTCTTGTTTCTTTCTTTATAAGGTATCTGTCAAAAATTATTTCTGATAGGCTGCTGTAATGTGCCAAATTTCTTCATATCTGATGCTTAAAGTTTAACTATATTTATCTTGTTTATGAAAGCTGACAAGTGATACGGCCATAATAATGCCAGCAGAAATTGCACAGCAATTTTACTTGGGTTCTTTTCAAGTCAGTGGAACTGTTAAATGAGATTAGTGCAGTAGAAGGGTTTATGGCAGCCGTGAGAAACCAGATAGACACATATCGCAGAGAACCAGCAATAGACTAAGAGGATCACATACAGGGACATTGTGCCAAGGAGGGCTTGGCAGCATAACACAAGTGCATCTTTTAGTTCTGTGGAGCTGTGTCTTACTGTATTTCTGATATGGTTCTCCACTCATCCCAACAGCTGTCTCTTCCTTTCCTTCTCCAGCCCTTCATGTATCTTTCAGTGCCTTATTCTAATACTGGTCATGCTTGTAGCTTGATGAGGTTTGTTAGGAGTAGTGGGGAACTGGAAACAATGGTGCCTATTATTCTCCTTGCAACCCTTAGTGTAGCCCAAGAAAATCTGTGTGTTGGTGGCTACTGTTTTCTTTTGTTAGCTCTGTTTTTTCTGTTTAAAGAAGATGCCTTAGTAGGACTGTAACTCACCACTGAAGTAGTTACCTTTGTAGATAAAGAAACCTATGGTTTCCCTTATATAGGTGAAGTGTAGTTATGTATGTTATAACGTTTTATATATATATATATATATATGTTGTTATATATGCAAGTCCATGCTGACCCTCATCAGGGACTAAACCTGGAAGCTTCTGAAAGCAAGAGTACCTTATGTGTACTTTGAATCTTAGCAAGAGACCACTAGCTAAGGTCCCATTCCCTCTGGAGTAGACGTAACTAACAGCAGCTCACATAAGGACTCATTGAGATGTTGCTCTGAGGTTCCAGCTGGGATGCAGTCCTTTTCTCCCCGGCTGAGTAGAAGCTCAGCTCATGCTCAGCTCATTTCCTAAAACCCACTTCCTACATGCCATGAAAAGCTATTCACATTTCAGCCCCGGTGACAGGCAAAGGGCAAAGCTGGAAGCGTGTCCGGCTACCAGGTGGAGCAGGCAGATAATTTATCCCCAGCAGAGATATAGACCAATAGACACAATGAAGATGTAGGGAAGGGAGGAGCAGCTGGGCAGTAGACAAGCCTGTGAGCCTTCCAGCTCTCTGGGACATGGTTTGAGTTTGTTCCAGCCATTCAAAATGATCTTTCACTTCTTGGCAGAAGCTCATGAAGTTTCTTAGCTAAGCAAAGAGAGCACAAGTCTTCATTGTGCGTGGATAGAGACAGACACTGGTCACTTGATTATTGTTGTTGAGAACATAAATGAGTGCAATGTTGCAAATGCCACTGGAGGAAGTGAGAGGCTCCCTCATGAAGAGGCCTTGGATGTTATTTGTATCCAGAAGGATCCTGAGATGAAATCATAATTCTCTGGCTGAGCGACCATCCCCACGCTCTGACATGTTTCTTTTTAACTGCGCTCAGGAGGCTACTGCTGAAAGCAAAGCATTTATTTATCTCCTTACTAATATATTTTCCTTCTGTACAATCAAGTTTTCCTTATGGATACAGATGCTTTGCAATGATGCTTATAGACTTTCCTTTGAAGACCTTAGAAAAGGTCTGTATCGACACCTAATAAGTTGCTTTCCATACCCTAAATAGCTAAAATCTGAACAGGAGAAGAATTATTCTCCAGACTTTACAGATGGTGAACAGAGGCACAGATAAACTGCACAACTTCCTTGTGGTTATTTTGGAAATCTGTAACAGAGCCAGGCCTTGAACCGAAATTTCTGGTCTCCTTGTGCCAGACTGCAACCACAATCTGGCCTTTCTCTCTAAAGGTACACATTTGCTGAGTTTTAAGGTCAGAGGAATGATTACTTTATCCAGTCTGACCTCCTCTTCATCAAGTCCAAAAATTTCTTTGATCAAAGCATATTTTACAGAAGAGAATACAGTTGTGATTGAAGACATCAGGACACAGGGAATAATTTTACAGCTTCCCTCTGTATTGTTTCAGTGGTTAATCATTTTTGCTTCTGACTTATTTTTCATATGAATGAGTCTGGCTTTAATTTGGTCCTGGGATGCTTCTTTTCTACTAGATTAAAGGGACCTTCTCTATCTGTGTTTTCTTCCTCTCCTTTTAACAGACAATTTTTTCTTGTGTCTAGAAAGCAGTCAGGTTGACAAGTTGCTGCTGAATCCTGGGGATGTGTTTCTTCCACCTTGTGCCTGTCTTTGGTATTTTCCCTTCTCCTTTATAAAGCAATAATTCAAAAGCTTTAAAAAAATTGAGAAGGGGAGAATAAAGGAAATCAGTAAGCCATATTCTTTACTTCCAGGTGCAGTGAAGAGCATGTAACCAAAGGAAAAGAATTGACAGCACTGATGTCAAATTCTGCTCTCATTCATATTTCTGGCAACATTTGAAACTTGCTTCTGTTAGGTATTGCTGTGGGGAGCTACCTTATATTAAGTGGAACTACCAGATTAATACCTGCTACCAGATACTGATTAATGTGGGACTCCCATCCTAGTTTGACAAGCCAGTGTTGCAATGAGGCTTCTCATTCTGGGGCACAGAATATGCTGTGGACTATTTCTGGTAAGTAGAAAGTCCCAGAATGTCAGATCTTGTCCTTTCCCCATTTACTGCACACCATATACCGCTGATATTACACGACAGTGTTTTCTTGTGGGCATTGGAATGATATGAAGCATATAGTTGGAAAAATGCTTGGGAAGATCCATGAAGGTGAAAAGATGTAGGAACTGAATTGTAAGCCATATTGTTGTTTATAAAGCATGTGTGTAAGTGACTAGGGCATTAAAAGGATTCATCTTTCCACAGGGATTTTATCTATGTTGAGTTAATAGTCTGTGGTTTGCATCTGTAGAGCCTAAGAACTCTCACTCTGTCCAGAAAACAGATATATAGCTCTCTAGAAAATCCTCTGCTTTACCAGCGACTTGGAGCCCTTTATTCTGTGTGTGGGTATATAGACCACTAACACAAGTAAAGTGTAAAAGCAGGACACAACAGTGAGAAATGAGTCAATACTGATTGTTCAAAACAAAGATGTGATGAAAGTTTCAGAGAAAAATCCAGACACGTCACAAGATGTAGAACCTTAATTAGGCAAAGAGTAAAGAGGTGGAAGAAGCAGAAACTGATCAGGATCAACGTTTAACCTGCCTCAAGAAGCAAAAGGGCAAGTGACTGAGAGCTGCCCATCCAGCAGAGGGATCTGGGGAAAAGCACTGCAACAGCACGTGGTAAATGCTATTAATGTTTAGCCTTCTAGAAAGTTAGACCAAATCGATTACTGCATGTTTTGGCAATAAGTAGTGATTTTATGATTGTAAGCTGTGCAGTTCTATTAAGGCCAGTGAAAGGTACTCAAATAAAAGTGACAGAAAGATTTGAGGGTTCTTAATAGCCCCAGCAAAGTGAAATAGGGTAAATGCCCCTACTTTCTTCAGCCAGTCCTCAAGAGACATATTTCATAAGGCTCATGTTTTCCACCTCGTTAAAGGAGCAGAAATATCAGTTATCAATAGTCTTTGCTAACAGCACATTTCCAGCCTGCACATCCCATGAGCACAACTTTTCCCAGCCTCCACCAGCTCACTAACCCCAACAATTCAGCTCCAGCTTGCTGAGTGTGTGATTCAGCCCAAGACATCTTAGCTGGGATCACACCAAAGGACAGTGTAGCAGCTATCCACCAGCAACTACAGGCACAATGTCCACAGAGAGAATGGAACGAAATTTAGAGGTGAAATTTCCTTTTTTTCACTCATTTCCTTGATTTAGTATCTCGATTGTTCGTGATAGAGTCTGTTATTTTCCCTGTCAACAACCGTTAGAGTTCAAGGTGACATGGGTGGTGAGTCTACAACTTTGTTCCCGGTATGAGACCAAGACAAGCTTATTTTTGCAGCTACTCAGGACTTCAGTGTGTTTTGTTTTCATCCTGCTGCAGTTTCTGATCTCTTTACTTTTTGTGGGTTGTGGCAAAGGCCTGTATTCACAGCAGTTTTGAGCCTGAGACAAAATTCAGACACCAAGGCAAGTTTCTCAGAAGCTTCATAATCTGTGTTACAGATGCCAGTGCAAAAAGTGAATTCCAGAGAAATCCATCTGGAAAACAAAACTCAGGGAAACAGAACAAGTATTGGCTGTAGCTGTGTCGCTTTTCATACCTTTGTGATTTCAAATTGAAAGTATCAGTACTTTATGAAACACAGTATATTCAAATTCTCAAATCAGCGGGCTTAGAAACTGATAAACCTATACTGCATTGCACAAGAAGAGTTTCTCCACTGTATATGACTGCTACAAAACTTGTCACTGCTCAGTCTATGTTCTTCTTAAATGCCAAATTCACTTCTTTCAGGCTTAGGTTAAGTTTTTCTTCTTTCCATGCTGTGTACTTATATAGAAAGGACATTTAGAATTCAGGCTTCCCAAATGGTACACGGCATATATTTAAAACAACAAAACATAAAATCCTCCACAGAGCACGTGTTGTTGAAAAACCATCCCATGCATTAAGAGACATCATTAATGGGGGGGGGGGGGGTTTGCCCTTTTCTTTCCAAGGACGTTTTAAATCTAAATCAAACTTGGGTAAAGATCAGATGAATGAAGGACTCTTGAAAAATAATAGGAAACTATGAAAGTATCCACAGGTCCAGAATGATCCCAAAGCCCTTAGTATATTGTATTCTCTGCTAATGTTATAACCAACATGATTTTTATTGCCTGAAAATAGGGAAATAATGTTAGCAAAGTCACTATACTGACTTCAGGAGACACAAACAAAATTTAAAGGATACAGGAAACAATTCCCCTTCAAAGTGCATTTCTAATCCAATTTCTGCCTCTGTGGTTATCTTGTTATCAGACAGATAAGACCTATCATCTGCAAAAATTTTATATTCTTCAAGGGAGAAACAGTTCTCTCCTGATCTGTGATTTTCAGACAGCAGATGGAAAATATGGCAGATGCTTGCTGTCCTGAATAGGAAAATCAGAGCTGGAACTGAGGAGGTGTTTCCAGTGTGTAGTAGAGTGCACAGGAGGCAAAGGCACTGGAGACTTAGGCTTAGATTCGACAGGATGCTTTCTATGCTTCAAAATGGACAAAGATTTAAGGCCAGGAGCTAGGCCTGTACAAACCCAGAATTCCATTTTGAAAGACTGTTGTAAAAAAAATACACAAGGAATGAGTAAAGTCATTCAGTGAAAGTTACGAGTAGATTTTGCCTACGCGGTGCAATTGGCTTTGGGTAAATCTTCTTAAAATTACCTCTGATTTTAGGTATCCCACTACACTGGGTTTATTTTCTTGTTTAAATCCAGCAGTCAAAAGCAGAGGGTCTCCGTAGGATTTAGGGGTAACAAAAGATTGCAACATGCTCTGGAGCAGCAGGTGTAGCTGCTGCTGGAAACAGGATTTTAAGGTTCAATAATCTACATTTCTGTAACAACCTGTGATCTTACATGTATTTCAGGATCTTTCTGGAGTCCAGAAGTCTTTTGTAAATGGGTTTCACTGCTTCCTTTGAGAAGGAATAAAAGAAAAACCTATTCCCATGACCTCCCAAATTATAAATAGATTTAAATGGTAGCAGTGGGCCAAGCTCAGGACCTGACATCTAAGATGCAATTGAAGACTTTTGCTGATACTGACAGAGGGTCTGTCTTCTGGGATTTCTTTTGTGTGACACCAATTCCTTCATCCATAAAAGAACAGAAGGGAAGGAAGGAAATGCTTCAGTGTAACTCATACAGGAGAAAACAGAAAAAAGATATATGAGTACCATTCCAGTACAGAGGTGAATGAAATTAAAATTAAATGAATGAAACTTAAAATTTACCTCTTTGTGGAATTCATAGCAGTATCAGCTCCTCTGGATAGGGAGGAAATCTAAACTATCCTAATGCCGCCTTCTGTCATGGCTTCACTTCCCATTAAGTCAGTGCTGCCTTACTGGGTAAAAGGAGATCAGAATTCACCCTCTATTAATCAAAACCATTTTAGAATGTGACCCAATATCTGCACAGGTGAGACCAACATTAATAGCCTGTGCTACTTATGCATCTTCTCTTATTAATTGTGTCAGGTTTGCTGGAGAGCACAGAATCATATCACAAAATCCTCTGGGTAACAAAGCCTTGCAGCTCTGTCTGAAGCAGGAAAGATGAGGAGGTTACAGGAGGACACAGCGAAGCCAAAGGAGGTCACTGGATGAGTCATTCGCACTCAGGTATACACAGCTACCATTTCCTGGTTCCCATCACTAGACAACACTTGTCTTAGCACATTATTCCCAGGTCTCTAAGATCTTATTTGAAAAGCCAGAGTGCAGACTTTGGATGACTAGCAATCGTGCTCTCTGAGACAAAGATTCACACAACCCAGTGAACTCCTGCAGGAGATTCTCCTCCTGCATCACCTTTCCTTGATATCCATGTCAGTCTGACATGGCATGATGTTAAATGAGATCACGATAACAACAGCCATGGGAGGTCAAGAAATTCGTACGGTGTATAATCGAATATGTGCCTCCAACAGGTAGATTCTCGCTTTATGAGATCGTGGGAGTTAATTTTCATTTAGGAGAAATAAGTATTCAGTCAACTGAGGCCCTTCTCTTTTACATACAGATAGGCTCGTCTGTTCATCTGCATTCTATAAAGGCTTGTTATTCTTCTGTGTTTATCAGATCTGCGATATCGAGGAGAACAGAAAACGTGTGTGAGATCCGCCAGCTGGATTCCATCTGTCTTTTCTCTGTGGAGATGGAGTTTCAAAGGCTACATCCTATCTACTGTCACACCCTCTCCCAACATGAGAAGCTAAGTGTAAAGTTTGGCCAAACTGATGGAAAAACAATATCTCTTTTGTACATCACAACTATTTCCCTACCTACACAAAAGTGGCATTCTTCTTGTTCTGGCATTCAGGATGTATTGTTGCACTGTATCACAACATTTCTATTAAATAAAAGGAGTCTGGCCAAAATGATTTCAAAGAAAGTTGGTGGTGGTGTTTGGTTTTTTGTTTTTGTTTTTGGGTTTTTTTTAATTGGACTCTGTGCATCTCTGTGTGTGTCGGTTTGTGTACTGGAGCAGGGTCAGGGGAATTGTTACTGAAAAGTGCAAGTGCTGCTTGATTACAGCAGAGGATATGGCCTTATTGCATTTCTGGGAGGGGAAAAAACACCTACCTGAATAAAATCCCGATTTTGCTGCTCTTGAACTGATTGAGGCTTTGCCATTCACTTCACCACAAGCCCTGAGGGACTGAGAAATTTAAGTTTCTCAGGATAACACCCAGGATGGAGCAGCATTATTGCAAATTAGCAAGACTCAGTGATGTTTTCTTGCCGTAATGTCTAGAGCTCTCTGTTCTTTGGGTTGGGCAGCTGTAGCATTTCTGGTAAACTGCAAACCACATCAGAGAGGAGTATAAGAAACCCCAGTTTTAGCCAAGGAGCTGTGAGGTGTTGGTCCATCCATTCATTTCCCAGCAAGCAGCACAGAGCAGCCATCCTTTCCCATCATAGCCGCTCCACTCCTGAAGCCACAGAGCGCTGAGACGTGTGAAAGGTTGGGTCTGGTGCCCAACAGTCCTTCAGGAGCCTCCTTTCTCCCTGGTGTGAGGCAGATGTATGTGCCTCGCAGAGCAGGGAGAGATCAGGAGGGGCCAGCACAGACATTTGGCTTCAGACCTCCACAGCAACTCATTTTTCACCACCCTGGAGGATTTTCCATGTATTTTTGCAAACCTACCCATTAGCTTATACATTTAAAGTGTGTATTCTTTTATACACTTCATGGTTGAAGGTACTTATTTCCCAAATCAGAGGCACAGAAAGAGTACTCTGACTTTGGCCAGCACATTCATTTTATTGCTTAGTGGAAGTATGATTTCTTTGGGTTATTTTCAGAAGCACATACTTTCTTTGATGATTTACCAGGTAATATCAGGTACATGCCCAGACATATCATCCAACAGACAGCTAGTGGACCACATACAAGCAAAAATGCCTTTGATATCTGTACATTAGTTATGGATATTCCTTACTCTACCTGGTCCATGGTCACAGGAAGTAACATCTACCCATAAAGTGTAATGAATTCAGACTGCCAGCAACTTGCACTGACCTCTCCACTGAACAAGCTATGATATTTTGGGTTCCTATTGAAATACTAGGTCTGGTTGCTAGTGCGAGAACACACATGCAGATGTATTTTTTATTTTGAAAGTGCAGATAAGTGAAAATGAACTTTAATGCGTACTAGTTGTGAATTCTTATGCGTATATGATTCTTTTTGACTCACAGGCACTCTTGTAAGAATACATAAGCTTGATTTTCACAGTCTGCCCTCCATAGTTAGGGTGGGACTGAACTTATTTCAGTCACGTACAAATAAATACCCGAGAGAGGTGTTTGGCCTCCCCACAGGGTCAGAAGAGAACTACAGCAGTACTATCACTCCATCCTGCTACCCATCTCTGAGGTATCCACCTCTGTAAACTACTTGGTAAGATGAGATGTCTTTCAGATAATGGATGCTGAGCTAATTAATTGGCTAAGATCAAGCTAACACCTGTACTGACTGATGGTATAACTAGAGAATTGATCAAGCTTTCTCAAAGTGCTCCTCTGGTTTCTTCCCTCAAACCTCACCATAGTACAATGACCTGAATCATAGAATCATAGAAAGGTTTTGGTTAGAAGAGATCTTAGAGACCATCTAGTTCCAACCCTATGCCATGGGCAGGGATGCCACCTACTAGACCAAGCTGTTTGGGGCTCCATCAAACCTTGGCTTGAATCCACCTTCAGAGGTGCTGGGAACCCAGAAAACTCAGACAAGGTCCCATAAAAGCATAAAGTGTCGATTCATGTATTTATGGTGGAGGATCAAATGACCCCTTCTGAGAAGGGGTTATGTGCTGGAAGTACAGGAGGTCAAGGCAGAGAGTTTGGGAAGGGTTCCCACGGGACCTAGTCTCAGAGGCATAAAAATGCAAACAATCCTTGAAATAAAGAATGAGTCAAACAAGGATGGAAATCAAGCTGAGAAGCCCAGATAGCTCATGAGTAGTTTAAGCACATGCCAGGCCCAGAGGCAACTCCTAAGTTGGCAGCACCATTGCCTGCAAATTTTGCAATGGATCTTACATTTCAGGGTAGCTAGAACCCTACCTTGGATTTAGGTCCTATGAGAATTGCTGCAGAAGAAGAATAGGTTACAGCAGCCCGAGGCACAGAAATGGCACCCAGTCTCTATCAGAATGTGTTCTTAAGTGGGTAAGTCCTGGCTTGCCAGCCCTAGAGCATGGTACACAATCTTTTGTGATCAGGTGGAGTGTAGGCATTAGCAAGGCAAGCTCCTCTACAACCCCCACATCTTGCCTTAGGGCGACACTTCTCAGCATGATGAGTTTAGTCTTCCTGCCCTTTCCAGCTCTGGTGCTTCTTCTTTCTGCTCGACAAAGACTCTGCTTCTGGTTAACATGTACCTGAGCTACTCCAACACACTTGCCCCCAAAAGCTCCTCACCTGACAATGGCTTTGTGATACACAAACACCCTTCCTTTCTGTTTTTGCTAACCACAATGATGTTTCAACAGCAACGGTTATCAAAGAAATCACTGAACATCAATCTAACAACCTTCAGCCACTGCAGACCTGCACTAAATTTCTCATGGTGAACTAACTGAAGGCTGGAGATCTCAGCAGGTGGGAATTGCTGAAATTTACCCCACACAGGGCGCAAAGTATCTTCAAATTAATCTCAACATTATGGCACTTAAATCTACAAGGGGATTTGGTGTCCATAAATGCCAACATCTTAAATAAGGTGTTTGTGGGGTTTTTGGCATACATACCTTCAAAAAATAACCCTAAAAGGCTGGCTGTGGCCACACAAGGAATTTGCAGTAGGACCTTGAGTGAAGGCCTGTTCTTACAGGGCTTGTGAGAAGATTTAATCACAGAATTAACCAACCTGTCTTGATCCTTTTGTATTTCAGATCAAGACCATTCTCAAACCCTGACACAGCAACTTTCATAATGCAGCCTGGAGCTCAGCTGAATCCTTAGTTTTATCTCTAATATAAATAATAATGACTTAAATTTCTAGTCTAGCCACTTGAAATAATAAAAAGTTGATGGACTAAAGACCTGGGGAAAGAAAATGTGTTACATATTCTGTTGTTTTCTTCAAACCACTTTTATAAACAGTCATAAAATGTACAATAAACAATTGCCTTTACATCCAGAGCCAAATGCTGCATCTTGTAATTCAAACACCCAAGTAATACAAACAGGCTCTAACAAATTCATGATGCTCTCATTTGACAAGAAGGACACTTTACCCTATGTTCATGTGGCATTTTCCAGCCCCTGGGGTAGCACATGCGTTGTCCTCAGCACCCTATTTCAACTTCGCATAAATTTTGTTTCAAATATATTAAGAAAAGGTCATGTCTGTTTTACACATCTCTGTCACCTGGCTCTTAGACCATGATAAGCAGCAGTTACTGTAATGAGTGCCACTATTCAACACATCCCAGGAGAGGATGTCCCCACAAAGATAGAACAAGTAGAACAAGTCCCTCTGGTTAAAAACAGGAAGAAACAACATTTTCAGTATATTTGGCCCTATTTGGAATAAATTCATACAAAGAGCTGATAACAGCCATCTTTCTCTTGCTTTTTGAACATCACAGGAATTAACATTTACAGAGGGTTTTTTGTTTTCCATTTCTCATTTTCTTACCGCTTTCATTTAATAACACAGATCCAGTGTGAAGTCATGTCCATAAAGGCACTGGGTATAATAGTCCATTCACATTGACCATGTTTCTGGCATTCTCATGCTGTAAATTGGTAAGCCCTCTCTAAATGGCTTGCAGACAGAAAGGATGTTGAGCCAGGTCCCAGAGTTAGGTTACACCCTGAGTGTAAAGACAATAAGGGGCAAATGCAAAGAAATTAGCCATGAAGGAAAAATATTTGTGTGGTAAAAGGAAGGTGTGACCAGCATGTGCAAGCACCTGGCTGCTTTACTAACCTTAGGAGATTGGGTCATCCTGCCTTTCCCCACAGGACACAACCCTATATCTCTGGGTGGGCCCAGGATCCTTGACCCCTTTGCTACTGCATTCCTACACACAGCCTTTCCTCTCTGCTCCTTGTGAGTGACCCTTCTCTTCAGGAAGTATGAAAACAAATCTACCAGAGAGCCTGGCTTAGTGGTGTGGTTGTTATCACCAGTTAATGCCTCTCTAGTGGCATTTTCATTACTGGTCCTAACCTGCACAAGCTAGACTGAACCAAGAGCAACATGTCCACCTGCCTCTTGCTGTGCTGGCACTTGCCTCAGAGTCTTTCCAGTCTTAAACCAATAGAGTCCTCTTCTTCCAGACAGCAATAATGGAAAGGAATATTAGCAGAGTTTGGACTGGAGTTTAATTCAGGATAAAGATGCAATGTTGGAGCAACAGGGCAGGCAGCCAAGTGCTCTTTCATAACTGGGTGGGTACAGCAATATATGTGGGAAGAATGGCATGCCTCAGATGTACTGCAGCACAGAGCACATCCAGCACAATGTTGGCTCAGCTCTCACTGGCACCATCCTGTTGCTGCTGTTGTTTGAGGCTCCTGGGTTGGAGGCAGCCTGGGCAAATGTCTTGCACTCCCCAGCCCCAAAGACTGGAGGAATTCTGCATGCAGATATGCTCAGCTTGGTTGGCAGCACGTTGGGGTTGTTGGTTGGTTGCCCTTTGAGGTGAAAGTCCAAGCAGGTGGCCACAATGGCTCCTGGCCACAGTCCTTGCTTCCTTCCTGCCCATGAATATCTTCCATGACAAAAGCTTTCCATGTGCTGCAAGCCAGGATAGGAGAGGAAGAGGGAGAAGGTGCTTGGAGAGACTCAGAGATGTTTGTGAGTCTCCTCTCCATGTCCAAGGTTGCAACTTCACCTGCCATTCAGCCGTGAATTGCACACTTAGAAAGTGCCATGTAAGGGTGGTGGAATTTGAACAGCAGCAAGGGCAAAATTAGTGGGAAAAAAATTGCCTGTATAAGATCGGTGGAAAACAAGAGGACTGTGGCATTTGTATGAGGAAGTGATTTTATAGACAGCACAGGGCATGATGATCCCTGATAGACTTAGGATTTATGTTGATTTTTCCATTAATTTCTTGGTCCTGTAAGGAAGAACTTGTGCACATTGCACCTTGATCCTTTGAGTAAACCCTCATCAGGAGAAGTGACTTTAGTTTTTGCACATCCATCTCAGAGTGAGTTTTAAAGGCATGATTTCAGAAGGTCCAATTCTCTCTTGCAATTACTTTAAGTTAGAGGGATCAAACAGGTGTGAAGTTAATGTAAGGAGGAAAAATGTTCTTAAACAGCCAGAAGGAACCATTATGACTGTTTAGTATGGCTTGCTTCATGAGCTATAGAATTTTACCTGGCAATTTGTGAGGCCAGGAAACACTTGGATAATAAAGATCAGACTGTTCCCAAGCCTCTCAGCACTGGGTGCCAAATGAGCAATAGGCACACCTCTTCCATAAACCTTTGCCCCAGTAATAGAGACAATAAAACAATAATAATGCCATCTGTGATAAAAAGTACAGCCTTTCACCACTGTACAGCCCTGTTTGTGGCACGAATGGAAACTGGAAGGCAGCTTTGAATATAACCCTTACATGTAAAGGTTGCTCCAGCTCAAAGAAGCCATAAGCATGGCTCAGGGCTACTCAGAAGGCACCTGTGAGTGCATGGGGAGTGCATGCATTAGGGAAAATGCTGTTTTCACCCAGCCAAAGCACCTTTTCTGCAGAGACTAAGACTCTGTGACTTAATCTGGGATTCAATTCATTCATTCTGAACCATCTAGCCAGAACCAGTTACCCAGTCTGCCTACAGTCCATGGGGAAGGCAGGTAGCAGCTTAGACATTTCTCTTGGGATTGCATGATTTGCCATCTGGAGGTGTCTGTCCTTACTGGCCACAGCAGGACCATACATGGCTAGGTTAGGTTGAAGGGCAAACATTTAAGTGAATAAAGGTCAGTGAGATAATTTCCAACCTGAGGTTGTACCAGTGTAACTTCATGCCAGGACCGATCAGGGTGCCGCATGGTTTTTGACAAGGTTTCAAGCAAGCTAGAAGCTGACACAAAACTTCATCCCAAAATAGGGCCCTTAATGTCACAGGTTTTCCTCACAATCTTGAGAAAGTTACTCTATTGTGATTTTTAGGAAGACTTCAAATAGGCTCACAATGAGATAAGCTCAACTTCAGCCACCTTGCAGTACAGAGTTACTTACCATCAGTGAGCTGAAGAGTACTCACACAGTCCTCAAGGGTGTAATAATTCCCTGCTCTTTACAGGACCTTTCTCTGTCATTTCCAGAGGAGTAACATTGTGTTTTCACTTGAGAAACAGCAGGGAAAACAGATTACGGAAGTCCTTGGTTCAATTCCCAGTTGTACTTGAGGTGGCTCAGGTCTCCCACTGTTGGAGACCTGTAGGCACAGCTGCTTTTCAGACGCACCATTCCTCCCACTGACCTTGTGCTTGTGTCTAACAGGGGACCACAAAATTCATGTGGCTGGAGAGATCCTGTAGCAGAGGGGCTGGGGTATTACTGGAGGAACAGGAAAAGAGCATGTGTCCAAGGGGCCACATACATATTTTGCATTTAAATCCTGGGAGCAGGGGTGAGAGGGATCCTCACAGCGTACCAGACAGATCCTCTTGGAGCTAAACCTCACTGTCTTGATTAACAGCAGGGAATGAAAGCTGGATTTCTGGCGGGCCCATCTGGAACATCCATCACAAAAACCATAGTTTCATTCCCCAACCTAATGTTGCTGAAGAAGGTCCTGCTGGCTGTTGCTGAGAAAGCCTCCACAAGCTGCATCAGAGGGGTCTGTGTCAGAAAACTCAGTTATCTTACACCCTGGCTCAGCACCTTTATGCATGATTTTACTGGCTTCTTTCCTACACAAACAGTGTTTTAATGAGTATTTGGCTTTTGTGATATTTATTTAGAAAGATTTCCTCTGTCCTTAAACTACTTAAACCTGACTTCCCATTCAGACAACTAGTCTGATACAGTGCAGTGCATGGACTTTCATCCAATGCCAAAGAACTGAGCACAAAACAAGGAATCTCTGAACTGCAGAGCGGGGCAGTGTGGGGACAGGCAAAGCTGTTTGGGCCCTTGAGCTCTCACAGCCTAAGGGAGTTTTATTCTGCAAAGTCTGCCTACAAAACTCCACCATACAGCATCTGTATTTCATCTTTAATGAGGGAGTCCTGGCATTTCAGTTCTGATTTCTTTATGCTTGGTCTCTACAAGTAAAACAATGTCTCTTTGCTTGCACTGTTTGAAATACATGAAAAAAATGTTCAGTGGGAAATGGAACTAAACTTGCAGAATTAACCTCACATGTGCTGTAACTCTGTAAGCTGTGGGAAGAGCAGCCTGAATCAAACAGCAGCAATAATGCTTGGGTTAGAGCATGAGAAAGACAGTGAAGCTGATTCAGATGAAAGATGCTATTGATTATTTCCCTTTTTTACTATTATTCTCACCAAAAATATCGATGTTTTGTATATGTTTTATGTATGGCAAAAGAAGTTAACCTCCTCCCTTGCAATCTAAGTGGATTTGACACTTGAGGAGGGGTCATCTGGCACTTTTTTCACTCTCATTCTCCCCTGATTATAAATTAAAGATAATGCTTCTTCCCTCTCACCTCTTTTCCTTGAAAGTCCCATGCACTCCTCTTTTACCAACTCTGAATTTTTTTGTCATTTGGTGGCTTGCTGTGTTTTCAGTAATGTTCCAGTCCACATAAATTTAAACAGGTCTAATAATACTGGAGAGTGCCTGTGGCTGCTTTAGAATGCTTTTCTCCCTCTCTAAAGGCCCCATTGCTGTGATTACCTTCTGCCTGGTCACTGAGTACAAGCCAAGATCTCAGCAGTGTGAGAGTGTGACAGTCTTGAGACATTTCCACAGCACCCAGGGGAAGTAAATTAAGGTTGACATGACCCACCAAGCACATGGCAGCTCCATTGTCAGAGCTCGTCTAACAGGAGGGATTGAATTTCAAATTATGTTTGATATTAAATCTCTCCCAAGCACAAGCTGACTTGGTTGGGTAGAAAAGATATTCAAGGATCAGCAGTGAGGGCTTTGGCATGGGAAGGTGTTAAATACTCTCTGCCCTCGTTTGAAGCATTACCTTTCATCCTCAGCCTGAACTCAGTGCACAGTGGATACTATAGTCATGTCTGCCTTGTCCTTTACAACTGTGCCACCCCAAAAACAGCAGCTCCACCATATTCCTGATCTTGCTCCCACCCCACCTCACTGCAGAGTGCATGCTCACTGTCTCTCCCCTCAGGATACCCCCAGCACCACCACCCCCTCTCTGATCTCCTGTGTCCCCCCACCTTCTGCAATGTCCCAGTGTTGTCTTACTGGCTGCTGAGCCAGGAGAAGCACATGCTGCTTTGCTGGCCACCCCAGACTGACCTGTTGGCCAGAAGATGGATCCTGCTTGAAAGCAGTGAGAGATCACCTTTGACGTGAGCCCAACATCTAAAATAAATAAGTTCTTCAAACCCTTCACTGATGACACAGGAAAAGCTCTTTGCAATAGGGAGACTGCTTTTAAGCTGGTAAAATGCAGCGCTGAAAACATTACATGCAAATTATTTTGAAACTGAAATGGAAAACTAGATTGAAATAGTCCGTTCAGGAAGCAGATGGATGGAAAATCAGATAATCATAGAATCATTTAGGTTGAGAAAGATACTAGGATCATCTAGTCCAGCCATAGAATTATAGAATCATTTGGGAAAATGAACATATATATATATTAATTTTCCATTGCAGTCTCCTTGCAGCCTTCATGAAGGCTACTACCTCTTACATCTCCTCTAAGTCCCGTGAAATCCAGAGCTTGATTAATGGGCTGCCCTAATTACATTTGATTACTAGTGTCTTGATTAATAGTTTACACCGGATATTGCTAGTGATTACTCTGGGGATGTGAGGAACTGGGAGACCTACAGTGCATCAGATGGGTAAATGAAGAGTTTCTAGTTCCACTGCGATTGGTGTGCTCTGGAAAGCCAAACACCAAAACAACATTTCATAGATATCTGTTTGTGCCTGAAGATGTGTCCTTGGATTCCTTCACAGTCTTTGTCACACATCTAGTTGATGCAATTCAGGAAAACTTGTTAGCACAAAATATTCAGAGTTAAATAGCTCAATCTGAAATAGCCCAATTTTGCTCATAGGGTTTTAATGAAAAATAAATGAAAAAAATGGCTTTTGAATCAATTTGCATAACTTTTCTAACAGGACACTGCATTTCTCCCATTTACCTGATACTGTGATAAGAATTTTCATTTGTATAATACTAGAGTACTTTTCCCTCTCCTAGAAAGACCATCAGTCTTGATATGAAGACAATATGAAATGCAGAAATGGCTGTTTCCCTTGCCACTTCTTGTTTCAAATGTTAACTATCTCCACTGTTAAAACTCACATTACATTGTCAGCTTTCAAAGGTTTGGCTTCAGCACTTAGACCCTCACTGTAATGTTCTCCACAAGCTGAAAGGACACTTCAGGACCTGGTGCTTTCCTCGTGTGGAGGTAAGTAGATGTTGTAACAAATTCAACTACTTCACTTCCTTTGGGCTGTAGGAACACAGAAGTCGAAAAGTCCCAAATGTTTTCCCTGCGAAGGCATTTTCTTTAATCCTCAAATCATTGTAATGGTATTTTTGCCAATTATAGACACTGAAACTGAGTAGAGTTTTTCATTGAGTTGTATTACCTCCATACTAAACTCACAGTGTTTTAACCCCTTGAATAAACCATGACAGCAGAATTCAGTCTGATGAATTTTTCCACAATGGCATCTGGATAATTCTAAATTAATTTTTACCCTCTTCTTCCATGTATCTGCTGCATTTGGCTGCATTATGATATATATTATCACAACATTTCTGCTTCTGGTTGACCATGCAGTTCTCATTCCTGGCTACACTACCAACTTCAGAGTTTTCCCCAAATTTTATCAGCAATTTTTATTTTCCAGTTTCACTCATAAAAAGTTCTGACAAATACTCATATGGTTCCTATTGCTATGTCTTACTTCCAGAAACATCCCTGTTCAGTAATCATTAACAACAGCTTTTGGGGAGCTGTCAGCATGAGATGGTTTTTCTACTCTATGAAGTGCACTGACTACTGCATTCCCATAACTCTCAGTGATCCCAGTGGAAGCTGGAATCCTCAGCCTGGTCCTCAAGACAATGTCAAAGAAATATATTAACAATTCTGTTGGATATTAAAAACACATTGCCCAACTCTGTGATCTGATCGTAAAGACCGATTGGCTAAGCACGAAAAAAACTAAGGCTTTCAGGATTTTTAACATACTTTTCCTAGCAATTTTTGTTTATTTGTCAATACTCATTTCAAATATTTTTAAAATCCTTGCAAAATGCCATAGTGCATGCCATAACAGGGAGACCAGTATAATTCCACCAACTAATGTGTTCTGCATAGTCCTCCCCTTCTGTAAAGATTGCATTCACAGTGGGTTATGTTAAAGTGACTGTGCCGTTGTGCTCCTTTAGGCTGTCTGCGGCTGTTTTTTCACTCCCTGTGTGAGGGTTGTCCTCTAGAAAAACTGATAACATTAGCACCCATGCTGTCAGACTCTTATGAAGTCCCAAAAAAGGAAGTAGTTCTGGAAATGTTCTACTTCAACACAGCTTTTAGGACCCATTTTTCCTTGGGTACCAAAAGCAGCTTCTGGACTGTGACTACTTACCCCAGGCCACCTGGCACAGCGCTGAGGAAATGAGGTTGCAGATGTTCCACAGCTCTTCACAATCTGAGACCCTCTGTCTGCTCATGGAGCAAACCAGGCTCATAGAAGGATAAATTTAGCTGTATACATGGCTTATGTGACTAAAATAACTGCACATATGTATAACGAGAGAGAAAGATGTGCATGTACATGTACACACATGGGTTGATTTCTTTCCTTGAGGCACTTTGTCAACTAATTAATTACCAAATAAAGGCTGTGCTATTTAGTGATTAATTTTTTTTTCACATTTGCAAGCCCTAATCTAGTCTGAGTCTCCCCAGGGGTCCTACACAAATAGTGGATTACTCACATTTGCTCAGGCAGCAGATACTCTTGTAGTGCTCTATGCACAAGGGAACAGAAATATCATGGTGAACTGAAGGGAGAAGTGAGGTTTTCAGCAGCATCCACACCAGGAAGTTCAGCATGAGCATATGATAAGTTACATTTGCTTCCAGTTGGCAGAAGAAACTGCTTGCCACATCTTCAGTTGACAAAAATCTGTGCAGCCTATTTGACTTAAAATCAATTGACTTCAAACAAATTACGTCTATCCAGGTGATGTGATCTCTTACAATGAGAAGTAAAAATGATCACACATCTGTATGCCACACCATTCCAAACCTTTGCCAGCAACTGCACAGTGGTGAAGCACTCCATAGCTCCCAGTGCCACTCAGAAGAGAACAGTGGCAGAAATGGGCTAGTAGACCACACATCAGTGAAATACAGGACACTGAGACCCATTTTTGGCTCTAGGTTTTCGTTGCATCATAGAATAGTTGAGGTTGGAAGGAACATTTATAGGTCATCTAGTCCAGCCTCTCTGCAAGGAGCCACCCAAGTAGATCAGGTTGCTCAGAGCCCCGCCCAGCCTGACCTTGAATGTTTCCATGGGTGGGGAGTCTGCCACCTCTCTGGGAAACCTATCCCCCTGTTTCACCACCCTGATTGTAAAAAAAAACTTCTTCCTTATATGCAATTTAATTGACCCTCTTTTAGTTCAAAACCATTACCCCTTGCATGTAACTGTTTCTCAGTGTCCATTTAGTCACTTCCTCCACTTTCAAGCAGGGCTTTGTCAATAGTGCAAGATGCAACTCTGAGCAAAGATGGGCCAATTTAGATTATATAATTACTCGCTTTCCAACTACACTCCAGCCCAGAGAAAGCCTAAACCCTCTATCAGTGCTGAAGAAGATCAGACAGATGAAGGTTGCTTTTAGTTTGACAGATTACCAGGTTCACAGTAGAACCCTTTGTAAAATCAGTGCTGATTTCAGATAAACAACAACAATCAGTAATACTACCATTACCTGTACCAGTCATAACAATGGGAAAATGTTTGATAGTAAATGTATGAGGAAGCTTTTGGCTATGTGATTTGACTAATTTAATTATCTTTTCTAAACAGTATCGAGGATACTGTGGCAAAGTTGGACTAAAAAGATTGAAAACCAAGGACATAGTAAGGAGGGCATGTAACTGATCAGCAAAGACTGGCTTTACTTCTAATCTGTAAGTTAATTAATGAGAAATAAACCCCGTGTAACTCAGAAAGAGAAGAAAAAAGAAAGCAAGAAGTGTAAAAGAATAAGAAACTCTTGAGCTAAGAAACCTGGGTCAAGAAATTCAACACAGCAAGAACAAAAAGTTCTAAGGTCTGTACTTTTGTTCAAGGCAAAGGTGATGTGCCAGGTCTAGACTGGGACTAAATTCAGATACAAGTTCTAAGCAGTGCCAATAATCAGGAATGCTGGAATTGGCGTTCTGCTGAGATTTCATTCAGAGCAGTGTGTATCAAAGTGAGTGCCCAGACAGTGCACTGATGGAAAATGGTAAACCCAGTGCAGATTTTTCAGTCACAGAAATGCATAGCAAAGTAAGTATCCCCCACAGCATGCTGACGGAAATTAGTACAGCTAATGCAGTTCATGTGATGAGTCTGACTAAAAGAAACATTACTGGCACCACAGGGTATCAGCTGGGGCTTTTAATTCCTAACTGGACTCATTCAGACGGGCAGCTCTGTCTGGCTGGGCTCAATACAGGTGTTTTTCCACTTCTGGCTGCTATATTTCCCCAAGAGGACAGGGGCCAGACCTCCACCAGCCTCCCTGGGCGCAAGGTCAGTTCTGGGGGCACGTGGCCATGCAGGGGAAAAGTTTTATGCAGCCAAGCAGCATTCTGGTCTCCAGCTCTTGAAAAAGTTTCCACTGTCTGCCAAGGCCTTTAAACTGCCCAAACGCTTCGGATATTACAGCATCTCGTTTTGCTGCCAATTGGGAAATTTGTTTCACTGCACTGACTGTCAGAAAACAGAACACACCTTTGGTGGGGGAAGAATAGTTTGTCTCATTTTTATTGAAGTGCAGTGACAGAGTTAGACTCTGAGCAAACCTTTGTGGTGTTTCACTTAGGACTCCCCATGAGGGCCCTATATTCAAAGGCAGCACAGACACACTTCTACATTTTTGTCTAGGCTGAACACCTACACTTGTACCAACTATAGAGCTTGTGTCTCCCACCCACAGCTCACATTTCTCTTGGATTAGTGTTCTCCCATCAGTGCTATTAATGCAGTTGCATTGGGAGATTCAGTTGCTTTGTGTCCTGGAAGGCCCTTAACCATCCCCAAATTAAAGACCTCTAAGCAATAAAATAGTTGGGCCCTAAGGATTTTCTTGGAAATGTGCTGTGAATGAGCAAACACAAAATAAATTAATGCTATGTTGATCCTCCTGGCTCTGAGATCACCTTTTGTTTGGTTTACTAAGACCTAATATGCACTAATGGGAAGTTAAACCAGCTTTAAAAAGTCTTTGTCACATTATGACTCTTAATATACCCAGTCAATATTTCCAAGGCACGTGTCTCTACAAACACTGGAGGCCCCAGCAAATGTCCTAGAAAGGGGACGAACCATTTTAGAGACATTTAAGACACAGTTTCCTCCCCATCCAGGCTAGAAAAATCTGGGGTTAGGATTCCATTCCAAGGGAGCAAACTAATTTAAAACTGTAGGTGCCACATGCTGGCCCCTCGGGCAGAACAGGAGACCAGCACAGGTATTTTAATTAAATTAATCAAACCTCCCCTCCCAGGATAGGCAGTGGCTGTATGAAGAGAAGCATAATATGTATAGTTTAATAGGTGAGGTAAGAAGACAAGAAAAATCAGCTTTCTAGCCTGGATTTATCTGGCCTCAGTTTAGGTGTAGGAAATACATAGATGTCATCCTGCCTGTGCTCATAAAAATATCAGTAGTCTGAGCAAAGCAAAGCTTTCTTCTCCCTCCAGATATTAGTTCAGCTCACCGAGATCTGAGTCATAGATTTGTCTCTACCTCCATTTATTATGAAAAGAGCCGATGGCAAATTCATTCCTAACTCACACATGTTAGCAAGGTGTCTATGTTTATATGGGCATATATATGGGGTGAAGCTATATTTGGATTTTAGCCATGAAGCAGCTAGGGACAGACCCCCTTATGTGGTCAGCCATACTCATCTAGTATGTAATTGTTGTTCTTGTTCTGAATAAACATCCAGCAATGATGAAAGTCCTCATCACACCAAGGCGCTGTTTCCAAAGGGAATTGCAAAATCTTTTTCCTAACAGGAAAACATACAGCCTTAACCTTCCTCTTGCTGAAATCAATTACAGAACTTGCAGGTTACTTTCTTTAAGGCTACTGGAGGCCCATAAATTGCTATGCATGGCAGAGAACTCCTTGAACACTGGCTTGGTTCAATGATTTCTCTTCCTTGGTTCACCCCCACCTCAAGGCCTGCTAAGCTTGGAGAAGTTTTTAACAAGCTGACACCTCTGAATGCACATTCCTGCTTACCTTCCCATGCTGCTATTCCCTATCTTTTGGTCTTGTGAAGTTAATTTAAAAAATGTAAAGAAAATAGCAGAGAGGGTCAAGTCCCTGAGAGCATCAAGAGGTATTAATTAATGCCCCTGCCCAGTTCCCCCTGAGATCCCCAAACACACCCTTTGCCCTTGGCCCAGGACCCCATTTCAGCTCAGCCCAGGGCCAGCAGCACCAACTTCACTTGGGTAGTCCTGTCTCCAGCCTCTTCTCCATTTCCTCCTCACTGGACCTTTGAGTGGACCTTGGACTTTGTCCCCCAGGGCCACTTCTCCCCATATGGAGAAGGTGCCTATTTGATTACAGGTGTGGGCAGGCATTGGTCATTCAAGATGTTGAGTGTTTTCTGGATTTATATGAGGTTGCCTAAAATGTGAAACAAATTTTTCAATTACATTTTCCATTGGTTTTGTTCTTTGACCACTGCATTACTGAAGACAGAGCAGCAAGAAGTCTCTATTCAGAAACCACCTTGAAGATGGATAATTCAGTGGCTTGAGGGATGACAGGCAGGGGCTGGGCTCCATCCTTTTCTGAAAGTTATGAAAGACCTTGTGACTGATCCAATTCATGGGATTTGAATCAGCTGAATGGTTTTCATTCTGTTTGTTCATTTACATGTGTAGGAAGCATAATTTCTGGGTCAAACAGGTGAAAAAGGTATAGAGTAAATCATTCTCTGGGAATGGTGATCCAGTTGCTCAGTCTGGCCCTGACCTGCACTCCCCTGTGGCTACATTATTTGCAGGGACGGGAGACAACATGGAAGTCAAAGCAGCACTCTGAGTCCAGAAGGTGATGGGGACAGAGGGCTAAAATAAAATCCCTATCTCAAATCCCATGTCTCTGTTCTATGAATAATGCAAGGAATGATGTTCATGAACTTCTAACTGCACTGCTTAGCCTCAAGAGATACCAACACCTCCCCTTATACCATGACCACATTGAAATAATTTCTGCAATTTCTCAACATAAGCAGTAAAGTATCTATCTACCCTATACCACCTGTGGTGGTTAAATGTGCCTTATAAATGTCAAAACACTTTCCAGCATAAATCTTCAAAGGTCTGCAAGAAACTGTGTTTAACACTGGCTCCTCTCACTTTTTACCTTCTGCACTTAGAAAGGGAAGTGGCAGTAGATGTTATTGAAATTCAGACATTTATTCCCACTAATGGTGGGTTGCAGAACTGAATTATGAGACCATATTGTGACATACCAAAGGCTATTTTCTAATCAGTTCATGCACATCTCTCTGTTACCAGTGAGTAGTCTGGTAAAAATGTCCTTTGGCCTGTGTCTGCCTGGTAAATCTATCTTACTTTTAAAGTCAATTGGAAGTTGTATCTGGAAATCCTAGGATAAATTACTCCTAGGGTAGTGTTTTCCAGCATAGAAATAAGCTGGCTGGGAAAATATTTTACTCTCCATAGGGTCATTCACTCCTGTGTACAAAATATAACTCATTCTTTTATGGGAACAATTGCCTCTAGAAATGTGAATCATTTATGGGTGGTGCCTACAGTTTCAGTCTTGAAAGCAGTTAGAAACGTGAGAAGGTCTTGGGCTGAAATGGGGCTTGTGCACAACTAAAATGAAGCACCTCAAGTGATGGTCACCATGCCAGGCACATGTGCATCAGAGGACAGAAACTCAGACCTGCCAGCACCACTTTATCCCAAGTGCCCCATAGCAGTTTGTGTCCTCACAGAAGAGGTGTGAGCTGTTCAGCCACTGAGCACCAAGTAACTTGTGGTGACCTTCATCTGGATTAATCTGCTATATTCCATAAAATTCCTCCACTTTCTCATTATTTCATGCCATTCTGCCCATCTAGTTGAAATAAAAACTGACCTAAATTGTGGGAACCTTTAAAAGTTTTCAGAAGGTGAATAATTTGGGATTATTTGGAACCTATTGCAGTGTAAGCTGCAAGCAACTCTTCCCACTCCAGCAAGGCTTTCCCAGACCACAGAAAAACATTTGGGACTGTTGGTTCATATGTGCTGTGGACCTTTGGTGCTGAGATTGGACATGATGTGGAAATGCACTTGGGGTGGGAGCAAGTGCCACAGGTCAAGTGGCACCTAAAGTGAGCTACAAACCAGTTCACTCTCCATGGAATGGAGACATAACACAGAACGAGAGGGAAAATCTGCACTGGGAAATATTTCAACTTCCTTTAGCCACAGTCTTGAAGAGTAGGTGCTGAAGGGAAGTGACACAAGCAGCTCTGAGAAGGTCTGGAAATAAGAGGTTTTTCAGCTGCAGCCAACATAGAGTGAATTAGTTTGTACTTTGCTTCTCTGTGCACATACAGAAATCACCATGGAGCCAACACAACAGACCAAAATTATGCATCAATACATCTGAGGATGCCAAGTAGGTGTCATTGAGATCAGGGAGCCACTTCCACCACCTTCTGGAGATATTCTCCTAGGATAAGACAAAAAAGTTCAACCTCCAACAGTCTCAGAATTTACAATACATCCAGCACCAAAAGACAAGCACCTTAAGCCCACAATTCCATGTTTCAGTAGGTTCATTTTGTAGATGTGCCTATACCAAGACCATGTTCCTCCAGGAAGCTGCCCCACTGCCTCAGAGCATTTGGTGAGCCTGTACAAAAACCTGCTTTCTAGAATCAGAAACCGTAAGGGAGCAAGTTCCACTTTACCACTATCTGCCTAAATATATAAGTAATCCAAAATCTGAAGTGTGTGTTGGACAGCACCCTCGGGCTATCATTTTACACCCAGCTGTTATTCTCAGAGGATTCTCAGTAAATCCAGAAATAGACCCAGCCAGGAGTCGGGAACAGGCTCAGAGGAGAATGTCACCATATGGCAGCCCCTGACTGTTGCATAAATGTATTGATTAGCTGAACCAGCTTCAGGATGTCTCTATTAAGGACAGTAACCTCAAGAAGAGGCATAAAATTATCAGAAAGATGAAAGAGTATCTAAACCGGCCGTTCTTTTCCATTTAACTCCATTCTTCTTGTCCAAAGTATGACACCAATCACTTGAGAAATTGGTTAATTCAGTTTAAATCTGAAGCTTAAAGACAATTCCTAAATAAAGCTTGAACAGAATAATAATATTTTATTGCTATGACAACAGAATAGCACATTAGCAACCCAAATGACAATGTTCTTCCTCCCCTTACACTGACATTGGCAAGGAAAGAAATTATGTTTGAATTTTTAACATGTGTTTTCAAAAGGGAAAGGTGGTGGCACACTAAAACCCACCATGAAAATAAAAATCTTCCAAGAGAATTTTCTTTAGCTGTTTAAGCAGTTAGTGAGTGGGTTTTGAACTGTGTGCTTTAAAACTGATAGGAACATGTTGTAAAACAAGTTCTCCCATTCACTTGTTGTGTGACCAGAGAAAAGTACTTCAGAATCACGGAATGGTTTGGGTTGGAAATGACTGGGATGATAAAGAAGAAGAAGGAAAGATATTTCCATTTTAAAAGTAAGTCAAACATCAAGCATTAGGCTGCACATTCCCTCACCCTCCACTAACAGAACAGCCTTTCCCAAAGGGAAAAATGCCCTTTTTCTTGCTGCTGTTCCTACCGCATTTGTGTGAGCCCTGAGGACATTGTGCAAATCTGTATCAGTGCCCCAGCAGTCTGGGAATTTCTAGAGGCAAAGGTAAGGCACTCAGCTGGTCTACAGCCATGTAACAAAACCCATCCCTGGCACAAGCCAAACTCTACAGTAAAGCCTTAGCATGGTGCCCAGGAATTTACTCACGTAACTTCACAGCAACAGCAAAGGGATACATTTTTCTCCATTTTCAGTGTGCCTGGGTGGTTTATCACGGTGTTTCAGACCCTGAGGTAGGATTGGGTCTGGGTTGTGTTTGGGGATTACCTTGTGCTAGACTTTCTCCTCCATGAATGCAGAATGAGTCTCCGAGCATGGCATCAGGGAGCTCTATTTTGTGGCCCATACCACACTCCAGATGAGAGGATAAATTCAGATTTTCAATTGCTTGGGACTGTAGTTGCTGTCTTTCACTTCTGGAAAACTGGAGCTTCTCACTATGATACCAAGCCAATTTCATAGGTGGGTGACCACTGAAGCAGTATAAAACAGCAAACAAACTCGTACTGAAAAGTTTTCTGTACTGCATTTTGGGTTTAAAATGTTTGCAGAAAAAGTTCTGCTACTTTAGAGAGCTGTTGGCCGAAATGGATACATTTTCCAGGGAAGTCAGCCAGCTTTTAAAGGAGGCTAAATCTGTTTCCACATGGAAATTGGCTCATTTGTGAAGTATAGATGAGTTTTGCATAAAAATATATTAAATTCCTTCCCCCACCCACAACCATATACACTTTCTTGCATCTTGATGGGAGAACTGCTATTCCACCATCACAGGGAAATGCAATTTGAAAAAGTGCAATATTATGTAATTAAAATGCCAGTCATGTCAGTAAGGATGAGACAGGAAAAAGAGAGGAAAAAAATCTGGAAAACAAAAATTATCCAATTCAGTCAGCTCTTAGAAATGCTTTTCCAATCTATCGAAGCTCTTCCAGAAGCTGCACAGGGGTACAGATACCTTCAACTTTCTTGTTCTTTCAAAAAGTAATCAAAGCCTCAGCAATAGAAAACAAATTTAGAAAAAAATCCAGAACCTATAACATAACTATTAACAACTGCCTGGTGTATTGCCATTAATTAACTAAAGGCCAGTTATAGAGCTCGTTCAGCTGTAATAGCCCTCATCCTGAGACTATTTGGACAGCAAGTTTGTTCCAAGAAGCACACCCTCCACAAATGAGGAGAATCATGGAAAAAAGAGAAAAGTTTTTTAATACATACTGTACCAAAGAGCTGAAATGTGTCGAAAAACACATAGCATGTACCAATGCATCTCTCTGAAGCCTCTGCCATTTGGAATATTGTCCTTTAAATGCTTTGCCTGTTTAGTCTATTTTGAATGGCTTCAATATAGAACTGGAGGGAAATTCTCCAGAGGAACTGGAAAGATGTGTTTTGGAAAGTGTTTCAGATTCAGAATTGTCAAAACGCCCCATTTTAAACTTTTCAATGAAAGAAAAAAATCAATGCATATTGGCACACGCATATGTATCCTACAATAGATACCTATAACATATGTAGTAAACTAATAGTAGCTTTACTCATAAATAAAAGGCTTAGAAATCATCAAAGCAGAAGACTTCAGGTGGTCTGCATTAAATGCTAAAGGAGGAGTTCAAGTCAAAAAATATCAACATTTTGGCGATTTACATGGGATGAGAACAAAAGTCTTGCCCTCCTGTAATCTTATACATCCTGGATCAATTCAGCATCTTCAGCAAAGGAGATCCTAGTGTTGTTCATCACTGATCAAAAACATTATTCCAGGTGAGCTTGACACTATGCAGGGAACTGTAATCATGGCACTCATGACCATGCTGGGTACAAGGAAGAAAGCTGTGACACATGTAGGAATCCCAGTTCATCCAACTCATCTCTTATTGAGAAAGGTCATTGCTTCATTCAGGTATTAGCTAAATGTAGGAAATGTTCTGGAAGCTGGGAACTTTGATCTTGAAATACTTGTAGGCTTGGCTCTATGAAAGGTTGAGGGAAATGTTCAAAAAGGATCAAGGGAAACAGATGTTTGGCTTCTTCCATCCGCTGCCACTAAATCAGTCACTGGCCCAAACCTGTATTTTAGCACAGGTGATTTTCCACAAAGCTAATCCTGCTCTCATTCAGGGCATTCCTCTTCCAATAAAATTCCATCTACTTGCCTAGCTTTAGACACTAGCATAAATTTTAGCTTGTCCAAATGGATCTTCCAAGGGGGTCTCTGCACCAAGGCTGAGAGAACCACATGCTGCTTAGTGAGAAATCACAGAGCTGCTCACAGCTTGAGCTGTCTGAGTCACCAGCTGATGAGAAACTTGACTTTTTGCTTGATTTTCCTTACTCTTTTTAAAGGAAACTTTAAAAAACAAATAAACCCTACAGGCAAGAAAGCAAACTTTCTCATTTCATAGGCACCTCCTCCCAGCCATGGTTAAACACACCACAAAATCCATTTTCTCATGGATTTTTTTTTCATTTATTTCCTGCTTGCCTCCTTTTGTTTTTCCACAGGCATTAGTGTCGTTTTCTCCTGCTGCACACAGGCTGTGAGCATTTAGTTCTTTCTCTCTGACTTTTACACAGCAAAGGGCTACCAACGGTTACATGCCCCAGCAGCTGCATCCCTTTGTAAAGGAGAAGCCACACTGAGATGATTTTTGCTAAAGGAAGGTGATGGCAACAATTTTGGTTCCTGAAGTTGCAGAGTAAGGGCACAGCTGGAAGTCAAGTCAGCCCTAATTTAAAGACAGAGGTCACTGAAATGCCCGGTGGTCAGCCCAGGCTGAGTCTCCAGTTCACAGCTCTCAGTAGCTTCTCATCCCTCCCAGCTCATGTTGCTCATGGAGCAGTAGACCCAGATACTTATGGACCAGTCAATAAACACAGATAATAGCTTGAAACTCCACGTAACTGTCCAGACAATTATCTACTTATGTATTTACATAATTCTTATTATGTCTCATCAGCTCCCATGCATTAATGGACTTTACCCTCTGCAAGTGCCTACCACAATAGAACAAAAAAACCCATTTGTTCCTGTTTCTCTTATAAGTAAGTGCCAGGTTCTTCTGATCATCAAAATAGCTTTTTATCTTGAAAATGCTACAAAAAACCCCGTACTGTCAACAAAAGCAAGTTTGTACTGGAAGTTTTACAAGTTCAACAAAAGTAACGCTGCTGCTTAACAAAACTGTGATTGCAAAAGAACTCAAAACATTTATGCTGCCATGAGTGTAATTTAAGGATATTTAGCCTTTGCTCAACCTTTTAGAGACAAAATGCTGTTTCATGCTGCCTATAATATCAACCTTTAGGTTCCAAAATCTAGTAAAGTACTAGCAGTAAAACATTATGAATGCTAAAGTTACACTACAAAACTGCAGCTTTACAAATAGATAAATGGTTTCATACAAACAACCTCTTGTAACTTTCATGAGCCATTTATAATTAAAAAATTAATTGTAAGACATAATTGGTTCAACTGTGACACCAGCATATAGGGTAACTTTGTTTACATCATGTAATGTAGTTCCCTGTAAGGTTTTAGGAACAACAGGTAATATGTCACTATCTTACAGCAAATAAATCAATGATAAAAATCACTGGTCTTTCATCTCATAATTTTGGGTGAATCCAGAGTTTGTGTAGCAAAATATAGCAATTATTGTAGTTTGGGGACCACTAAAGGCTTCTGCACACTCTTCTGCAAACTAAACTCATCAAAACTTAGTTAGGATGAAAAACATGGGAAAAACATACTTCTCTCCAATTCTGAGAGAATTCTGGGCAAATACCTGGTGGAGATCCAGTGTCCTCAGAGACAAGAAAATGCACTTGGTTCAGGGTGCCACAGCTTTTCACAACCCCAATGAAATAGAAGGTCACACAGGTCAATGAAATACCTATTTCCTTAAATTATTAAGTAAAAATCAACATTGTGATACTGTGGTGGTGCAGACACCATCCCCCCCTTTCTTTAAGCGACCTTAAAACATTCATTAGCAACAGATACATAACTTGAATCCACACATCTTTTCAGCTTTAAGTTTCCTTTGGGAAACTGTTATTTGTTCACCAGCAAAATCAACTCACATTTTTATCTCTACCCTTACTACACCTTTGACCCACAAAGGGTAATACGTGCTGCTCTGTTCATGGCCTCGTGGACTGAAATTGGAGGGGAAAGTTGTTTTGGGCTAAAGGAGAATATGGCTGATGTATTGCTTCCATTTATTATTTGATCTCATTCTATTGTGTGTTTCCTTATGGCACACTCAATAGGTCTGTAATCATGGGGAACAAGATAGAAAGGGTAGGGCAAGGATTGTATTTCCTGCCTTGGCTGGTGCATAATTTTTATTAGAGCTTATTTTGAAATACAACTTTTAGATAAGAATCCATCATGGAGGATTAGAGATACAGCGTTCTGGGCTGAAAACTACAGTTATTTTTTGAGGGGTTATGTAAACAAAGTGAAAAGTTAATACACCATCCTCTTTTTTTTTAATAGCTGAAGTGTTTGAGCTTTTGTTTAAAAAAAAAAAAAAAGGGAAATGATACAGCAGTGTTTAAAAAAAATTGTTTTTCCAGCTCCTTTGGTACAACAATTGTTCAATATAAACTTTCATGACACTGTGAGCTTCCTCTCTGCTAATAGCCCAAATGTTCTTTTTCCAGCAGGAGGAAAGAGCTTGTGTCCAGGGATAGATCACACCACTTGCCCCAGAACCAGGAGCCCCTCCGTGGTGCCAAGGTAGGGCTCGGCAAGGACACCAAGCCATGTGGAGTTTGGCACTTACAGAGGATGGAGGGAGGGACATGTGCATGTGGGGAACGGGAGGGGAGTGTTTTTTTAAAGGAAAAGCCATGTATAGTGTGGCTTGTAAGGGAAAAGAGAACATGAAGTAGAAAATTATCTGTGGCTGTTTGCTTATAAAGGAGAACGGGCAGCGTTGTGCCAGCCCAAAGGCTCGAGTGAAGAGTTGGCAAGAGGCTCAGGGACCAACATCCCTGCTCCACTCCCAAGAAACATTGTTCCCCTTGCAGGGATGGACATCCTGAGATGTGAATATCCCACCTCTGGCCCTGGGGCTGGGCAAGGCAGAGGGCAACATACTCTGGCAGCAGGTTCCCAGAGATCAGAGGGACAGAGTCACGCTTTGATCAATGTGTCTCTGATGACTTTTGGGAATTAAGTCTGAGGAAGTGAAAGAAAACTTGCAGTACACCCACATGACACATGAAATAATAAAACCCCTTGAGAAGCTACAGGTTAGGACAGGTATGGTCAGAAGTTTTCAGTAAAATCTTCTTGAGGCAGCTTGTTGAAATGGAGACCTTGCCAGGCTGTTACTCAAAAAAAAGTTGAAAGATCCAAAAAAAAAAAAAAGGTCTTGCCTAGAAAAGCAGGTTGCATAAACTCAGGTCATCCATCAACTTCACAGCTTCAACTGCCTGATGGGGGTAGTCCATGACTGATTCCCAGCTTTACACACATAACACTATATGTGAGCAGGAAAACTGAATAATGCACCCAGTCCTAGATAGACTCTGGGACTCTTCAAGCCCTTTGATCCAGGAGTGCAAGTGCAGGTGAAAATGTGCATCCCTTGTGATGGGCTCCACAAGCAGCTCCTCCTCTGCCTGCTGTCAAGGGGACACTGGCAAGGGCCTGCAAGGTCCCTTTCCCAACCTCAGATGCCTCCTATCAGCCTTGCAGCAAGACCAAGGTGACACAGTCCTGAACTCCTTCGGGGTTGAATCCCTCCAGCTGGGATCTGCAGAGACCCTTTTTGGCCTGGACAGCACTCTCTGCCTCCCTAAGGAGCAAGAGCAGGCACATGAGCAGTTATCATGCTCAGCAAATGCCCTGCAACACCCTGACTTGCCTTCAGTTAACCACTCCCTGGATTTCTCACTGCAGGCACTATCCAAACCCACAGACGTTTGATATCTTGTCTCAGACCCTTTTGCTCCAGTCTTCCTCGGTGGGCCTGTCCAAGCAGTTGGGATGGTGTAGATATTGCAGCAGTAAAATGGAAGAAAGTGGTGAAGCTCTTCTGTGCCAGATGTGCAGCAGTTAATTTGGGATGGCAAGAAGCCCACAGTGGCCAGTTCCTGTGTCCTGTCCAAAAGGTGATGACAGTCTCTGATTGAAAACATGATCCTGTTCACCTCACAGACAATTTTAGTCACAGGCCTAACTGTCTAAATCTGCTTTCATTAAAGATAAAATCTTCCCTTGTATTTTTTTCCATTGCTCAATTAACTATTGTTTCGCTCAGCATGTTTTAATCATAAGTAAGTTCATTAATAGATGTGCTCTTTGGAGTCATGGGGGACTCTGTGATATAATGACATTAATCTTTCTGAATAACATCATTAATATCCTTTGCCCCTTAAAGGCACCCACTATGTCCCCCAGGCAATTATAAAATTTTGTTCCATGGTACTGAATGAGCTCATCCAGCGAAAATGACTACAATGCCTGTCTGCATAATATCGTTGTTCGTTGCATCCTATTTATTTATACTACTCGTCAGAGAGCATTAGAACTTCTTTGTGGCTCTTTTGCTGCAAAGCCACCAGCTCAGCTGGCTGGTCTCCACCTGGATCCCAGGAGAGCTGATCCATAGAAAGGTCATGAAAGAAGAAGGGGATCCAGAAATTCCTAAACTGGGAGCCTTTTGACAATTCTCTTCAAAATAACCTAGGAGTTGTTTTACCACTGAAGCTGGATCCTGTTCGAGGGACTCCAACTGAATTCAGCAGGCTTGGGGATGTTTCTAAGCCTACTGTTGGCATTCCTACCACCCTTACTAAAACAAAATTCCCAGTTTCTGGTTGAACAGGCACTTTTCTCCCCAGAGCTGGGAAAAGTGAAGTAGCAGCATCTCTACACAGTGAGAGGCTGGGCCATGTCTATTAAAGATTTCCAGCACCAGGTATCTTTTAACATATTACTTTTTCCATCCAAACACTCACATCTTCCCATCCTGGAGTCAAGATTCAAACTTTTAAAGAATTTGGGTTTACATCTTATTCATCCTACTTTCTCATCAGTAAAACACAGACACTGTCCTTCCCTCCTTTATAAAGCAAGCTGGGAACTACAGATAAAAATTCTTATACAGAGGTGAGATATCTGAATTTTTTTTAGGAGCGTACTGGATAGCTCTTGTGTTCTCTGAGCAGAGCAGCAAAGTTTGTGGGTTTGCTGTGTTTATTCTGTCCATATTTGGATGAGAAGAGGCATAGGCAGTAGATGAAAGTAGTTCATATAATAAAACTGGGTTTGGATGAAGCTCAGCAGTATATTGCTGTTTCGTTTTAGCACTCCTGAAATAGTAAGACCTTGTCAAATTCAGTCCCAGAGGAGAAAACCAAGCAGATTTCAGTTGCAACATGTGCCACATAGTTGCACTTTGCCATATTTGCTCACATTATGGCATATATGTGTGGAGGAAGAAGGGAAGAATTTCCCCATTTCTAAGTTGTAAAATGTCTTTCAACACCTCTCTTCTTTACTGCAGTAGCAATATGTCATTACTGGTCACAGAAAGAGGCCAGTACAGGACTATAGCCACTCTATCTGCTAATAGAGCCATCCAAAATGCTCAATTTTAAGCAGGAGGAATGAATGTTTTATTCTTAAATTCCAACTTGTAATTCAAAAAAAAAAAAAAAAAAAACAACAAAACCCAAAGCAACCCAACTCTTCTTGCTACCTCTTTCATTTCCAGCTACACAAAAATTCCTGAATATATGAGCACAACCTTTTTCTACAGGGCTTTTGACCAGGGGTTTTGTGTTTGCTCCCACAGTTGAGATGCACTTGGAGCTTGCACATTACATGAAGAGAAGGAAAACAGAAGCATTTCACTGACAGGGAACTTTGCTGAACCTTGAGCACAAGGAGGAGTGGTCAGATGTTACTTGAGGGACAGTGTTCAAGGCCAGGTTGGATGGGACTTTGGGCAACCTTGTCTAGTGGAAGCTGCCCCTGCCCAAAGCAGGGGAGGGATGGAACTAGATGATCTTTAAGGTCCCTTCCAACACAAATCATTCTATGATTCTGCGGTTCTGTTTGCAGCTCTGTTGTCAGACCTATCTGATGGGGAGGTACGGGAGAGGACAGGGAAGCTGCCCTCAAAAATGTCAGTGTTTGAAGTTACACAAAATCTGAGATCAGGGAGGAGGCATAGATCAGAAACATCCTTTTGTCCATTCCTGGCTCATTCCAGTAAGAGCAGAAGACACAGTCATTCTACCACACGTGGATGCTGCTTCTCATGGAGGCCAGAATTCGGATTTTAGCAGCACGGGGGCTCCTGGTACCAGAGTGTCCCCACAACCCCTGAAATGTGAGAACATCTTCAGATGTTTTTTCTGCCCAGTATAACTATGTGGGATGAAGGGATGCAGCCATCTCATTGAGACCAGCCCAGTATATGAAATCAGGGTGTCTTACTAACCAAAAAGGAGCGCTCAGTGACCTGGATGTTCTTCCCTGCTGTGTCACAACATCTTTTCTGACATCAGGAAAAATTCAGTGCCATAAGTGCTCCTTCTGCGAAGTGGGAATAGCATTTCCTTTCTCCCACAGATGGACTGTCTGGGCTAGTCAGCCCTTTGGACAGGGATTCCATCTGGCTGCAGCTTTGCAGATAAGAGCGCACAGTGGGAGCCCTGATCCCAGCCAGAGCCTCCAGGCACAGACCTACATGGATGATGGGCGCTGGTGAGCAGGCAGGGCAGGCAGCAGCCCTAACTCTTCTCCAGCTCACATCGTGCTCATCAGGGCTCGCAAACATCTCTGTGAGTGATATTTACAGAGCAGCCAGAGCTGTGGGTGCTGCTGACCCAACAAAAGGAACATGAGACAGGTTTTTGTCGTGTCTCCTTGCTTCCATATGGGCCTGAAAGTTTAGGAATATTGGAGAAATAATTCATCAGCTGCATCTGAGGCACAGGCTGACTCTCTGCTGACTGCAGACCTGTTGCAGTGGAAGCTGCCTCCCAGCTCTCAAACATCATATCAAGTTTAAACCTACTTCCAGTGCCTCTGTCCAAATGTTCCTGCCAAAGTTCATATCTCTCTGAATATCCCACTCCTCTGCCTGTTCCTGCCTCCCGCTCCCTCTCCCTCCATCTTCCTTCCCACAGCCGTGGGAACAGACTTCATCACTTGAGAAAAATGCCCTGCTCATACCCCCCACTGTTGCTCGAAGCAGACAAAAAAAATTAAAGTCTTTTGAGCAGAGAATCCTTGTCAGGACAAGAAATAATACTGACCTCAGTGAGGATGGCATGTACTGCCAGAGAGGTGGTTCAGGCTCTGTGTGCTGAAACCAGCTGTCTGCCTGACTACAATACAGTGTGGAGTATATGGAATATAATTTCCCCTCTCCATTTACATTTAATACAATGCCTTTGGACTACAAAGACATTTAAAAAAAAAACAACCCATGAAGTCTAGGCACTTGGCTTTCACTAATGGCTTGTTACTGCTCTAACACTGTCTCTTCAGTGCAGAGTGACAGAGTGATTTGTGTCTCTCCCAAAGACTCCCTCAGCCTTCTTCCCTACCCCGTCTGAAATTTCCTACTTTTAAAAAATAACACCTCTGTATAACAGTGGGAGGACAGGACTCACATGGGTGGTCTCTTATAATGAAGATAGAGTATCTGGGAACAATATTTTAATGTGTTTTTCTTCTAATTGAGTTTTTCCATCCTTTGGAATAATTATTTCTACCAATTAGCCCCGTGGTATTGTTAGCTGGAGGCAACCGGTCCTTCTTCAGGCCTCTGACAGAGGTTTACAGTATGCACAGTTTATGAGAAAAAAATTGTCCCTCTGCTCCCAAAAGTATGGGAAGCGACTCCATTGTGAGACAAACGTTTCCCATGGAAATTGTCCTGAGAAACTTTGGAAGGGTCCACATTTCAGATAAAAGCAAGTGGGTGGAGATTTTTAAACTAAAGCTCAGGAAAGAGGGGGTTATGCCTGAAAGGGAGAGTGGCACAGGAGATGGAAGGCAGCAGTCAGGGTCCACAAGGCATGGGACAGCTTTGGCCCTTGTTCCCTGCAGTGCCCCAGAGGAGATGCTAAGCCCCACCACTGTGACAAAACCTATCCATAACAATAAAAGAACAGAACAAGATTTAACAACAGTAAATTAACTCAGACTGAATTTCAAGCCCTTCTTCGCAAACATAAGAGCTACACACTTGTTTTTCCTGATAAATGAGAGCTGAAAAATGATGCAATCGCATAAGTGGCGGAGCAGTGGCCTTAGGCACAAGCCTGGAGTGGCTTTGCTTCACCTCAGCCCTGAGCAGGGCACTTTTTAGCAACCTGCAGAAAGACACTGTTAATGCTGAGGAGAGAGGGCTGGCAAGAACTCAGTGCAAAGACCCTGCAGCAAAAATATATAATTGTTATAAAGGTAAAGACTAGTGAGGGGTAATGTATGAGCTGCTAGAAAATAGGCTCAACACTTAGAGAATTTTAAGCCAGGTCTTACAGGACCAAAAATATCTGCTTGGGCGAAATTCATTTAGTGAAAGCAGAGGAATTTTTCAAGTCAAAGATGAATGAGGCCTTTACATAGCCCGAAATGCAAATGACCTGGTGATGATAGCCATATGAATATGAATTCTTACGTACATTAAAAAAAACTTCTGCCCAAGTTTTTAAAGAAAGTAGGGGAAGAAATGCTCCCCTGTAAATTTCTCAGTGAAATCATTTTCATTAGAAAATGCTCATTCCTGGAAAAGGAATTCTTTTGTGGAAGCAGAAGAGCAACAGAAGAGGTGTCTCCAAATTTAGGATGGAGCTCATGGGCTGCTCCATGGTGGCAAAACCACAATTTACCCTGGGACATCTATGTTTTAGATACATTTTTTCATTGCCATTCCACATGAACATTAAAAGACCATACTATATGTGTACAAAGCACAGCTGCTGCCTCTCCAGCATGGTCCCAGCATGGGATGGAGACATGACGATGCTCAGAGGCCAACCATGGGCATCACAAGAGCTTCCTGGTGGGTACCAAGGCTTTACCAATTTAAGATCTGCCTCCAGACATGTAACCACAATCAAATAAAACTTGCAGCAAGTTCTTTTACTAGTGTAGGAAAAGTATGAAAGCAACATGGGCAAGGCTTGTTGAGAAGTCAAGCCATAGGGGAGATTTTTGCATATGGGAAGTAAACAATACTTCTACAGCAGTAAAGTAAGCACAGTATAGTGGAATGGGATTTTAAAGAGAAATCCTGTAAAGATAACTCTTTTTATGAGCTCTTAGATGTGTGTTTGTTGCTATCTTCCCCATTTTCCTTCCCTGCCCAATAAATTCTTCCTGTACCGGGATAGTCTCTGAATTACTGTTGGCAATTTCAGTGCTTTAGTAAAGAAGCAGAGAATTTATTACTAAGATAAAAGTCCTGAACAACCATTTCAGCACATGCTAGATGTCTTGGCAGTGAGTCCTTCACACAACAGACATCTCTATACAAAGCCATGAAGACTGAAACTTCAATGGAGTCACTCACATGATGACCAGGGAGGTACGGCACAGAGATTTGCATTGATTTCCCTGTGGATTAGAGAGACACTAATGAAAATATCAGAAATACAAGTCATTCACTCCCATTGCCATGATACTTCTTTATTTATTAAACATTTTGTAATATGTATAAATAAATATATTTAAGGAG
>JAWWLV010000144.1:66664016-66689522 GCA_035041135.1 Platyrinchus mystaceus | reverse complement strand
CATTCACTCCCATTGCCATGATACTTCTTTATTTATTAAACATTTTGTAATATGTATAAATAAATATATTTAAGGAGAGTACTCCTATTTGACATTGTTTTTGCTTGGAAGCAATGGCACCAGTTTTTCCAGGGACTGAAAGTCCTATGAGTAGAAACCAAATAGTCCATCTGCCTAGGCCTGGCCGGCTGTCTCAATGTCTTTCTCTCTGTCTGAGCTATTCCGCCAAATCTTCAGGGATAGAGACTCTACAGTACCTTTTGTTAATCTTCATTTCACCTGAAATGTGAGAAAATAAGGGTGAGCATTTTACAGACAGAGCTGGATATAAAGTAGGTTTCCTAACATGAAAAAATATTTTTTGATCTTTCTTTCATATTGTCAATTTTTCTATACATTTCAAGTTAGCAGTGTCTACTGTTTGGATTTCAGTTTTAACTATCTCAGACCAGTTTGTGCTGGCTTTCACAAAAGATGAACAAAGTCTATTATAGCTCCAGGTAGGAAAGGGGTTTTTACTGAGATCATAACAAATTTCCTGGTGTCTGTTCTAGCAGAGTTTTAGTAGCCTTAAAAGATAAAAAAAAAAAATAAAATAAAATAAAAATCCCAACTACAAAATCTTGAAGCAATTCCTTAAAAAGAGAGGTCTGTCTCAGATTATAAGAGAGTCCCACTGTGGTTTTCCACAAGCTCCTACAGAGGGGCTTAAAATAGTGGATCGGGCAGAAGTCAACAGGGACACCCTGGATCAGACCTAATGCACATCCATGCAAGACATTTTTTAACATATAGGCCAGAATCAGATGCTTTAGAGAAAATTTGTGCAGCTGTGGGATAATCTGCCTGCCAGGACAATTTCATCCTAAATCTTTATACTGAAACACTTAAACCCTGAAGAATGAGGTCTGATAATATTTCCAAGCCTGTAGTTTTGTTAGCTTTAGAGTTATAGTTCTCTCTGCACTTGCTATCAATATAAAATGTCCAATTCCTACTTGAACCTTGATAAATCCTTAGCTTCAAAGAGGCTCGGTTTCAACACTTTACCCAGACTTTGTCAGTAAAGGTAAGTCGAAAGAAAAAAACTTTGCAAGTGCCTTAGGTATCAGAACCAGTTCCAGGAGAATATAACATCGAGGAAGATAAAGGAGGAGTATAACTTCAAAAGGTCAGAGAGCAAATGTCTGAAACAACTGAAGAAAAGCCATCCCTCACCCCAGAGGTTTAAGATAACTGGCAGAAGAAGAAAATAATTTTGAAGGATACCTGCTTCTGCCATGCAAAAGAAGGTTTTCACTGGTAAATATGCTAACCTGAAGCTGTTTAATATCGCTTTTGTAACAGATGTTGGCTACGTTTGCACATAGGAAATGGTTGAGGTGGATGCAAAGGTACTTGGAAATACTTTATAAAGCTCTGTAGCTTTCCTGCAGGCTGTGGAACTCTGCCAGTTGCACAAGATGAAGATCTGGCCTACTCATTAAAGGTTTCAGATCTTCAACAAAAGAGGTAGGCATGTGTTCAGAGTTGAGCTCCCTGACCTAAAAACCCAAGGAGAAAAAGTAGCAGAATGGAGCAGCACATTTGAAAATCCCCTGGATAACTATAGGCCATGGCTTGGAAATGCACTGACAATCATACAGAGTTATTTCAGAGAAGAAATTGGTCATATTTCTAGAGGGTATGATGGAAAAGAGATCTTAATTTTGCATGTCTTTTTAGAAGGCAAAGAAGGGCACTGCTAATGAGATATGGGATCCCTGCTTCTGCTTAAGGTGTGAAATCAGTCCTGAATGTCTGGGTAAAGTAGAAGCTGGTCTAAGGTAGTTAAAATCAGGGCATTATAATTTTAGATTAAAATACATACAATTATTCATTTCTCAGTCTACACAGACATGGGAAAAACGTGGAATAATATCAAAAGAGACCACCTCAAGCCAGGGTAATGCCCCACCTAGTCCTATCAGTGCCTTAGGGAAAGTAAACATGATACATGTAGGTCAAATAGTTCCATGATGTACCCTCCCAAAGTGAAGTCATCCAGGGATTTACCAAGCTGGAAGAACATTGCATTTAATATCTGTTCTTGGACTCTTCCTCCTTGAAAATGCCTTTTTGAACTCATTTATAATTTTGGCCTCCACATCATCCCCAGCAATGATTTCCACAATTCCACTAGGTGAAAAATTAGTGCTTTGGTATAATTTATTTTTAAACCCGATAGTTTGACTGCATGCCCTTGACTTTTTGGGTTGTATTCACCTTCTCCACGCTGCTCAGGATTTTATATGTCTTCATTGTACTGCCTTCAGCCACCTCACTTCTAAGCTGAAGGGTCATAGCCTACATATGAAAGTCGCTCCATTCTTCTCTATTTTTTTTGTCTTTCTTTGTGCCAGTTTTCCCACACCTTTCTAAACATAAGGATGACTAGGATTACATTTTATATCCAAAATAGGAAAGGACCCATTATTGTGTATATACTCTCTCTTTTCCCCAGAAAAGTGCATTTTAAAAGAAGATAATACAAGATTTGGCAAGATCTCTGTAAAGCCTCATTGATTTTATTGTTTCTTCTCATGCATTCTCCACACTAAACCAGTTTTGCAGGACTATTCCCTTAGATCCTATAGACTTGGCTCTTTTTCCAATAAACCTCAAAACAAAGCCCTCGCTTACTTTAGCAGACGCTTTGCTTTTGCACTCAAGTTGTATGATTGTTAATCCAATACATCCTGCTTCAATGATGCCAAGCACTTTAAAATTAAAATACACCAAAACTCGGAAAGTTACATGAGCCACCCCAAAAATAGTTGTCCTGCCATTTTCCACCTGATATGATTTATTGTTGCAGTGACTATTTGGCGTGTCTCTGGGTAATCCCTTGCTCTGGGCACAGATTTCACAACATTTCTTCACTCACCACAGCTGAAAATCACATGTACTGATTTAGTTCATTCATAGCCCACCCCATTTCTCCCTGTGTTGTTTCTTTTTGTTTAGGGGTGTGAAGTTTCACACTGTGTGTGTGATCCACGCCTCGCTGCCTTGGGCTGATCCACCTGCCCTCCCTCCCTGCCTGCACCCTGCTGGGACTCACATGGGTTGTTCTGGGCAGACAACTATTTTGTTGTTTCAGAAGGCACTGAGGAAGGACCCAGCCATGTCCTCAGGAGGTGTTCTTAAAGTGTGGACTCAACAATGTCCTTTGCCCAAGACCTTTCAGCTGGTGTAGAGTGGGGAAGATGATTCACACAACAAAAGGTTTGAAGTGCCAACTGTTCACATGGCAGAAAAAAAGGACTACATTTATCCTGGTTCCTTCTATGTACCCAGTCCCAGGAGACATAGGGTGAATCCTGGGAGATACTTAGAAGGGCCTTGCTATTCAGAATAGTAATTAAGAATTAATGGCTGGGTATTTACCACCAAGCAGAGTTGCCATGTCCAACACACTTGGCAAAAGGCAACCTCCAATTCATACAGGATCAGACCTGCTTAATCCATTAATCCTCACAACATGTTGAAGCAGCTGGGTTTTATCATCCTCATTTTGCAAAAGGGAAGAGCTCAGCCATCAAAGTTGGGTGACTTGTCTTTCACCAGGGAGATTTTCTCCTTTAGTTCCTCTTAATGATGCCGAAGATCCCACCTTGTCTAGAATAAAGGACTTAATTGGAAGGCAACTGAAAGAAGGGTTGCCTTTGGATAATCCAGGTTCAGGAAAGGTTGATTTAAACTGCAGGCTGCCCTGGAATGACTCTTGCTGCACCTCTCACATGACAGTGGGTTCTCACGCTCACACCCTTGTTTCATGTCTTTCAGGCAGATTCAACTCTCTCCAAATAATTCCTGCATTAAAAGTGCAGGCTCATGCTCATCCTGCTTCTGATGCAGGAGGAATGAAGCTCAATAAACTGCATAACATGCTCAGCTCAATAAACTAACAACTCAGCATTATCCAAAAATAGGCCAGGTGTGAAGAGAACCAGCATTCCCTGAAGGTAAACTGCAAGTGGGTGTGACAGAACACCTTTCTCTATAACATCCAGTGCTGCAGGGGCTCCTTCTTAAAAAAGAAGACTTCTATTTTCATAAAATGATAGATCAAGATCAATAACAGCATTAAACATAGATCATGGTAACAAGAAACCAGTGGAAATTTATGGCCACTCAATCCACTTAACTCTGCCAAAACAATAAACAACCACTGAGGTTATAAATTGTTGAGCTGAGTCTGCAGTTTTAAAATGTTATCCAAAATCAATTGCTCCCCCCCAGTTAGACCATTAGTTGTCAACAACTTAGTTAGATAATAAGCCAGTGGTTCACATCTGCTTGGGAGCAGAGTCAGGCTTGAGCTGTTTCCCTGGCTACTTCAGCTGAATTCACGTCTGTTATCATTAATGTGAATGTGGGTAGGAAAGCAAAAAGCTATGCTGGAAATGAAATCAAGTTCTCCTCCCACTGCCTGAAGCACATAAATCTTCCAAGTTAATGGTGCCACAGAATAGGTCTGATTGACTGCAGCAGGGGTCGGGGATGCACGAAGAATGTGGGGTCAAGCCCCACGTACCGCTGACCTCTCTGAGGAAGTGTGTGTGCCTTTGCAGCCTCCCCCAAATCTGCTGCTCAGTGCCCATCTGAAGTCATTAGTATCTATCTACACACAGCACTGATGGCCCCTGCAGACCCTCTGCTTTGCTTCGTTGCTATGTGAGCAGCAGTGGGAGGAGCTGTGCTGTTCAGAAGGCCCCAAAGTATGGGAAACGCAGTTGGGGTCAGTGGTCACAAGCCATCAGTGGGGAGATGGCTCCTGTCTGAGGTCAGGTCCATCCTTTCTCACCATGGACAGAGATAAAGACACCAAATGTAAGGGCAAAGATGAGACTTGTGAAATATGGCCCAGCAGAAGAGGAAGAGAGTATCTGGGGTACACCAACCCTAGGACAGGAGGTCACTACCAAGTGTGGCTCACACCAGAGTGTGCCTGGTGTCCTGGGATCCTCCCTGATGTGCCAATGTGCTACATGGTTTTGGCACAGCTTGCCACTACACGTGGCATTGTAGTGGTGGTGGTGTATGGCCCACTACTATAGATGGACACTGCAATAGCCTGATGTCAACCAACTTCATCTTTTTTCTTCCGGTGGGATCATCAGGAGTCAGGATCTTAGCACAGGTCACACTTTAAAAATTGAAACTAATAATAAATACAACCAGCAAGACTGACAGAACTTATTTTCTTCTCACATCAGATTTATGCAGTTGGCTCTCCAGGGACGTCAGTGACATATTTCCTGGGTCTGCAACAACATCTGCAACTACATTAAGCATTTTGCACTATCTCTCTCATTTGACAGCACTGTTGCTCCAGACAGAGACCACGGACCTGCTTTCTTTATGATTTGCATTCCTGTAGCTGAGCACAAGGTGGTAGATGATCAGGTTGCTGTTTTCAGATACACAAAAAGCCCAGTTATGTTATTCACACAGCAGTGGTACACCTAGACAGCAAGTAATTAGGCTGGGAACAGAAACATTGGAATCAAGAAAATTAATTCCATTCTCAACCACAGTCTTCCTAAGTTTATTTTGGCTCCTGGGAGCTTTTCCACTGGCATCCAAACAGATAACTCTGCCATGCTGGAGTCACCTTTTTTTGGTAAACATGTTCAAGAGCATCATGAAGGCAGGTACTGTGCAAAGAAACTTTGGAAAAGCTGAATTTGATAACTAGAACACAGTGTCACATGAGTATTTTCATCTGATTTTTAGCATCATTCTCTACTTTTTCAAGACAGGACAAAGTCCGTCAGTGCCACAGCACAGCTACCATACCCAGAGATGGGAAAGCAGGGATCAGCAGAGCTCATGCAGAGATGGGAAAGCAGGGACCAGCGGATCTCCCAACAGCTTTTTTCCTTGCTCTCACCACCACGTTACACGTGTAAAACTCAAGTGGCATAAGACCATCACATTAACATTATTCAAAGCCCAGCTCTACCCTCACACTTCTTTTTCCTCTGAAGCAAATCCTGTTCTCCTGTGTGCAGTTATTTATATTTCTTCTTGCTGATCTTTCTGGCAGGCTGTTCTACTTAACACCCCCAAGCAGAGAATTCCCAGCAGGACCTCTCTGCAGCAACACTGCTTTTAACCTATCATTATAATGACCATAATTTAGTGTCATTGTATTTCTACCCCCTCTCAACGTTAAACATTAACCTTGGGCCCACTATTGTCTGATGGAAGGCATCTGCTGCAATCATATGGGAAATACTGGCCATTATTTACCACTTCAGGAGATGAAGGCATACAGAGGTCCATGCTGTGTTGTTTAGTGGAAGAGTGGAAAATGACGGTGCAGAGATTGAGATTTCATAACTTGTGCTTCCAAAGTTTGGCTCAGAAAAGCACTAAACCTTTTCTACTGCCCTAGGATTCAGAAAGCACAGAAGTTTCCTTGATGATCAACCTTGTTAGCTCCAAGGACCTATTCTTTCAGAGTCCTCATTGTGTGATAACAAGAAAGAAAAAATGAGTTCTTGGAAGTAAAGACCCTCCTTCTGTTCAGGTTTGAATAAAGAAAGGGTCACTGCCCCTGAAGGCTTGTCTCTCTCTTTTCCTTTCCCCGGACCACATAAATAGAAGAGCAACACCAGCCCATAGGCTGAATATATCAGGTTCTGATCATACACCAAAGCTTTTGCAACATGTGAAACTCATACATGCTGTCACGTGCACAGGGTGTCATGTACGCGTTAATCCTACGCGGGATTGAATGTGCAGATTCTTGTCTTTCTGTGATGTGTATCTCCCCTTGCATAATCCCTGAACAATACTCTGCCTTTGGAATGAAAATCTGGGAACGTTTTGAACTTTTTTTAACCTGCGAATAGAAGGCTGGTGGTGGGATCAGTAGGTACTGATGGAAGAAATACTAGGAAGCAGGAATACTGAAAAACACCTCCTTTTCCTTTGTCATCAAAGGCCTTGTTAGGCCTCCCTCTCCCTTCTTTCATCTCACCCAAACTTACCAGCAAAATCCTTTCCATCAAGTCACCCACGACTTTCAAACTTCTTTTACTTTTTCAGTGTTTCAAAACACTTACCGTGCATTTGCAAAGCAAATCTAATTGATGAACCATAACCCTCTCCTCACCCACACAGCTCATAGGAGCAGACTGGGAGCATCCCACAACAAGGTCCTTCATGTGAATGCTTCCAGCAACTTGCATGAGGGGACTCCCCTTCCTATCAATTGCACTTGGGGGTATCTAAATATCCTGTGATGGTCCTGTTTGCAACCCAAACTGTTTACCATCAAAACAGACAAAATCTCATTGTTCCCCCATATACTATGGGACGTAATTATTCCACTTTTCTGACAAAGAGTAATATGATTATTGTGGTTACACAAAGCCAAGTAAGAAGCTGTGACAGAGCCACTGGATAAGCTCAGGTGCCCTTGATTCCTGCCTTGATCTACTTCAGACAAACACTTCTCAGGACTGACATTGACTCAAAAGTCTTACTACACCCAGACCTGTACACACTGAGATGTACAGCTGCATTACCTACCTCTCTGAGCCACTAACCCTCTCACAGACAAATACAAGATCGGTGGGACAACATTTGCTGCTCTCCAAATCCCACTGATTGCATCCACTGAGACCCCCAAGTCCTTCTCTCCAGGGCTGTTCTCAACCCATTCTCTGCCCCTTTTTGTGTTTGTAATTGCTCCAATCCAGGTACAGGACATTGCACTTGGCCTTGTTGAACTTTATGGGGTTTGCATGAGCTCAGCTCTCAAGCCTGTCCAGGTCCCTCTGAATGGCATTCCGTCCCTCCAGCATGTCAACCCCACCACACAGCTGGGTGTCACTGGCAAACTTGATGAGGGTGCATCAATCCCCATGTTCATGTCACCAACAGAGATGTTAAATAACACCAGCCCCAATACCAACCCCTGAGGAACACCACTTCTCACTGATCTTCTCCTTTTGTACCCTCTGGTGAATATATTCAGTTTAATCACCCTGTATCTTGTCTGTTATTTTCCTTTGCTGCCTTGTGTCTTGCCAGCTTTGTATCACAGTGATGCTTTTTTTCTTCTGCTTTTTTTTTTTTTTGAGAAAACTGAAGGAAAAAAGCATTAAATATATTGGCCTTCTCTAGGTCATTTGTACTGCTCCTGTTCCTCATTAGGTAATGGGCTTATGCCTGCTGCTGTCTTTCTCTTACTTTACTGTATTTATAGCACCTTTCTCCTTGTTTCCTAACACTCCTCAGTGGTTGTAATTCATTTAGCACGGCAACCTTTCTGCCCTACATGCTTATTTTATTCCTTGATCTCATCCTCAGTAATGTGACCTCATTCTCCTTTTTAAAATTATTCTTCTGGGACTCTCCTATTCTTACCCTACCCTCTGGCTATCTGCAGTGAGTAGAGGTGGATCTTTTAATGTGAGCAGTGTCCCCTGGCTCAGTTGCTCTCTGCCCATGAGGGCAGCTCCTCCCTCACCTCTGGTTGCGCTGAGAAAACCTGTCAAGATGTGGGAGCTCACTCAAATGGCAAGGCTTTATTCACGACACAGCATTTAAGTTATTCCCGATCCTTCCATTATTACTCAGCACTGGTGAGGCTACACCTCAAATCCTGTGCTCAGTTTTGGGCCCCTCCCTACAAGATGGACATTGAGGTGCTGGAGCGTGTCCAGAGAATGACAACGGAGCTGGGGAAGGGTCTGAAACACAAGTCTGATGAGAGGTGGCTGAGGGAGCTGGGGGTGTTTAGCCCGGAGAAAAAGAGGCTCAGGAGGAACTTATCACTTCTTACAACTACCTGAAAGGAGCTTATAATGAGGTGTGGGTCAGTCTCTTCTCCCAGGTAACAAGTGATAGGACTAAAGCAAGTGGCCTCAAGTTGCACCAGAGGAAGTTCAGATTGAATACTAGGAAAAATTTCTTCACTGAAAGGGTGGTAAGGCATTGGAATAGGTTGCCCAAGGAGTGGGGAAATCACCATCCCTGGAAGTATTCAAAAGGTATGTGGATGTGGCACTTAGGGATGTGGTTTAGTGGTGAACACAGCAGGGCTAGCAGTTGGACTTGATGATCTTAAAGTCTTTTCCAACCTTAATGTTTCTATGAATCTATATGAGGGATATGCCAGATGAAATCATCAACACCTGTATCCCATGTTGCTGACATGCTGTGACAGCGAAGGATGGGAAATAGTGGGCCTCAATCCCATGTCCATTTCCACCAGCAAAGGACAAGGGAACAGGGGAGGACAGGGGAGGAAAGGACAGAGGAGAACAGGACATTACAGAAATGTCTCTGCCCCCTATCATTGAGTGAAAGCCACAGTAATTTTCCCTCCAGTTTTCAAGTCTGCTGGATACCTTAGTGTCAGCTAAAGACTTACTTGGTTTTCTTCTGTAGGAGGGATGAGCATTTGCCTGTGCAGATCCACTGTGGCAGAGTTAAAAGGACACAGGTCTGCCTTGCTCTGCTCCTCCTCCCTGCTCACACAGGAACCAACACTTCCCAAAGCCACCTCTGTGAAGTCTGCAGTGAGTTAACATGACACTGGCAAAATTAAAGCCTTAAAATAAAAATGTTTAAAACTTTAAAATATGTTTCTCCCCTGGAAAAATCATCTGACATAGAAAGCAAAAGAAACCACTGCCTCACAGTGAGGATAACTCAAACAGACGTTATGAGCTTCATATGTGTTCGGTTTGTCATGCATGTAGAAGGGGCATGTTGGAGCAAGAGAGGTTCACCCATGTTTGACTTCCTAAAGACATGAAGGGGTTGCAGACTTACCTGTTCCCTCCAAGATCTCAGCAATGCAGCCTCCACACTGAAATCCCAGCCATGTCCAGCAGCAGCTGATCACAACCCTCCAGGTAAGACACCAAAGGCTTTCTCTGTCCAGTTTATTAGAGTGATTCTGATAAGACTTGACTTGGTCTCACCAAGTAGTTTTCTTTCTCAGTACCAGATGTTAAACAATTTGCAAATGCTTACAATTGCATTGATGCATGCTGGCTGTACCGGCCAAATGTGTTTTTGGGAAGTATCTTAATCCCAGCATGTCCCTCCTCAAAACTTTTCCTGTCTGAGATTGCAAACACTTGGCACTCAGAAGCTGAGGGAAGGGAATGCTGTTGTGATTTCTGAACCAGGGTGTTTTATTTCAGGGCACCTGGAGGCAAACAGCTCCAGAGAGCATTGTCTCTGTCAATTGAGACTACAGTTAATGTAGGGCTAAGAACAGAAATCAAAAACACTCCTAGACCCCTCTTCCAACCTTCTTAGATGAAAACCTGATTTTAAAATATTTTAAAGATGCATTTTTATAACTCACTCATCACATATGTATTTGACTACTGTAATGTGTTGAAACGTCAGTTTTAATATCACAGAAGCACTGTCCTGCTGACATGCCCCTTGATAATCTCAAACCTCTCTTTACCCAGAAAAGGTTGGGGTTTTATGCCTTAATTCCTTAAATTCAGATAAACTCTGAGGAGTTTCCCAAAGTCAACCTAGAGCCTGTGCAGGAGATCAGCAGGGCTGGTTATTTTTCATCCCACAGCTGATCCAGGCCCCGGTTGCTGCCTGTCTCACCCAGTGAGACCTTGGGTGAACCAGCCTGGCCCCACCAGCCGCCGTATCAGGTTGTGTGAATGCAATCTAAATTCAGCAAGCAGCCCTAATTAACGCTCCTTATGTTTATTTGACTCACCAAAGATACGCATCGACCTAAGTAGTAAATCTCATCGTTGCATAGGAACTACAGGGATCAGTTCCTTTCCAAAAGCGTCCTGGATGGAGACCAAGATATCTAATGCTGTGGGGAAAACACATATTGAGTGTCAAATTAAAGCAACAGCAGCTCTGCAACAAATGGCAACTTCCTCCTGGAAGAGTCAAAGATGGCTCTGACTGCTGATGGTTTTAAATGTGCTTTCAGAGTATTAATAGAGGCGATTTAAAATAGTTCCTCTCACTCTGGTTCCTGCTTTAACTCATACCCAACTGCTACACATACTGTGGCTGCTCCTGCTAATACACTCTCTGACAAATCACAGCCACGCATAGGTTTCCTTTCAGTATTTCCAATTTACTCTTTAATGGGAGACAAATGTGTCTTATTTGCTGACTGCTTAATGAGTCTGAAAGAACTTCCAGGCATGCAGTGGGATGGTGCTTATTAGAGCTGCTTGCAAGTTGCTTTATTTGCTTAAATCTGTGCCCACAGGATACTCACTGGCACCTGGATGTTGCACTGGCCGGTGCAACAGTAACATGTAAATCAGTATATTATGTAAAAAAAAATAGGAACTTCGATGGGAGTGTTCCCATTTATACTTGACAAGTCAGGAGCCACCATATCGAACTTACAAGGTGTACATGTAAACAGTTGCTTTACTCCTGCAGTTGTAGGATAGCAATTGCTGTATGGCTTCCCATTGTACAAATACACCGAGTAGATGATTCCTGGCAACTTCTGGTCCATAGAATTTCATGCTCCTGGGGTTTACTATTGATTATTCAGAGGGATTCTTTGTTTTGGTGGCCGTGCAAAGGAAATATGCCTCTTTGTGGATTTGTACAAGCATTTGGGGACTGGATTTTTTTATTATTTTCTTTTTAGTGTGACAGCTCCGCCAGGAAATGTTTCCAAGTGCAGACTTCTTGACATAAATATTTATACTGTCACCTGCCTTTCCACCTGCTCCCAGCCACTGGGTCAGAGGTGGGAAGCATGGATTAAAGGCTGGAGACAAGCAAATGCAGCAGGGAAAGAAGCTGAGAAGGGAGCCTGAGGCAAGGGTACTTGGGGCATGAGAACGGCTGGAGGGGTTGAGGGAGGGCAAAGGATGGAGTCACGGGCAGGGGTGGGGGATTTGTGAAAATATTACATAAAAAACATAATTTTGGCTAGGATGGGAGAGTCTTTCAGTGGCAAATCTGGTGTCCATCACTCTTCCTTCACAAAGGAAGGGCGGTTTGTGGGTGCTGGGTTTTGTGTGAGCTGTGGGTACACGGCTGCAGACACTGCAAAGCGCCTTTGGCAACAAAGAGCCAGATGCAGTGAGTCTGGCCAGAGTCAGATGGGGTTTGGGGGAATAAAACACCCCAAAATAGGTGGTCATTGGAATAGAAACAAAAAGAGAAATTGTACATTGACCCTGAACTCATGTGACCAAAAAAGGAATAAATCCCTCATTTTTTCCAGCATAAAAAAACCTATGCAGTTTTCTAGAGACTAAAAGGCCTTAGATCTTAGTGCTTTGTCTTTCTTACTGCCAGTAGGGCATTCAGCCTTAAGAAAACCATTAAGAACATGCTCTCTCAGGGTATATGAGGCTTTTTACTATTCAATAACCAGGGGAAAAAATGAATTAATATTATTCTGTTGATTTCACAAACTGAGAGGACTTTTGGGTTTTCCTCTCTTAGAAAAGTTTTACTTTTCAGCTCTCAAGTATACCAAAATTAGCCACATTTACTGCAGAAAAGCCTTGTTAGTATTCAGCATGTATTTGAAATATACAGGCATGCCAGATGAAAACCAGCAGTGTGAAATTAGTGCACCAAGAGAAAAAGGCAAGGATCAGACCGGACCCTCTGGGGCTGGCTGCTGGCAAGCCTGCAGCGTGTGTGTGCTCTCCCCTCTACTCCCAGTGCCCTTGATTTCTCAGGCTGTTTTGAAAGACAAAAAGAAAGTTGGTAATCATACACCGACAGATGGTTCCTTGGTTAGTTACTCTTTATTTAGATGGAAGCAACTGCGATTCATCAGCTTTTTCTTTTTTTTTTTTTTTTTTCATAGCTACACCATGGTGAACTTTCAACTCCTAATCTATTTCTAAGAAGTATTGTGTGACGAGTGTCTATTAATAACAAACCTTGGGCTGACTGGAAATTTCCTTTTTCATATTCATATTCCAGTCTTTGAGATGTTTTCACCCAGTTTTATTTCACTTTTCAATGACAGAGCAATCTAGAAAGTTTTCCAGTGAATGTCATATTAAATATATTGCTTACATGCCTTTAATTAAAACTTAGGTATTTCTTTCTTACTTTTGGACTTCCTTTCTTTACCTTAATTGTGAACTGATAGCTAATGAGCTGCTTGTTTTTTATTTTGATCCTGAACAACTTTGATTGATTATTTTGAGGAAATATGCTTGTAGCACCTTCCTACACATATCAGAGTTAAGCTGTATCTATGAATAGTCCTTTTGAATGGTATTTTACAGAACTCTATATGCATTTAAAGTTAAGAATGCCTCTAAATAACTTTGTTAGATGGAAATCTGAAACAAAGGAATTTGGAAAGATTGGCTTAAAGTTGAAGAGTGGGTCTCTGCAATAACCTGTGTTACAGCCCAGATCATGGCCAGGGGTTCATTTTCCTTTTGACCCTTTTGGGTTAATGTAGGATTTCATCGCAATCTTAGATCCAAGTGAACGGCAATTTCTCCAAGATTCACTAATTAAAATAAAACCCTGTTTAAAAAAACGTAAACAATGAGATACTCTTTTGGGGTTTTTGTTTCATGTTTCCTACCAGACATTATTACAGGCCTGCACCAGAATTACTGAGTGCAAACAAACTTGCAAATGAAGTAGTGTCCAAGTTTTCTTTTACAGACATAGGGGAAACTTACACTGAAACATTTTTTCCAGCAGCACAAACTCAAAATATCAGAACTACTCACTTTTCCAGGTATTGAAGTGGGTTGAAGAAAAAAAGATTATTACCTTGAAATTTTAAAAATACATTCAAATAGATTTGAAGAACAGAAGGGGACCATCTCTATACTTAGTTACCATAAATCACTTAATGCAGCTGTGCTTATTAATTTTTTATGGAATTAGTCTGAATTTTGCAAGGAAAAATCTTAGGGAACTCAAATAGTCAATATCTTTAGTTCTAAAAGAATCTGACCCAAGACTGCTCTTAATTATTTTACATTTGGACCTGATCTACCTCAAAACCAGTCCATAGTTGTAGGGATCAGAGCCAAATTCATTGCCAGTTTCAGGTCACTCAGTACTATGCAGGTACAACTTCTTTAAAAATTCTTCTCTTTTTCACATGCCATTAACACTATCAAATATCTGCCCCAAGGTTTGTTCTATAACAGGCAAAATGAGAGGAAGAGTCCCTTTTTCAAAGGGGTTTTATGGATACACCCCACTGTTGGCCTTCTAGACAAGAAGTACATTGATTTCCCACGAGGAATGGCGTGCTGTCAGAAGACGGGGCCACCGAACAACGAACAGCTCACTTTCTTGCAAACTTCCTCATCTCCCTTTGGCAAAGAGCTTGCTTTTTATTGATAAACCTCAGTAGGCAACTGGGTGTTTCTTCTGTTGCTTTATCCTCAGTTCACCTCTCTGGACTTGAGCTTGCTCGAGTGCTGCTGAAAGGATGATGCCATGTTTTTACATGGAGAAAGAAGATGTCATGAGAAGATGCAAAGGAAGGTCCTCTAGGCAAACCTGTTCAAGGGTCTGGACCAACTGTTTCAAGGATTTATTTTGGGTATGTTCTCCTTGCAGGAGAGCTCCTTCTCCAACTCCTCATCAGGAGAAATGGTCACATCCCCAGAAGCCAAATTGCCCTGCAGGCATCTCCCTCCCCCCTGACTTCATGGATCCTCCAGCTGCCCTCCTTCTCCTCCTCTTCCCCTCTTTGGCACTGATCTGCAACCCCCACGGGTCACACAGTGGGCAATGAGATTAAGACTGGGATTTGTAAAGATGATGCCTTTTTAGACAGCTTAATAGGCCAGATGCTCAGCTGAGGATCAGGCCATCTGTCCACTCAAGCCCTACCTGTACCAAACAGGTTATTTCTAGCAGAACTGTTAAGAGAGAGAGGGAAAAACTTAGGGACTACAAACCCAAAACCCAGGTACACAGGGACATGGAAGGACCTCCTGACACAAAGAACATGGAAGAGAAAATGAGACGTCATGTTCATGGCTGATATAGGTGCTAGTAAGAGGGAGGCAATCCCAAACTGCATGCATGGCAAAGGACTTCTTTGCTCTTTCAGCAGATATTAAGGAGCCCAAGAGTCAGCAAAACCAATAATTATACTCACTTTAAAATCCTTTGCACCATCAGAGTAGAGTGAAGTGAGCCCCCCCAAGAAATGGGAGTTCGGCCCAGTCCCCAAAGCCAGCTGCTGCTTTAGTGCAGTGATCTGTCTCCATACTCCCTGATAAGCACTCTATGCCCCGTGACTTATAATAAAAGGGAACGATGGTCCCTGAACAAACCCAGAAAAGAGGTATTGATTTGCAAATAGTTTAAAAGAATATTCAAGGGTCATGAGCTGACCCTTTTTCAGCTCCGACATTTTATATCAGGGGGGATCCCATTGAGATGGGAATTCATATCCTAGACATTGTTTTGTCCTGTTTCATAAATAAGTTGAATAGCTTAATTGATTGACACCCACTGCACTTTCCCAGCTTCCTCAGGCTCAAAAGTACACTGCTGTTTTCTGCCATAAATAATATGAACTTTCAATCAGCCGCCAGACACAAAAAGGAACTGAAAATTCTCCATACAATAGCTGCAATCTGGCATATGAGGCACTGCAGGGATATTTGATATCACCAGGTATTCATTTTTTTCTTGTGGCAGCAATAGCGTTTTCCTACCCAAATAACCTAAACCCTAAAGAAGAAATACCCAGGGGACCCTGAAAGGAGGAAGACCAGTTTGTCCCAGCATTTATGTGTGTCCAGGAGTTAAGAAAGTAAACACGACATGGTGAAGAACATGCTGTACTACCATCCCCAGTTCCTTGGAAGTTCTGATGCATCCCTCCATCCCTCCTAGTTTCTTATCCAAGTCTATTTCAACCTAAATGACATTATTTGCCCCCAAGCTCCCCCTTTGTCCCCAGATCTCACTCCTCTGATCATTACAAACCTCATCCTAATATTCAACCCATGCTTATTTGTGTTTAATTGAGATCAATCCATTCTCATGGCAAGTTTATTCTTTTACTTAAATAGCTCTTTCTCACCTCTGGATATTTAGTTCCCAGTGGATTTTGTGTTCATTTCTCCTCCTCAATCTTGGTTTCACTTAGGGAAATAAATAAGCTACACACTTTGAATCTCTTACTTTTAAGACAATTTAATGGCCTTGTCAGCAACTCTGGTGACTTTTGGTGATCTCTTTGGTAAGATATATCCCACACTTTCAAAAAACGAATGCAAAAAGGAGTGTGAAAATGTTGAGGACTTCCTCTCAAGGAAGAAAGATGTGAAAGTAAGTGCTTACCTTCAGGTGCCCAATTTGGAAAGCGTTAGTTTCTGACCTCCCTATGCTTTAATTTCCTCATCTGTAAAACAGGAAGGACAACACAAACCTCAAAGGGGAGTCATTTTCCTAAAGTGCTCCAAGATCTCCAAGTGAAAATTTCAGTTCTAAATGTGAAACTCTTTTTTTTTTGTTTTTCTTTGCTCGTTACTTCTTAAGCACTGCAAAACCTGGAGTGATGGCACTAAGCCAGACTAAAGCCAAGGCAAGTTTTTCCATTGGTTACAGTGGGAAACCTTTATGCAAAAAGCTTCATAAAAGGTGACAGGCATCCGTTGCTAAGACAGGGCAATAAACACCAGGAGAGAAAGAATACTGACTGAAAATACTGTAAGACCAAGTGCAAGGATCAGTAGCTTTTCTTTACAAGTAGTAGCAAACAGTTAAATCTATTTTTCTTGCTCTGCTTCAGAAGAAATCTCTCCAAGGATGATCACCATACACAGCCTCATCTGTAATTAATAAATGTTTGGAAGGACACTTTCCCACTCAACATATGAAATTATAGATGATCCCTTAATTCCCCAGACATTTGCAAGCCTTGTCTTGTCAGAATTGAATTTACTACAGCTGATTACCCTGAGAATGCACTGACCTTCTTAGCTCCTGCTGTGGTCTTTATTTTTTCCATGGCAGATAATATGGGGACCAGAAACTGGGGACTTGGTAGTAGGGATTATGTGATACTAATGAGACAAAGCTTATTGTTGATGTTAACTGTTATTACCCCTAAAAAAAGTGCACAACTCCAGACAGATGGACTTCACTTTGTTATACCAGGAGGGAGCGAATGCATTTTGACAGTAGCAGCATCTATTTAAAATCTGGATCACATCTGGTGCCTCTCCGAAGCAGTCCATGTCTGATCAATCAGAATTATGGCTCTTCAGTCTCCAGACGAGTTAGAAGAAATTCATTATCTGTTTTGAAGCCTGCTTCTCTTTCATCTGTTAAAAAATGAATTGTCATTGGATCCATTACTGTAAAAAAAAAAAAAGAAAAAAGAAAAAAAAGGACAGTAATTAAACTAACTAGCAGGTTCCACATCTGAAGATATGATTAATTCTTTGAAACACTGTGCATGTAGGTATTTGGCTCATGCTAAGCTTCAGTCAACAGTTTCTTAGCTGATGAAATAGGTAGCCTAGGACTTATCTCTGTTTCTGGTTAATTCATAAACTCTTGGAAATACCCACATGAATTTTTCCAAACTCCATCAAAGGTCAATATTTGTCTTTCAGTCACATTTAGCCCCTGGGAATGGGGCTTGAGACATACCACCTTGAGGACAGCAGTGTCTTCATGGGGCCTCCTGGTCCCAAGGATGCCACCCCTGTCCTGTGTGTCCCCTTCTGGACCAGCAGTTTTGAATGCTGAAAATGGACACTGAAAGGCTGTGAACTCTTCCCTGTGAGGTCTGCTGAAACCAAAAAGATGGTGAAAGCCTGAGCTTTCAAATCACTAAAAGCAGAATGCAGAAGGATGTCTCCAGTTCTGGATTACTTGAATTTCTTAATACTTTTTTTCTGATTACACAGAGTTTCTTCTTGCCTTTGCTGATGAGCACAATTGTCACACCAACTGGAACTCAGCCTCTTAAGGTCTTGTCATTGCTTCCCTCTTTACTATGTGATTTCTCTGAAGTCTGTAAGAGCACAGTTCAGAAAGTAGTCTTTTGAAAGCAATGAACTTGTATTTCCCTCATTCAGAACTTTTAAAAGAAAACTGAAAAGATAAAGCACTTTATAGGTGTTACAACTAAAGTTGGTGAGAGAGCAAAATCATATTTTAAGGGGGGGAAAAAACAGGTTTTAGGTTCAAAAGTATAACCTAGAAAGAACAGTTTAAAATGCTCATCAACATTTGTAAAATAGTTCTCAAAATTCACTGCCAAATTGTTATTTTTGATTCACGCTAACGAAACCCAGAGAAAATATCTACTTTTGTGAGTGAGGTGGAGACAATGACCGTAACCTGCCAAAGGAGCATCAGGTGTGCAAATTTATACTGTAGCAGTGATATCTCAGGAGCAAGTTATTTTGACTGCTTGTTGATCATGTCCAGATGGGTAAAGTACAAAATGAGGCTATAATAGCTGCCTGCCCCAGTGTTAAACCACCCTCAAAATCAGGTGGGGCGGCTCCAAAGACATTTATCTACCATGGGTGCAGGACTGCCATGTGAAAATTGACTCTGGATGATATATATCAAAATCTCCTGCTAGCAGTAGTAACTTCTCTGGAATTTCTACAAATCATGGATGACAACTTTCTAACCAAGAAGTAAAAGTTAACGGTAACTAAGGTGGAAGTGATTATGTTTGATCCCTGTCTGAGTCAGTTAAAAACACATGGTATTTCAAGACAGTTTCACAAAGTTGAAGCAAGTACCAGCAAGTGAGGAAGGACTGAAGACTAAATGTGATGCCTGGAATGAGTAGTTTAAAATTTTTTAGCTAGATGTAAAAAGAAATAAATTACAATGACAAAACCAAAGTAAAACTGTAGTTAAGGAAGCATGGTTCAAAAAATCTAGGATGGAAAACGAGGCAAAATAAGCAATAATAATGGATGGATGTTTAGAAGACAGATGTTGTAAACACTGGAAATACATCCTGGAGCTATACAAAATTAATAAGAAAGCAAATGGATGCAAGGAAGTACATATGGGCAAAGAAAAAGACAGTAAGGAGCAGATGTTTGAGTCCCTTGGGACCAAGGGTAACCTTACCAGTACTACACGCCCATGAATAGTAAGAGCACCAGAGTAGCCAGTAATAATGCAGAAAATCAGAAGTCTTTAACAAATAAATCCGTTCCCTGCCCAGGAGTAAACCAGACGGGTTCATATCATAAGGAAAGAATGAATATTTTCCGCTCCAGCCATAATCAAAAGAGAGGTAAAACAGTCACTGCTAAAGTAACTTCTTAACAACCAGATACGTGGCACCAGGATTACTAAAAGTGCAGGTTAGGAGTTCCCCTGCATGCTGCTTTCAGTAACTTAGGCTCAGAAGTGGCAGAAACTTGGGAGAAAGCAAATCCTGCTGCAATGTTTGGACATGGTAAAGGAAATTATCAAATAAGTACAAATCTCTCAGCCTGACACTTACTAAGGGTAATAATAACAGAGAATTTTATACAAGATTTAACTACTACTAAAGAATTCAAGGAGGTACTCTAAATTATATTTTGCAAGAATTTATTAAAAACAGAGCATCTAAAAGTTGCTAATATAATCACTGCCCAAGGCAGAGACAGATGGGACCTATGGGTTTCACTTGTTCTCATATCTAGAAAAGGTGAAAAATATTCCCCTTATTTCCCAAGTAAGAAATATTGGGGGTTAGAGAAATGTGACACATAATTCAGATTTATGTTCTTTGAAAAAACATTTGTTATCAAACTTAAAAGGATGAAGGAGGTCCTAATTAGGGCTGGTACAATTTGATCTGCTTTTTAAAATTACCGGCCCTAATCTGTAAATTTTTTAGTTAGTTGTGGTGATGAAGTAATAATTTTTTGTTAATATTATGTTTTAACCATGGTATAAGGCTTTGAAGTAGTGCAATCCAGAACAGCTGCAGACACCCATAGCTCACACAAAATACTCTTCTTTCCTCTATTTTCACATAGGCTTCAGTAATTAGCCTCCAATATAAGGAAATAAAGATTTTGTGACAGAAGTGGAAGAGAAACAGTCAACTCCATCTAATTTCTATCCAAGTCAGGAACAGGCATGAAGCAGGATCTCCATAAATAACTGAAACGCCTTTTTTTAATATATATATCTGTCATTTTTTTGCTGAAATAAGGCACATCAATTCCTTGAGGTGAAAAGATAAACCCCCTTTTGGTCCTGAACTTTCTGAAATAATCACCATTCCCAGATGGAGCGTGCAATGGCAGGTTACCGAGTTCAGGGAATGACTGGGGTTCGTGTTGCCAATTGCTTTTTGCAGTAATTTCTGCACTTTCCAGCAGCCCTTTTACCATATGGAGACGAAACTCACTTTCAATCTCTGAACCATCACACCTGCTTTAAAACTGTCTGTGACTTGAGGGGTGGGATTGAAATCCCAGATTAGGACACAGGAGCATGGAAAAGTGTCCCAATTTCCACTGTGGTCATTGGAAAGAGAATCAGCGCAGCCAGTGAGGTCTGGAGAGCTGTTTGCCTGAAGAAGACACCCGCTTTGATCAGCAGGTTAAATTCCACACAAGTCCCTTTAACATCTAACTTTTCAGAGAAATGGATGCAATGCTTTGCAACAGGGAAACAGAGCTCTCTTTTCCAAGAAAACACTTCAATCTGTGTTTCTCTGTAATAAAATTTCTCCCCACCACAATACAGAAGGCATTGCTCATTGCTTTAAAGCAAATATTCTCTCAAAGACCCCATTCCTCCTCAATTTTACGGAAACTTCTCTGCTTCACAGCTCTGTCCTCCCAAAGCCTGATGTCTGACGAGTGCAGCCACCCCCAGGTTTTTGCAAGCGCAAAGGTAAGTAAGAATAAGTAAAACCAAAGCTCGGTTTGCGCTGATATCTCTCTGCCTTTAGTTTTCTTTGAGGATTTATTCTTCCTTATTTCTAGATGTGCCTGTTGGCTCTTTTGAAGGAAGGAAAAGGACAGTGTTCTCGCAAATGCTGTGTGTGCCCTCCCAGCTCCAGGTGGGAAATAGCACTGCATTGGAGCCAGGCTTGCAGGGGTTGCAAATTCCTTGTACCGAGACTGTCCTCCCCAGACAGACAAACTACAGCCACCTCTGTCTTGCAGCAGAGAGCTTAGGAAATGACAAGCAATTTTTCTCAGGTCACCCTGAGCCTTAACCTTCAGTGTGAACTCCCCCACCTGCAGGAACAGGGTGGGAGGTTCACGGTCTGAGAACGCCTGAGGTGAGAAGGCACATTTGCATCACATCTCTGATCATCAAGATATGCTGCCAAGGGACTGTTTATAGGTACTCACTTATCGCATTAAAATTTGCAATATTCCAAAATACCGTGTAAAAAAAAGACCCCAAACTGAGACAACACCCTGCAGCACCACCTCTGATGATAAAAACAGATTTTCCACACCTGCCGACTTCACACCCAAACCAACGTCTGTTTAATAAACAGTAGCAGGAGAGAAAAAAACTGACTCTGGAGTTTCATCAACAATTAGAGAAAACATGTTAGTATGTCAACAACCAGCTATTTCTGCTTGATGACTGTCGTGCACATACACATGGGATGTTTCTGAGTTGTTCTTATTTGGGACAAGGGCACGATACAGGTGTATCTAATTTTAAAAAGCAATCAGATAGCCTGACATGGATTGCATTGAAAGGAGGCTTATGGTGGAACTCAGACACAAGATTAGCTTGTTCATACATGTGGTATAAACACATTTTCATCCCTGTTCAAGTTTGGATTTTAAAGCTAATTACATTAAGTTAGACGAGATAAGGAGATTTTTAAGTGGGCTGGCAGTCTTTTTGCTTTGCAAGCAATGCCAATTGCCGATCATTAACACCTCACAATCTTCTGATCTTCATCCCTGACATTTCTCTTCAAAGTCTTATATTTCAGATTCTTTAGGTATTCTACAGAGCCCTACCTAATCTTTCCATTTTAACATCGTTCACTCACCTTCAACACATGCCAGGCATTATATTGCTTGTTGCCTTAGTTAGCAATACAGCCTTGCAAGATCCCAAGACACTTGTCATTACAATGTTTAATAATGTAAATACTTCCTGGAAGAAAAAAAATAGAAAGTACTTTTGTTTGTTTGCTTGTTTCACTGAAATATTTAATTTTAATTTTTTTCTGAAAAAAAAAAGAATTATTAATTTTAACAGCTTTTATGGCTCTTATAAGAAGGAAACAGACCCTAAGCACATTAAAGAAAGACACTGGGCCAGACACTGGACCAAGGGTGCATCAAAGCATTACAGTCCTAATTCCTAAAACCAAGTAAAAATTCGGGATTGTGGCAGAAGTCAAGGTTCCTCCAGCTATTACTCCAGAATTCAGCAGTCTGAGAACTTTAATAAACCTGGTCCAAAGCCTTCAACTGTTAAATCAGCCTGCAGAAGAGGAGTCCCTTCCCCTGGGTCCTCACTGGAGCACTGTCTGCCATCAGCTGAGGACGTGTCCCTCTCAGTCCCGGCACTGCCGGGAGATGCTCCCCCTTCCAGAGCCAGCCAAGTCCATTTGCGTCACAGGCACTGCCTGCCCTGTCCTGTGCCTGTGCCCACTTGGCAAAACCCCCAGCCCTTCCTCCAGCCCATGCTCCTGTCACACACAGACTGCAGCCTGAGCACCATTTTGGCGCTGCAAACGCACAACACCTGTTTTGAAGGTTAACAGATAGTGGCAACTATAATCACAGCTTCTGCTGAAGTTTTAGCCTGCCAGACGGCCAATTATGCTATTATTTTCAATAGGTTTTTTTCTCTCTACACACATACCCCACCACTTTTGCAAGGCAGCATCACAGGCAGCTGCTACATGCTCCATTTTGGAAAGATGTTCACCTTTTCTTTTTCTCCTTCCTGGTGGCCAGCAGCTCTCAATGCCATTCCCCACCATGCCAAGGCACTGCTTTGTGATGTTGCTCCTTGCAGATCATGGTATGAGGATGCTCCAGCAGCTTTGCCCACCCTCTGTTTATTGAGGCCACACAAGGCAAAGTTATGTCTCATATTTCACCTGTATGGGCTCTGAGGTCCATGGCCAAGAGGAGTCACAAGCTGCCCCAGTCGTGGTTTCACACTGCAGGACTGTGATTGGAGCCGGGGTCACTCCCGGGGCAGGAGGGGGAGGCTCATATATCCTTGGCTAAAGGTTCCCACGACTAGAAATTTCCTTGTAATCTCAGTGCTTTCCTTTGTCAGTGAGTGTGCTTTGACAGAGGTCTTGTCCCCAGAAGTCTGGTCTCTTGTGCAGGGAGAAAGACATGAAAAAGGGACTTCAAAATGGGAGTGTAGCAACATCCCTAGCTACCTTCAACCCCTACAATATGCAGTTTGCTGGTATTCAGTCCTACTGCTTCACTGGGGACACAGTTCTCAGCCATTGCAGTGTGCACAAAAACACCGTCCTGATCCTTCCCATTTTCAGCATTTGACTTCCGAAAACTTCAGACCAGAAGCTCCTCTGAATTTTTCAGTGCACTGCTTTGGTTTCACCTTAGCACAGAAAGGAGAGACCAAGATTTCTCCTTCCATACCTGGAAGAAGGTCTAAAGATACCTGCAGCACTGAGGGCATTCAGGGTCCATTGCACGGTCCATCTCTATTACAGACCTGAGCTGAGCAGCACAGAGGACAGCAAGGGACTGTTCTTTCTTCAGGGTGTTTAACACATTCTGCAATTGAATCCCAGGGGCAGAAGACAAACACTGAGTCTGGTGGATGTAATATGGAAGGACCAGGGGGGTAAAAACAGGTTGTTGCTTCAAGAAACACGGGCACACAACTTTTTGAAAAGACTTTTATTTTTCCAATTAAGCTGAAATAAAGGCTTTAAATAGGCTGTAAATACTTTTAAAAAGCTGTAAATACTCATTTGAGGGGTCATTAACTATGTCACCTGGAATAAAGCAAACATTGCAACATAGAAAAGTGCCATGATGAGCTGACAGAGTCTGCAGCACTCCTTTCCAGTGAAATCCATTTCCACTGGAGCCAACATGTGGTTTCTGTAGGACCACATAAAATAGATAACCCTGTCCCCATCCCAGCAATGAGGACAACAGCCAAGTTCAGCAGGTTTGCAGCACCAGAAGGTGATGACAGGGACAGCACTGGCATTTTCGTTGTGGAAGTCAGAGGCTCAGGATGTAACTAGGAAAAAATACATTACTGGTGTTTATGATGTGCCAGCGGAAGAAAACTAAGAGGACTATTTCCTTTGGGTGGGAAGGATGGATAGGGAATAAGGTTTTTCTCTTTGCTAGCTTCCCAGCTATCTAGCAGGATCTGTAGATGAGCATGGCATTCTCCTAGTTCTGGGGAAGGTAACATTTCCCCTGTAACTCACTGGCAAAATACCAGTTTGGGGGAATCCACAGTTTCCCTACAGACAGGAAGCTGAAGGCAGCACAGTTTCCAGAGAACCTCCCTTACTTGCTCTGAGTTAAGAAAGTTCACAGACCTGCACAGAGGATGCAGTCATGGGGGATCTGGCATTTCCAGACACCAAAATCTCGTTCCAGCTTTCCCTGACCTAAGGTTGCACTAGAGCTTCTTGGAGGCACCACAACCCAGAAGACAAACAGAGGGTCTTGACATAGGCAGTGGTGCTGAGAAGATAAAGAGCTGTCAACAACAAGCCCAGATCCCACCTGCGCTGTGCAGTGAGAGGGCTGGGAGACAGCAAGGAGAACAGGAATGTGGGATCAGTTCCTGTGCATTGCAGAGTGGCCTCGTGGTACCTGGAGCTATTGGCTTCAAGAGGCAGTAGATCAGCCTGACCAGATGCATCTCCTACCTGGATCATGGGGTGGGAGAGGAGTCACAGCACATACCCACAAATGCAGGTGATGGTTGCCTAACAGGAAGGTTCACAGCAGTTCATGGTCCCCCTGCTTCTGGTGTGGAACTTAGACCCCTCTACATGTTAAAATATTGGCACACAAAGGATGTTGTGGATGCTAAGAAACCAGAACAGCTCAGCGAAACAGATCACAGGAGGGAAGAGGTTATTTAAAGGGTGTTTGCCCAGGCAATGCTCTGTTTGGAGGCCGACAGCCTTACTGAGGGAGCAGTACGAGGTGAGGAGTTTAGTGCTTAGTTCTCATCAGCCTTTTCCAACCACAACACTGCTGCTAAATTTAAACAAAATCTGTTCCTGTCCGTTCTGCAAGCCGTGCTCTTCCCTGTCACACGCAAGGCGCCCTGAACCTGATACACCCTCCGGCACTTATTTATTTATTTTCAGCCTGTTCACCTGGTGACCACCCATCCCTCCAGAACATCCCATGACTTCCAGGGCAGCTGGGGTGCCAGGGGCACCCAACCACCATTGCATGGAAAAGGACATCAAAATACAATAAAGTTTCTGATGAGCTGCACCCACAGTCTCCAGGAAGCATTAAGGACCTGTGTGTTGTCCAGCTCTCATGGGCAACCATG
>JAWWLV010000144.1:66636661-66661707 GCA_035041135.1 Platyrinchus mystaceus | reverse complement strand
GTTTCTTCACTCTTTAATCTTCCACAGACAGCAGGGATTTCAGTTTTCAGTCTTTTTCCCTGCTGAAGGGAGAGAGCCGGGGGGAGGAAGAAAGAACTCACCCCCCTTTGGCTTCTCTCTCCTCTGACACTGCCAGCTCTGACATTGAAGGCTTTGCTATCTCTCTGCCTGGAATTCTTCTTGCAGTAAACTTGTCCAGGCAGTTTTTTTCATTAAAGCTTTTCCCCTATTCTGTTACCTGTTTCGGCCACAGGGGCTTCAATGCCACAACCTGCCCCCGGCCCATGGCCCCACTTGGGGCCTGCTGCCTCTCCTACATGGCTCCTTCTTCTCTGGCCACCTCATGGCTCTTATCACTTCTGTGTCACAGCCTTCTTTTCCGTTTTTTTTAAAAATGTAATTGGCAGAGGCATTACTAAAACTTTTGATTGGGGGTTTTGCTCCGGAAATATACCTGGCAAAACTATTTTCAGCCCCAGGGGAGCTGACTGGCAAACCCACGACACTCCCCATCACCAGGAAAGCTGGATCCATCTCTGGTGGCCTCTCAGGAGACAAGGTGACCCCAGCATGGGAGGCAGCAGAGAGACAGCATCCACTTTCTTGACTCATCCCTATGCAGCACTTTACATCTGTAGCACAACAGAACAACAGTGTGGGAGACACCAGCCTTTCACTGAAGTGGGGCATCTTCCTCAGCCATGACTCTGCACTTGGCTGTGCCAGGCCTGCCCACAGCCACCCACCACAAGGACATCACAGATTCATCTGATTTAAATATAGAGAGGTGATCCACTCCCCCGCCACTGTGCAGTCAAATGATGCTTAGCCAATTAGACTGATCAGAGTACCCTAAGTGGGATATAGTCAGCATTTAAGTAGATCACTGACAAAAATAGAAAATCAGAAGGACCTGGGAGCTATTTTGGTCTAGCCTTTGACTGTAAATGGTGTGGCTGATAGCTGAGACAACTGGCTCCATTACAAGTAAAAGCCCCATCTAGAGTAAACAGATGAACTGACTCAAATAGACCAACTTCTGTTTTTTACATTTTTATAAGGCTTTTCCTATGAGAAATGCTCTTAACAAGGTCTCCATTGCCTTATCCCAAGGCCCCTTACAATGAAAAAATTAACTCCTATTTTCACCAAATACCTTTTCTCTTTCATGTGTATCCAATTATTGATGCACACAACTGTTTTCAGATGATGTCTTTTCATTCAGAACACCAATATCCATATAGGAAAATACAGCTCTTACCTTCTAGTGATATCAGAGGACTTGGCTTCCAGTAGATAATATTGCTGTACTAAACCATGCTTTGGAATGCAGTATCTCTGATCTCTGACTTAGTATTTGCTTCCCACTAATAGCATTTGAGAAATGTTAATGGTCTTTTTTTTTTTTTTTAACAGCCAACACCTGTGAGAGGGAGGGAAGTAGTATTATCTCTTGTTTTACAGAGGATCCCTGTTAGCAGAAACAAGCTAAGGTCAAGGTTATCTGAAATGGCTACAACCCAACCAGAACCAGTTCTTCTGGGTTCTATAGAAGGTATTAAAAAAGGTAGGAAAGTTGGACAAAATTGTCCTTGGAGGCTAAACTTCCCCTGGCAGTTATCCCCTGCTTAATCCAGAAAAAAAAAAACAAAACAAAACAAAACAACAAAACAAACCACCAACACAAATCCCAGAGGCTGAAAGCTGAAATAAAGCACTGAAATAGACAGTATTTTTTCCAGCTGTATTACCTTACCATGATCTCCCAAAAATGGAGTCCTTCATTCAAGAGTTTTATTACAAGCTCATTTGGAAACTATGAGCTTGATGCATAATGATGTCATATGGTCTGAACCATGTAGGAGGTCAGACTGAAAGATCATCATAATCCCTTCCAGCCTTGAAGTCTAGGACAGATCAGTGTATTTCATATGGGTAGTTCTTGCTCTGAGCTGATGCTGAATTACTTCAGCATTTAAGGGTTTTGCTGCTGCCCGGCTGCCTCCCAGCTCTTTATCTTCAAGAGAATGCCCTGCTGGTAAGGGCTGACACAAGCCTTGTTTCCCAGTCACCATTTTACTACAACAAGCACTAGATCCAATAATGGACTGACAACCCAAGATAAAAGAGTGGCAGAATATCAATTTACAGCACCTTTCTCAAGATGGGCACATCCCAGAAACACTAACCAAACACATGGATGAAATGCCTGTTCACATTGCTCCAACATGACAAGGCTTCTCAAGTATGTCTAATATCTCTTGTGGAGGAACCTACTATTAGAGTTCAGCCTAATTGCAAAATTATGGAATAATTTAGGTTGGAAGGGACCTCTGGAGACCCTTTTCCAACCCCAGCTTGAAATAGGGTCACCTTCAGAGCTGTCTGCTCCACTTTTAAGTATCTTCAAGGATGGGGAGTCCCCAGACTGAAACTACTGAAAGAAGAGCAGCAAGTAGTGGAAACAAACTCTTCTTGCTAGTGGTAGAGGGTAAAGCAAGGCCAGTAACAAAGGGCAGTAGAAGATGTTGCAGCTCAGAAGGCTCAGACTGGCAGCTTTGGAATCTGTAACTGAAGAGAGAGTAGAAACTTCAGCCTTGGAGGTTTCCAAGAGTTGGCCACACAAAAGGTTGCAGCGGCCTGATTTCTTATGGCCAAGAGTCCTGCTCTGAATAGGAGTTTGGACTAGAGGTCTTCAGAGGTCCCTCCCAACCAGTGTGTCTGTGATTCTGTAGATAGATTGTTCAATGGATCAATCAATCAATGGAAGCCAACATAGTGTTTGTAAAGCTAAGCCATACCTCAAAAAGCCATTTTGAAGGATTGCCAGGCACCAGGGCCAGAGCAGTTGGGCTGATTCACTACACTTGGGTTTTGAAAAGCATTGACAGCTGGTAAAGTCTCTAAAGAAATTATTATCATGGGTTATCATAAACTCATACCGGATTAAGACACATGAAATTAAAAGAAGAATAAATTATGCTATGTATGCAAACATACACATACGGGTTATATTTTTGCTTATATGCACATTCTGACATATGTAATAGGAGAAGAGTTTCCGGAAAATCCCCTAACACCTTGTAAATTGTACTGGAATTTCAGGTACTTAGTGCAAATCATAGTCATCTGTAAAGGGGATGAGAGATGGGTGAACTGACCAGTGATCAAGTACCAGAAGTTATTGAAGATTTTCAGATCTAAGCCTGAATGTAATTGTGGGAAGATGCCATGACACTGAATAACCAGGCAATGAACCCACAGTTAAAAGTCAGTGTCAACAAGCACAGATTAATGTATGTGGGAGAAATCATCCTAGCCATGCACAGGAAAAGGACTGAGGTAGTTGTGAATAACTGTCTGAAAATTCCAGCTCAGAGGCTTTGAAAAAGGGACAGATAGGATTTGTCAGAAAAGGGCAGAGAACAAAATTAAAAGTCCATTTCATAGCCCCAAATTTTGGAAATTTTAGCCAGCCCTGCCTGATCAACATTTCCCTGTAGCAAAGGTACAAAAGGTGACATGGAGGGAAGCACTGATCAGAGACCTGGAGTGGCATTTGTGTCCCAAGTGACTGCATGAACTCTTCAGCTTGCAAAGAGCTGATGCTGGGATGGGTCTCCAAAGCAGTGACACCAGAAACAGGCTGCTCCATCTGTAGGTTTACTTTCCCCTGGCCCTGGCATAGGTTCTTTGCAAAAAGCGTTAACTGCAGAATTCACACCTCTGCACCCATAATGTGTGCAGAGGACAGGCCCATTAGCAGCCTGACACCATTTAGGCATCTCATTCTCCGATGGCCACATGACATATATGTGACAAGATCTACCAGAAACCCCCAATTTCAGCCTTCTGACTGAGAGAAGGGAAGAAAGCAAGAGACAGACCTCTGACTCACAGGTGCCCCGGTGTGATAAGAATAAAATAGATAAATGGCTCAAAGCAAGGTGCATCTTTCACACCTACAGGCCTCATGAAGGGACTGTAACAACCATGTAGTCTTTGATTTATTATTATTCTTTGGTATCAGGAATGGCAGGGCTTCCAGTTTAAGGCCGTTACTATTTACTTATAAATAGTTTCAGTGGGTGGAAACTCCTGTTTCCAGTTTTGTAAGAGAACCAATCACTCTAGAATTCTATGTTGTCTCCAGAAATATCAGGGTCAGATGTGACAGGTTCACCAGGCTGGAGGACAAAGTCTGGGCACCAAAAGAAGTGTAGAGAACACTGTATTGCATGGGCCAAATTGGGGCTGGTGCACAAAATTTGACTTGCCTGTAAGTGTTCCTAGGTAATGAGTCCAGTGAAAGAAAAGCAGTCTGACTCTTGGGTCAAAAGGTGCTTTCTCCAGGTCTGGGTGACATCTTGCCATAAGAAGCAGGGACCTGAACTGCCAAGTGCTTTTGTGACAGCTGAATAAATTCATATTTGGTGGACAATCCTTTCTGAGAAGACTTCCATGCAAAGTGCTTAAATACACTGGAAGATTTATGATACAGGTTATTAAAAGATAGGATGTCAAAATGGTCAGATTCATAGCTCCCACCTATGCTCAAATCCAGCTTTCCAGACACTATGTACAGACCCTTGAGCATTTAATACGTTAAGTGTCATCCAAATGGATTTGGGCTTCTACTCCTGGTATAATCAATGTGGAAGTCACAGGTGGCAATTTCCTGACAGTAGTATTTTGACTTTAGCTTCCTACAGAATACTAAAGGTCTGTTACAGAGTCCTGCAAAACCAAGCAATGCCACTTTTGCATTTTAGTTGTGCCTGACAGGTTTCAGAAACCAAAACTCAACCCCCCAAGTTTGGAAGCAGAGAGTGTGACAGGAGAGTTGGCCAGCACCCAATCCCATCCTGACAGGGGAAACTGGCTCAGCTGTTTCTGAAAACACCTACTCAGTTCACTCATGCATTGAGCAGTTTTACAAGTTAGTCATTAACCACCTCGCCCCCAGTGAGGTGCACACAGTGTACAATAACCTCATGATGTGGCTCTCTACAGCCAAGTGCCTTGCAGATGTGTAATGGATCCAAATCTTCACATGCGCCTCTGGAGGCTTGGGCAGGAGGGAAAGGGAAGGAGTCTTGGAAGGAAACTCCCATGATGGTTTCAATGGTAGTCCAGCTGCCAAAGAGGAATCAGGGTTCTCTGTGGCTGCAGCCCCAAGTGATGAAGGTGAGCTATAGAAAGTCAGCTGAAGCATTATAGAATCTGAAACAGCTGCTGGAAGCTGCATTGTGTGGTACTGCTGGCTAGAAGGAGCTTACCTAGGACATGAGAAAACAATTCCCCCTCCACCTGGAAAACACTTAAATCCCCATGTTGCTTGGAAGGCATCTTAAACACAGAGGACCAAGGCATCAAGGCAGGTACCCTCACAAGAAAGACTCTTGGGGCTAGAAAGAGGTCAGGTGGAGGGAAATGAGACCTGGTAATTCAGGCACACAGCAGAGTCCTGGCTCCCACTTCTTGTTCCAGCTGGGTATCCTTATCACTATACCATGCCTCCAGTCTTCAGGGCAAACTCTGCATTGCACCACTCATTTTCACATCCATTCATGTTTTCAGAGGCCCGTTAAATCTGGAAGGGCTGGGAATAGGTCACACAGAAGAGGACCAGCCCTTTTTGTTCCATTTTGGAGAGATCTACTTTGACAGAGCTGCTTTCTGCCATGGAGTCCTCGGCCCTTTGTCCCCTCAGAGCAGGACAAACCTCATTAGCCCAGGGGAGGATTTCCCAACCACCTTCTGGCACTCGGGGAGGCTGCAGTGAAAGGCTGGAGAGAACATTTGATAAACAAAAGGTTTCCCTCCCCTTCACAGCGACGACATTACAGAAGGAAACAAAACAAAAAGTGACAGCGGGCTGAGATAACATCCTGCACCCCTGCACCCCAAATCCCTCTTTCAGGCAGTGGCTGTGCTGGCACCCACTGTCCTCTCTAAGCGTGTCAGCTGCACTCAGGGCATGGATTGGCAGGTGGCCTGTCCTCAGATGGAAATGGGGTCCAGCCATGGCTGTGTGGTGAGCTGAGCCTCTCAAGCCTCCCTGAGCACCTCAGGCCTCGCTGAGCCCCGCCACAGGCTCTGAAGGAAGGAGTTTCACTTCCATCTGGCAGCTCTCAGTGCAACAAATCAAGCGACGCCTTGTTAGTTTTAGGACAAAAAGGGAGGGGAGGAACAAAAGATCAGAGCGGGGCTTATTTCTGTCTTGTTGGCCTCCCTGGGGCTCTTTCCTGTTTATGGAAAGTTTGCTGAGGGCTACGGATGAGCCACAAGTACAACCTCTGCTCCAGACAGCCTCGAGTGCTTGGGAGAAGGAAATGACTCCAAACTTGGCAGCACGAGGCCCATCTTCGCCTGCACGTCCTTCCACTCACTGGGGAGCAGAAAGCCAAATGCCTCAGAAGAGCCACTCAGAGCGTGGCTTTTTGTCACAGGTCTCCAAGCAAAGGCAAATGCACCCTGATACAGCGGCTTTTAAAAGGATGCAGCCAACTCTGCCAGCCCGGCAGAGTCATGGATGTGACGCAAACCTACAAATGGTTTTGCGATGGTTCTACACAGGGTTTCTTATAAAAGTTGTTCAAAGGGAATGAAAATCTCACCCCTCAAGGCTGCTGAGTTTGCTTGTCATGTCACCTGTGAACGCTTTTGGCCTACAAACCTCAGGCGTGCTGCCAAATAGTTGTGGGAAGACTTTGCCCTGTCCAGATTGCATTTGTGTGGAAGTAGCATTCGCTGTGGCACTTCCAGAGCCCTTGCTCCTGCAGCAAAGGCATGCTTGTAGGGTTCTGGACTTTGACAATTTTTTTAAATAGGAGCCAAACCTTGGGTTCCAAACACAAGAGCCACTTTTCCCTCAGAACAGAGTAAGGGGCCACAGCACCACCTTCCAGCAAGGAACCCTTCTTTGGACAGCTCTGCAACTTCCTATCACTGACACTGGGTAGAGACAGTGGGGAAAAAAAGTCATGACTGTCATCAGTGTCCTAGGGGGTATCTATCTGGACTGCACACCTGGGGGGGAAAAGCCAAGAGCCTCAGGAGAAGAGAGGAACTGGCCACCAAAGCTTATGTGTTTCCCCTTTCTCAGGGTATGGGAAAAAATCCATGACAGTGCAAAGCTGAGCCTTCTCTAGAGGGGCAGGTCTGGATCTGACCCACCAGTGATGCTGCGAAGGATGATGTGCAGACAACATGCACCTGTGCACCAGTGCTCTCGACAGGGACCTCAGGGTGATGAACAGAAGGTCAAATAGCTTGGGTGGGGAGAAAAAAAGTTTAAAAGAAATACTTTGCCCAAAAGGAACAGAAATGGGCCATGACACAGATCTCATCTCCCTGCTTACCAGAAAAGCTGTTGCTCCATGAGCCTGGAGAGTTGAGACCTCTCTGAGAGTTAAGCACTCCCACAACAAACATCAGCAACAAACATCAACCAAAGCAAAGGCTTTTCCCTGGATGAAGCTGAGGACCCTTATCCTGCCCAGGACCCTTCTGTTCAAAATGACCAGCTAAACCAGGCCCATTGCCACGGCCAGGAAAAGCCCTTTTGAGGCCCCAAGTGTAAAAGGTGAACCCACGAACTGTCCCCGTGACACAACAAGGAGCTCATGGGTGAGCAAGCACAGTTCAAAGGCACTCTGTCGAACAGCAAGGCAATGTTTTCCTCCTGACTGCAGCCCTGGAAATGCAGGCTGTGGTCTGAACCCCCCTTCCAGGTTCAGCATCAGCACACGGTCTCTGTGCAGTGCCCCTGGGGCTGTAGCTGTGCCTCAGGGAGGCCACAGTCCTCCAACACCCTGCTACATCTGCTGGCACAGGAATACCCTGGCTGTTGGGAAAGAAACGACATGGCTCAGCTTTCCAATTCCCAGATGAGTCTCCAAGGCAGGCAGTAAACAACCCACAGCAAACAGAGTAAATAGAACTAGAGAGATAGCAAAGCAACCAGGCCGTTTTCAGATGGCTGGAGTATTTTGCAAGCCAGGGATGATTTAAGTGGAGTTGGCCCCAGGTTTGCATGTGGGCAAGACACGAACAGCTTTTGTTGGCCAAAATTCAGCGCATCCTACAAAGCTAGGAGAATGAATCAGAGGGTATACTGCAGGGTGCAAGTGCTGTGAGCCCAAAGCATCCTGCAAAGGTAAAAGCTCATCCTTGCTGGTATCACTGGTACACAGAGATGCCCCTCAGAACGGGACAGAGTTATAGTTGCACTGCATGAAAGATGTCCTTACCCTAATCTACTTTTCAGGCTAATTAATTCCTCCTTTAATTGGACCTCTTCCCCAGACCTGGGCATTCAAGGGCTGTTGCCTTTCAGGGCTCTTCCTTCCCACAGCCTCCCCCTGGTCAGGTGCCTCTCTGCCTGGAGGAGCAGCCAGGTAAGGGTATTTGTTTCCCAAGGTAAAGCCCAGAAGTGTCCCCCTGAGGGCAGGTCAGTGCCAAGGGACACTCTTGAGCTGGGGTGACAGGTCCCACATGGGCAGTGGCCTCCACCCCTACTAATGCACTACAGGTGGCCACAGCAACTGCAAGCTGTCCTGAAACTAGAGCCCTTACAACTAGTTAGATAACAGATATGGTCCATTAGCTTGGCAGGCCGACAGGTCCCTGTGCCAAAAAGCCCATCTCTACTCAAAAGGGACACTGTTAACAGTAACTCAAGAGGATGCAACAGAAGAAAATAAACAACAGTTGAGGCAGTTGGTGTAGTTGGCCAGCAGATGAAAACAAATTTATGCCAGCTTGTGAATACGGCTGCCGAGCATGATTCAGTGAGTAAATCGTGTGGCACAGAGCACAGGGCAGGCAGGAATAAAATTAAGTAAGAGACAAAGGCCAGGCTGCCTCTTGGAGAATATCGCTCCTCCAACCACTCAGCTTTTCCCATTTCTGCCCGTTTCACTTGCATGTGTCCCCTCATGTCACTAATGTATGGGTTTCCTAGACAGCCATAATGTTTCTCAGGAGGGACATATGCTTGAGCCACCGCTAAAACAAATACCCAAACCCCCCAAAACCCAAGCAGAATTTAAAAAAAAAAAAAGAAAAAAGAAAATGTTCAGCAGAAAATCCCAACCATTTCAAGTGCTCTTTGAGCACCATACATGAATAACAAAGAGTGAGCCTGCCATTTATTCCTTTGCGGATCACTTTTAAGATCAGCTTTTGTTCTGTGCTTTTTAGAGCAGCTCAAGTCCAATGGACAAAAATTCCATTCCCAGGAGCTCACAAGAAAGAACTGGGAGCCCTGGGCTGCACATTTCACCTTTACTTTTCTATTCTATGCTATAAATGTTCGGCATGGTCTTAACACACTGTGCCAGCGTCTTCCTTTATGCAGTGGGGCCAACAGCCTGGAAACTGGGACTCTGCAAGTAGGAAAGGAGGATGGAGGCTGTAGATGATGTGAATCACCCAGAGAAAAAGAGACCTCAGCCACAGTGGAGAGGACCCTACCAAATATTATTATAACCTCTGCTTTGCAGATGCTGCTTCTGGATCTTACAGGCAGCAGAGAAAAAAACTCCCCTTTTTGCATCCCGACCTGGATAGGTAGAAAGCATTTTAGACACCTGCTTATCTCTTGGTTAGCAAACCACTTGCTCTTATCAGCTCTCTCTGTGAAACACCAGCCTACCTTTTTTGCAGAGAAGCTCCACTTCTTGCTGACACATAGGTGGTTTCAAAGGCAGCAGAACCCCAATGCTCATGTTGTCTCTCACCTTCCAAGAGACATCCTGGCTTGTTGACAGCTCAAGCCCATCCTTTGCAGAGACCTGGGGGGGGGTCTCCTTCCCACGGAGAAAGCACTGAACAAGCTTCAGAAACAGTTGGTTTTCTTTCCTTTTTCCTCAGATTGGGGGGTTGCCTGTTTCCCCCTGGTTTATTCACTCTTTTTAGAAACAGTCAACTAAATCACAGTGCAAAGCAATGAGGTCACTATAAACTCTGCAGAAGATGTTATCACTGCTACCCTACGATTCCTATGCTTCTTTGCTTTGACTGCCTTGTTTTCCTGAGCCATGTGGGAAGATACTGCCTTTCAGCAAAATATAGACGTGAGACGTCTCAAGGGCTCTGCCTTAGATGACAAAGACACCAGCATTTTCTTGACAATTAAAACTCCAAGAAGTAGAATTTTATTTTTTTTTTAGTTATAAGAGAAATATTTGGGCCAGATATTCAAAGTTTAGTTCAAATCCCAGTTAGGCAGGGCAAATAAACAGCCTATTTGTTCCCTAGAACCTAGAGGCTCTTTGAAAAATCAGGTCATACAGGTGACAGCAGGAGCTGCTGAAGGCAGAGACCTTCCACCAAATCTTGCCCCAAACAGTTTCCTGTGCTGACAGTCATTCCCTTTTACAGCCTTCCCTGGAGTTTGGGAAATATCACACTGGCAGCATCAGACAGCTGGAGGAGGTGGGGACCACTGAAGTTTGTATTGTTAGATATAGGTGGTGCATTTAAGCAGATACATTTTCACGCCCTGATAGGATGATGGATTCACTCTGCCTTCATCAAGGCCAGGAAGATCCACAGCAGGCATCACATGTCCAGTACAAAAACCATTTCCCTCTTTGAATACAACAAATAAATCCATAGGGTGACCACAGAGTCTCCAGGCATAAGGCATTTTAGGGTAAGGTTAACTCATTAACAGTGAACTGTTGGTGAGGAGACTCTATGGCATACCTTTATACCTGCAAAGTCGCTCATCCAAAGTCCTCCAACTGCCTTGCAAATATTAATTGACGACTCACATGGTGGGGACGTAGGTAAATATCAACTCCCCTGTTTTACAGGCAGGTCAACTGTTGCATAATCTCAGTTGATGTCATTCAGAAACTAAAACCAAAAGGTCGTTTTTCTGTTTTAAGGACTATATGACTTTTCCTGTGCTGTGTAATATTTCTTCATGTTATGCAACCATTTTTCCTGGTATTTTATATGTGTTTCTATCCTAAATTCTGCTGTCTTCCATGGTTGTCTGTTCTGCAACCCAGATAAGTCCTCTGCTTATTTATTGGAGATCTCCCTTATCTGCAGGCTTTCATCATGTGTTGGAGTCCCCAACAGCTCTCATCCCTACAGACCATCAAGACCCATGTGCAGGTAACTGGGACTGATGGTTTGGACACAAACCTTGAGCAGGTATCACTGAGGCAAGCTGTGAACCAGACACTCTTATGTCTAATGACTGTCTAGATCCATCTGGAAACGTGAAATCCTGCATCAAGCCTGGGCAGAAGGCACATCTGCCTTAGTAACAAACAGCAAATCTAAGGCATCTCTCGAGGTTAATTTTCAGTGTTTGGCACACAGCTTACCCCTTTATTTGGAGAAATGCCATTGATCAGAGGATTTTTAACTCCCCAGACCTCCCTAGAGTGGTGGGTGTGTTAAACCACACCTTGTGAAGAGAAAAGAAAAGGTGTGATCTCAGGACAGAGGGCTATTTGAGACTGACACAACCATAGGGACAGGTATCTCAGCCAAGTTCTGCTCCTGCTTCATTATTGAAGTGTGCAATTACAGCCAGCTTTAGAATAACCTTGTTTGCAGCAAGTGTAGGTCCAGATTTCATATCTCTGAGTTCATCTTTTGTTTGCTTTTCTCTTGTTGTCCAAACGTCTGGTAGAGTTCTGCTCAGGATGACAACACCAAGTTACAAAGGCTGAGTAGATAAGGAGCAGGAAATGAGTTTCTCTAATGGATAAAAAATTCAGCATCAAGGTATCAAGGTCAAGCAGAAAATCGGGTGTTTTTTTTCTTCACCTGCTTTTTTTTTTAAACAGGGTGAAACAAGAGTGATATTCTTGTCACAGCTGCAGTGTAGCTGGTGGCAAGTGACATGAGAGGCTGTTACTCGATTCTCCTCCCACCACTGATTCAGTTTCCCATGGAGGATGTCCCCAGGAAAAGAACTACCTTTGACAAGACTGTGACAAAATATGGAGGATGATCACCATGGGAGCAGTCAGAGGACTTCTTTGGCTCCAGCCCAAGGAAATCCATGGTCTGACATAATCCAGCCATCCACCTCTTTCTTTGTCTTGTTGCCCTTGGACCTGGGATAGGGCAGGGGAGGCCTCACATGGCCTCTGCCCCCACATTGCACAAGGTATCCTTCAAAATAACTGGATGAGATACTATGCAGTCTTTACATCTTCTCAGTATTGGTTGTGGAAATTCTATGTTCATCCCACCATAGTGGTTGGAGAATGCATTTTGACTCATATCTGCCAATCCAACAGCTATGCTGGTGCTTGAGGCTGAAACATCATCTTCGGCTTTAAACTGACTCCTCTTCCAGGAGGACAACACAATGTTGTTCATGCTGATCATGGAGGACTTGACCTAAGAATGAGCATCATTCAGCAGTCAGAAAGATAAAAAATTGATACCACTTAGGAAAGGTGCCCTCCCTGCCCAGCAGTAGTTGAAGTTATACAACACCTTCTAGGTTTTCCAGAGGACCATTTTACTCTTAGACACGCTCTTAAACTTTTTTCTTTTTTTTTTTTTTATACGGCACAGAAGGGGAAACACTAGCCTTGCTGATTGAAAACTCTGTTTCAAGCAGTAAAAGCTGGCAATACTAAGGAGAAGCATAAGCTTGAGAAGGAACTGTGCTCAAACGAGTGCCCTATTGTGAGATAAGTTTTTCTTTTGGTGATGAATCAACATAATAATCCATCTGTAACACTAGATGCGTCTGCCTGTACTACAGCAAAGGGCCATCTGCCCATCTGCATATATGTTCAAAATGCTGCTGGGGCAACCACGATGGTTTCTTAATGAAAGGCACTTCGCAATTAGCACTTAAGTGAAACCGTGCCTGGGTGGTTCTGAGCCCTCATTTGTCCTTCCCACTCCAGTGCAACAAGTGTCTGTAACTTTTTATTTTTGTTTTTATTCCAGCAATTTCTTTCTAAAGCCGGTGGGGAGGGGTGAACACGTTCTGATTCCTGCAACAGCAGGAGCCGAGGCAAGTTGTAATCAACATATGTCCGGTGTAAGCCGGGCGGCCGCGAATTATCGGGGCAAACCGCCCGTCCTCTCCAAAATACCCACCTGCTCCGGGGGGACAGGCTGCAGCAAAGCCATCCACTACGTGGCTCCATCTGTCTGACAAACAGGCTGCACACATTTGCTGAAAGCTGAATCATTTTGCCTCTATTTACTTCCTTTCTTTCCCCCCTCTTCTCCCCCGCTCTTCTAATTGGAGCTCGCATGAAAGGTGCAGACACCCACAAAAACAAAGCAGCACAATGGGGCCAGGGCTGACTGATCGTTAAACTGCTCCAACTGAAACCCATGCCTGGCTGAGGCTGAGCATAAAGGAGACAGACCTTGTCAGCCCCCAGCCTGAGCGGGAAAATTAAAAAGAAAAATTAACCAGGCTACAGGAAATCCATGGGGGGAGTGCTGTGCTACAGCTAAAGTAGCTGCAACCAGGATGCAAAGGGTGCCATAGCACCTGGGTCCTGCTGGGAAAACCAAGTGAGAGAACATGCCTTATGCTAAAAATCCTGAGGACCAGCTCTCCAGCAGCACTCAGCCAAGGAGCAAAACAGAAGGCAGACCAGAGTATCCTTGAAACCATCCCCAGCTCCACTGCAGGCTCTCTCACCAGTTTTAAGGTACAATCCCAACTATTACATCAAGCACAGGACTAGAGCACAGACCCCAGAGTGTACAAGAAAGTAATGAAAAGTGTGTGTATTGGCATTGTAGTGTCTAAGCAGATGTAATAAGGAAAGCACAGCTTCTTGGAGGAAGTCTTCCCTTGGCATCCATATCCCAGAATCATCCTAGCAGTCCTGTCATACATAAAGTAAGCATATTTGTATCCCTACTGCCAAGAAAAAAAGGATGGCCAGGAAGTTGAATTGCTCCCAATTTGGAAAATGCAGGCTGCTGTGTGGAGCTTCTAGGCCAGAACATACTGTGGTCATGAATTTCCTTCATCTAATCACTTAACCTCATTAGGGAAATGCTGGATTTCTCCGCTAATCAGACCTTCCATTTCACTTACAAAGGAGAGACCAAAAAAAAAAGGGAACTAATTGTGATTCTAAATAAATTTTACTAAAAATATTCACCAATCTGCTAGACAGTAAACACACATTATTTTCCCAGTGGTCTGGACTATCTCCATAGGAATCAGTTGTGTTCTCAGATGGACTACTTGCAAAAGGCATTAAAATTAGATAGTAAAAGCTGTTTGCAAGAATTAACATTGGTAGAAGCACCGACCTTCTGGTGAGAGAATGAGACATGGGGAATGAGTCAAGTTTCAAACACCTGACAAGTCAAAAAGGGTCTTTCTGGGGAAAACACCTCCTCTCTGTAGATGAGGGTGAGATATTTCTTCATTCTTTGCCACTGTCTCATTGAGTTGCTCTCCAGCAGGGCACAGAGAGGATCTGCAAGATGCATCAAGTTACTATTTAGGATAGGAAGACTATGGGAGAATAAGTGTTGTTTACCTAAAAGTGTTGCTACAGGCAGCTGATGCTGCTGCCAAGTGCAGTAAATCTCTCTGTGGATTGCACACACAGTGTCTTAAAAGGTAGTACTTTTCCATTCTTTATATCCATGATCCACTGCTTTCCATTGGCTTTGGAAACCCATATACTGCCCTGTTAATCCAAGACAACCTTCCTTCCCTGCAAAAAACTCACCATGATGAGCAGCTTTGCCCCAGCCCACCATGAATCCCCACTGCCCGTGTGTCCCTCCTGACTCCCCCTTTCCAAGCAATGCAGTTCAACTTTCAAGAGCCCGACAATTTGCACGACTAATTGCAGTTCAAAGTTTGCAGGGGTGAATTTCAACACCTGAAACGGTGCTCGGCCTTCAGCCAGATGAATCGCTGGTCATATTTTTCGAGCCTTGCTCCCACCTCTGCCCAAAGGAAGGGTGCTGAGTTCCCTGTAGCCATGTGTCTGCTGTCCTGGCTGCATTGCATCCCTGCATCCTGCCACCCACCTCACCGTGGTGGGGGTTTTGGTGTCAGCAGGGACACTCGGAGTACTTTCCAGGAACAATTTTCACGGGAGCCGCGTGCAATGACAAGGTGAGAGGTGCCGGTGCAGCACATCCACCCACAGGGTGCAGCTCTGGAGAGGCTTTTGCCATTGGCTTCAAAGGGGAGTGTTCCCAGGCACCCATGTGTGTTTGGCAAGGGATGAGAAACACAGTGACTGACAGGGAGCCAGCAGGCTCCCCACAGGGCCAGAGCCCAGTGGATGAAGTTAAAGGGAGACCGGGAGCATCCTTGAGTCCACATCCCAGCTCCACTGCAGGCTCTCTCATCAGTTTTAAAGTACAGGTCCCAACAATTAGATCAAGGAAAGGACTTGAGCACAGACTCCAGAGTGTACAAGAAAGCACCCAGTTCACTGGGTTGCAGGTGCTGCCCATGCCAGCACACAGCACAGCGTTGCATCCCTCTTGCATGGTCTCCCACCAGAGCACCTCAGTGTCAGGGAAGTTGAAAGAAGGGTGTGGAAATGAGGTTGGATGTTACCATTTGCAAGTGGATTTAGGAAGAGGTGTAGCTCTGGATACCAGATTCTGTGAAAATGCAGCATTAGACAAATTTGAAAAAGAAAAAAAACATTTAGAAGTCACTCTTTTCCTGCCTGAGAGCCTCAGAGTCACTGCTACCATTCTGAACAGCTCTTACTGTGCAAGAAACACACATCTTCAGCAGTTCAAGGTCTATACAGCTTTGTGTATGCAGAAATAAGACTTACAGTCCCAGTGCTTTCCTGCCTATGGGCTACATTCACATTCTTTTCCTCAAGGGCAATACTTTTAGGAAACTTGTCTTGGCGAGAACTCAAAGAGGTTGGTGCCTAAAGACTATCCCAGCCCTTCCCACTAGCCATAACCTAGACTGACTTATAGAAATGCCTTCCTTTAGAAGGAACGGTTTTGGTTTCAGTCCAAAAAATATACTGGGTAGAACAACTTGCATTTGCTACCGTTGGAACATTGTCCACAAGCCTTTTGGTTAAAACTACAGTTTACATTACTGGATTTTTTTTATTCCTATTCAAATTTTGATATTTCTGTTGATTTCTGTGGGTTTTCTCCCTTTGTTTCTCATTGTCACAATTTTCTCATTTGCCTAGACAGACTCCAATATAATGATATTTGAAAGCAGAACACTCAGGTCAGACAGACCAGTCAGACACACTTACCCTGCCCTACATGATGGAGAAGAGCTCCAATACCAGGTCACCCAACATTTTTCTTCACAAGATCCTGATTTTAGACTTGTTTCCAATGACTTAAAGGTGTTCAAACAAAAGTTCTTCCATGTCAGGTACTTGCCTTGGGTTGATTCAATCGTCACAAAACCAGCGTCACAAATCAGCATTTGTGATTCCCATAAAATTTCATCTAATTTTGACCTCGCTTTAAGGTCTGGAAAAGCAGTTCAGTTTGTAAACTCTTATTTAAGACTTAAAATTTCAGCATCTCAATTCTCTAAACATTTCATACAGGCTGGGCAAGCACCTGTTGTCCCAGGTTCCTGCTGCTGCCCAGGTAGCCCACATACCACCCAAATCCTTCCAACAAACCAGCTCTGGACATGATTTTCCAAACTAAGAGAGGATGATGGGTGTAACTGAGCAGAAGTGGAAAACCAGAACTAGATCATCATAGCCAGACTTAGTTCCAGAGTAAATCCTATGCTCCCTAGGCATGGACGTTGCTTTCTTGGTCAGTAAAAAGATATGAAGACATCTGTAAAGCATGTATCTCATTTCCCCTCTGGTGGATCCATACTATCACAGAATCACAGAATCAATTAGGTTGGAAAAGACCCCTGAGATCATCCAGTCCAACCTATGGCCCAACACCACCTTGTCAACAAGACCATGTCACTCAATGCCAGGGCCCTAAACACCTCCAGAGAAGGTGACTCCACCACCTCCCTGGGCAGCCCATTCCAGTCTAATCACCCTTTCTGTGAAGAATTCCTTCGTAATGTAAACCCCAAACATCCCCTGGTGCAGCTTGAGGCTGTGCCTTCTCGTCCTGTCTCTAAGTGCCTTGGAGAAGTGCCTGACCCCCATCTGGCTACAACCTCCTTACAGGTAGTTGTAGAGAGTAATAAGTTCTCCCTTCATCCTCTTTTTCTCCAGGCTAAACATCCCCAGCTCCCTCAGCCACTCCTCACTGGACTTACAATGGTCTTAAGGTCTTGACAACGCTGATGGCCAAATCTGGATAATTAGTATATTTTCATATCTTCTTTCAGTGGAGGATTTACATCACAGAAAGTTTTCAGAACTGTGTGCTAGAGGGAGATGAAAATTGCAAAGTGTCTCAGAATTAGCAAACAGCAGATGAAAGGCTGCCTGCAGACTCACAGCTCGCTCTCATGCACCTTTCTGCATTATGCAAGATCCTGCATTCATGCAAGGACATGCTCCATCTTCCAGAGGAACCCATCCCATTCAGTGCATGGCCATTGGGAGGATGAAGCAGGGTCATGCAGCAAAATGCTGGACTGAAACCTCATTAGCTGCAAAAAACCCAAAAGCTGCAGACAGTACAGGGCCACCCTCTGCCTCTCTTTTCCAAAATCTCCCTCTTCTTCTGCCTGGAGACTGCATGAGAATGAATTTTGAGGGATACCTGCTTCCCTGAGATGTGAGCAGCCCCGTATCTTGATGGGCAACCCCACTGCTACCACACACATCACAAACAAACACTACAGCACTGACCTGCCCCTTGCTGTAGCTACCTGGTCATGAACCACAGCTCTGGCACTTCCAGAAACCTGTTCAGACAGTGTCTCAAACCCCCACCTGATGCAGAGAAGCTGTAAGATGAAGCAAGGAAGAACAAAGAAAAAAAAGTCAGTTGAACATCACCCCAGTCCACAGCTCAGAGCTCTGGGAATACGTCCTCACTCCACGCTGCTGCAGGGAGGAGTTCAGCCAAGTCTGTTTTGGAAAGTGGGACACAAATTTTGAGTACTCTACAGAATAGCCCTCACTTCCAATTCACATCACTGCTCACATCAGACAAGCTTACCTGAATCAGGAGACCACAGCTCTTTGTCCAAACTGAGGCATCGTGAAACATTTAAACTTATGGTTTGGGTTTTAAAGAGTTTAAGAAGCGAAATGCTGCTCTAAGGAAGTTTTAAACTTGTTTCCATAGAGTTCATGCCATATTTCCCTGGCTCAAAGCACTCACAGGATAGATCTCAAAAGCACTTTCCAATAGCAAAAAAACCATAAAAGCAGTACTGCTGATGGGTCCAAGAAGCTGCAGATAGCGAAAGCAGCCTCATTTTCCCCTAGTAAATACCCAGCACTTCAGCATGCCAGTGACTATTGTGATGACCAGATGGTGGTGGGAGCAGTAACTTGGATGATGTTAATTACACACAAACTCCAAAACAACTGATGTCAAAACTCACTTTGAAAACACACCAGAATGGGCCGCTCAGCATATGGCAGCAACGCTCCAGTAAAACTGCATTTTGTGTCCATTAAACAACTAACAAGCTCCACCAAGGGGTCCAAGGACAAGCAGCCACAGCAGCAGGACCCCAGATCCTGACTGTTTGATGCTCATCCCTTTAAAATGCTGCTGAAAAAGTAGAGAGGTGTGGTGGACGTGGCAGCTCCTGGACCAGGTTCTTTGCAGGGAGAACACATGCAACACGTACCACCAGCAAGGCTGTCTCACCTTTTTCAATGACAAGACCTCGAAGGAAACATCCCAGGTTATCTGCTGAGCAGCACTGGATGATTCCTAACGAGAGGATGAGCCCTGCTGTGAGAGCCCACTGTGCAAGCACACACATCTATACTCCGGTACTTTTAAAAACAAACAATGTGTAGTTTGCAAAATAAACACAGTGAACAGATTGAGAAAAAATTATCCTGGCATCTGCCAACCACCAAGAGCTTTCCAACAAATGAGTGTTTTCAGAGGCACTGCAGAGGCCAGCTTTACACCAAGAGGTGAGCAGCATCTTCACCTGTGATTTGAAAATAAAGGTAAATTCACTAAGCACCTCCCGCCCCAGAATGGACCTGGATACAGACAAATACATATTTATGTTTTCCTGAGACATGATGAAGCCCAAACTTACACCATAGGGGCCTATAATCTAAGAGATGTCAGCTCTGAGCAGGAGCTACAGATCACAGTTGAACCCTCCACTGGAAGTTCCTACTTCTCTGCTTCAGAGTGCTCTCCTTGCCACCTCAGCTCCTCTTCCTCCAACAATTATTTACCTTGAAACATTTAGGCTTGCCCAGAGATGCAAGCTGCACAGATCCAGAGCAAAATGGGACAGGAAAGGACTGTGAAAAGTCAGCCAGCCTTCCCCCCTGCCCCAAAGCAAGCTGAAAATTACTGAGCTGCTATTGCTCCTGACAAATGCTTGCTCTTAACAGATCTCCATTTGTGGAACAGCTACTCCCAGCTCCCCACACATCTGTACAGTGACTCCCTATCCTTTTTTTTTTTTTTTATTTGGCCTTAAAAGAAACTATCACTCATTCTAGCTACAATTTAAGCCCCATCTACCATATGATTTCAAGCTCAGTTCTTCCAGTCCATCCTCTCAAGTGCCTTTCCCCATATTTTCAAGGTATCAGTCATGCCCCTGCCCATTGCACTTTCCTGTCCTGAACAGTGTCTCAAGTTCCATACTCACAGGTGCTGCTGTGAAGCACAGGATTACCTTCAGTCTCACCAAACCATTTGTGAACTCCAGCCTGAAGCTTGTCTACCACCAGCAGGACAAGCTGCCAGAGCCTTTATCTGAAACAGTGCTCACTAGTTGGCACCACTCTGAATTTGTGCATTTGTTTTCCCCTACCTAAATTTAGTGCCTTGATAAAAAGGATCTTGTCTTTCCCCACCATCTCCTCCCTGCTGCAACCATTTCTGCAAGTTGCCAAGCCTATTTTGAATTCTAATGCTATCTTATCTTCCACATCTGTCCAGCTTCCTGTTGACAGCAGATTTAACGTGCATACTACTTTGTTATCCAGGTTGTAATAAAAATGAAAGATAAGTGACCCAGAGCAACTCCCCAGCCCCATGCAACACGGCCTTCCGTTCTGACACTGGGTGCAAGGTGGAAGGAAACCACTCCCAGAGCAAGAGCTGCTTTCAGCCTCGCTCAGCCCGCTTCCAAACACAATCCAATCTCTGAAACCACGCTTTCCCTTCTTGCAAACCACCTTCTGCATTTGCCCAACAGCCACTACACTATCCCATAAGCAAGAGCAAAGGTACCAAACTCATCATCTGCTTTCTTTAAGAGTAGGACTCCAGATCTTGTTGGGGATGCAAAGCCCCATCTGAAAGAAGTTTTAACCAACAGCTCCTTTTGTCACTGTGGGGGATTACACTGGCATCTGCAAAGTGCAGATTCCTTCCAGCAGATTTCCTCATTTGCCAGTGTCACTGCACAGCTGCTCAACTGCTTATTTTCTTGTCACTGACTAATACGAGCCTAAACTAGATAATTACTACTTCCTACTGTCATGAAACTTGTTCTTCAGTATCCAAACCCACTCCTTTTTGTGTGTTTCCATGAACGGGCTATTTAGTTTTAACAGCTGGCTTAGCAGGAGACTGAGTCCCGTGTAACCATAAGCAAATGTATCTGTACCTTCCCTTGGGAAACCCCTTCCTACCCTAAGGATCTGGGTAGGAGTGTGGCTTTGTGTTGACTGAAAACAGCACACCTACTAAAGGTAAGTGTAGAACCTCACCTTTGAGGCTAGAGAAGTCCATTCATTGAGACCACAGCCAGACCATATTTCAGAGCTGGAACAAATTGTATCTGGTTCTCTACTCTTGCCTTTGCTTTATCACTATCTTCTTATTTATAGCTTCAGCTCTTGTTATTTTTTCACTGTCACTGCATATCTCAACCTCCTTCTATTCATGTCCTCTGAGGTATTTTCTTCTTTTACTTTTTGCAGGAGCTTGCCTTCCTTGGGGGAGGAAGAGCTAAATGGATTGCCACATTAGCTTTCTCATTCCATGCCATTACACTTTTAACTAGTGCTTTCAAATAGGTAAATTAGCTTTTAAGTGATCCCAGTTGTACTATTGGCCTCTGCTACAATCCTGCATTAAAGCTGATTCAATTTTACTTACCTCTATTGCTCAATTAAGAAGAATACACAATGAGAAAGTAGTTCTGCAACCAGTAATTGCAGTCCAGGAGTGAGCTGGGTTGTTCCATTGCCCACAGTGCCTGACCACCACACTATTGCACACTTCCCATGTACCCGAGAGGGGAACGAGCTGTACCTCACTTGCAGCTTCTTGAGGAAGTGCTAATAGTGATCCTCTGTCACCTAAGGTTACTCCAAATAACTGTATGGATGTGCATGTCACCATCTGAGTGCTCTGTGCTGCCCCAGAGCAAGTACCTGTGGGATGAGACACTTAACAGGAGCTTCTGAATTTTTGCTCCAACAGCAACTCCTTTACTAACTCATCTAGAAAAGGGAGAATGATTTTTGTCAACAGTGAGCAGCTTCGCTTCTCCCACACAATATACATTAACACATCAAGAACCCAACAAGTCTCTGCAGTGTTCTTGCACCTTTCTACACACATATATCAGTATCACACATCACTGCCACTCGCAGTTACATATGCAGTAGGAGCTATGAGAGTAAGAAAAAAGTTTAGAGCATCTTACTGACTGCCCTGACTTTCAAAATTTTGCATAGATCTTGAGTTATGAACACTGGTTCAACAATTAAAGGCTGGCCCGAACCACAGGGCTGGATCCTGTATCATATCTTGCTACAGCCTCTGGTACGTGTCTTAAGAGATTTTCTTCTCATTTTAACCACGTTCCATTAGCTGACTTAAAATATGTTGCTGTATTTTGGTTTTATGGCACAAGTTACAGTAGGAGCTGGCTCACTTTAGCACACTAACACGATGCATTCAAATGCCATAATCTAAGCTTTCCCTTTTCTATCCAATTTAAAACCATTTCGAGATGCATTTCCCCACTGTTGAGGAAATTCCTTATTGCAGCCGACCTAATAAAATAAGTATGTGTTGTAATAGTCTGCAATGAATGCAGCATCACATTTGAAATTACTCCAGTGTATGCAATCACTGAGACACTTTCAGGATCCAGCACGAGTTGTTCCCCATCTCTCCAGACAAACTTGAGGTCACTTTTGTTTCAGACAACCAGAAATCTGCCCTTCCACTCCACCCAATTCTGCACATAAGTATCTCATCACAGAATCTGCCACAGACTACACATTTTCCACTAGTAAAAGTCATAAGCAGACACAAGTGCAAAGCAAAATGTCAATTTTATTTAATTCAAGGACTATTTTCCTTCTAGTATTGCTGAAGGGATCACCTCCTGGGGAATTGATCATTACAAAGTCCCTGTCTAAAAGTTCAAGTGCTCTTGTTGTACATTCTTTTGAACCACAGAAAACATAATGACCAAGTAGGTGGGCAGCTACTTGCAAGTTTTAGCCCACCTAAATTAGCATTGCTTCAGGCTAGAAAACAATTCAAGTAGTAAAATAATGGAAAATGTTAACCTTTAAGGTCACTACCATATTTTGATCAAAAAGTCCTGAATGTATGAAAAAAACACTTGTACATGTTATGAAGTTGTTTTTTAACCAGACACTGTCAAAGACGGCAGTTAAGTATTTTGGACCAGTTGTCAACCAGATATTTAAGAGTTCTATCTGAAGGTTTATTACCAATTCATTATGCAATTCACTTTTCACATTAAGCTCTTTAACAAAAGCAACATAGACCCGCACCAGAATCACTGTAGACAGATTTAGGTTTATAGAATGCCCTTCTGAAAATTCATTTCAAAATAGAGATGCTTTTTCTCCAGAACTGTAAAAGCCATAAAAATGCAAAATATCTGTTAGGAAATTTTTAATCAAAATTATTCCTTAATGTTCAAAATAACATTTAACCTCCTACTTTTTTATTTTGCTGTCATCCACGTATTGACCAATAGACTAAACAGGTAACAATGGTTCACGTTTTTCCCCCACCTGAAACATTTCTTCTAACACAGCCCAAGATAGGCAATACAGAGATTCAGGGACATGGATTATGCATGGCAAAGGTAATCCTCTATCACTTTAATTTAGAACAATTCTGATTCTAGCACACAACTTGGAGTTCTCAGTTGTTTTCAATCTGCTCTAGGTCCAGGTCCCCACAGTCTAGAGGAAAGATTCCTTCTTCGGTGCTCTCACAATCACTCGTGTCCTCGTCGCTTTCACACACTGCGTCTGCTTTCTTATAATCCCTTGTTTTGAAGCCACCTTGGCACAACCCGTGATGCCTGACTTCATCCAGCTGCTGTTCTTTCATCGGGCTGGAGCCAGGGGTGATGATGTTCATAAGATCATTTGAGTCACATGGCGATGACACAATTGTCTTCATTTGTGTGTCATCATCATCATCTTCATAGTCAAGGGAGCAAAGACTTTTGGAATTTTTTAAAGTCTGCAATAAAAAAAAAAGAGAGAGTAGCAATGAATATATTAACCATGACTGTACAGGAGGAGCAGAATAAATTCCTTAAATTCCTGAATGGTTTGAGAGTATGTACTCAAGAGTGTCACATGTTTAAAGTAATCCTGGAAGCAACAGGCATGAAGAAAAATGAAGAATAGTATTTATTTAGTACAGTCTGGGTTTGCACAGATATTTTGCCTATGTAGTTTCCCATTTGTGAGAAAAACAGTCTCTTTTATTTTTTATGGAGAAATATCAAAAAACCTAACTTTGGTCAACTACCATGAGGAAGTGCACAAACCCGCCCAGTTTGCTGTATTAGGTTTCTGGCAGATCCAGAGCAGAGCATTTGGTAACATCAGCATTTAGGTCAGACAGCTGCACTGCAGCCTGGTCAACAATTAATTTCTCATGCAGACAATGAGCCCTTCGGCGTCACCTCAGCCAGAGTCGGCAAAGCAACTGGCACACTTGGGTAAACTCTAAACAGAAGGAACCCAAGCTTCTACTGGGAACATCCTGCTCCAGAGTCACCTCAGCTTGTCTTTTCAGTTGGGTACCATCTGAACAAGAGCTCCAAGGGAGCAATTCTGTTTAAATTCAAAGTATATTAAAAACCAGAGGGGCACTTGCCTTTATTTAGACAAAGGAAAGAAGAAAAGAAACCCCCAGTAAATGTGCTACCTCTGCCCCACAGACAAAGGAATAAAATGCCTAAGTCCCTCATGTAACTGTAAGGGATCCTTGACTAGAATCCAGAAGCAGCATTTAAGAACCAACAGAAATATACAGACAGCAGAACTTAGATTTTAACAAGTGAGAAACTTCTAAATTCTGCCTCATACAAACGAACAGTGAGAGGAAGGTGAAATAGCCAGGGGTCCTCAGAGGTGGTGTGAGACAGAAGAATAACATTATACTAATTTTCAGTATCTTACTGGTTAAGTGACTCCAGTCTCACACACAGCAATTTTATTACAAGTAGATCCGCAGGGAAAAAAGACCAACTTTCACACCCATTTCCAGCTTCCTCTCCCAATCTGTCATTTCTTAAGTATTTTATATTTGTTTATTTGAAATAGGAACATTGCAACATTCCCAGTATGCTGTATTCCAGATGCTCTTCCAGAACACTGGGTAATGTTCCCGCTTCACTATAACACATCAGCACCCACTTAAGCATCTTACCAGTATCTCTGGGTACTTTTTAAACAAAGCAAATTCTGAAGAAATTAGAAGCAATTAGTCAGCCTTGCCTGTATACAACTGCATAAAAGAGAAAACCTCACTTTGGTGAAGTTTTGGTAAAATATACATTCCTGTTTTCAAAACACTTCTATATAGCTCATTTATAGCTTATTCAAATACAAACATTTAAGAACATTTAAGTTTCTTTCTATGACTAAGAGTTATGAATTTCTCTCATAAAGAAAAACAGTATATTTTTAAAGCAAAAAATGTTAAAGCATATTTTAACC
>JAWWLV010000144.1:66617494-66636561 GCA_035041135.1 Platyrinchus mystaceus | reverse complement strand
ACTAAGAGTTATGAATTTCTCTCATAAAGAAAAACAGTATATTTTTAAAGCAAAAAATGTTAAAGCATATTTTAACCCATTGCTTTTAAAAAGAGCACATCCTGTTATGTATCTCCATACAGGGGACAATATTTTCAGTTCTTTAAATCTTACAGTAGGCACTGGGAAGGAAAGGGGCCAAATAAAGGAAAGCTTTGAAAGTTCTGCTTTCAGTGTTTCAGAAAGGAATTCCCAAGTCCCCCTTCAAAATATCTTTTATTCAATTTACTGCTAGAAATTAATCCAACCACACAGCTGTCTTTCTAGAAGGTTTGTGTACATAAATGGAAAATTGCCTGTTAGCTGTACTGTGCTGAAACCACTTGAATGGGAACTTTTAGCTGGTTTCAACACAACAGCAAGTGCATTCAACTGGTTCTTTGTTCACCCACTTGTCACAACCTCACCAAACTAAAAATAGGTGGATTTATTATCTCGCAGCACAATCCCGCTCCTTTCACAAAGCAAAAGGTAGAAATTGCAATGCATTCAGGGCCTCTGAACTGCAGCTTTCCATGTTACACTGGTACAGTACCACACCTTTCAAGCACAATTGTGCTCAGTGGGGAGCCTGCGAGTACTTGCTCAATGGTCCTCATTTTATAAAGGATGCTGGACTGGCAAGACAAAAGAGTCCACAGTTGGCAATGGATAGAACTCAATCAGCTAAAAGTATTCTTTTGTGTGATGGAAAAAAAAGAAAAAAAAAAAAGAACCTCAGAGTTTTAAAAGAAGTGAGGCGATAAAATATCTGAATATTAAGAAAAAACCCCAACTTTGTACCAAAAACAATGGTGGGGAAGGAAATAAAAGAAATCTCTCTAGACCCTTGCCATACAAAGCAAACAAGAAAGGCCCAGAGCAGCCTGAAAGGAAGCTAATGTCTGTACCCTTTACTAAACCTTCAGTTCAGAAACCCGTAATACATCACTTTCCAAATATAAGAAGCAATAAAAAAGGGTTGTTTTTGTTTTACTAACAAAACTAGAGCATTTGCTACAGTAGTCAAGGGGGAAAAAAAATAAGACATTTATGTGCATGAAAACCTAGTGTATAATGGGAGCAGCAGTTCTCATGCTTCTCCCCCATGCCCCCATCATGCTCCAAGTCCACCCCTCGGGTTTGAGTGGGGGTGGAAGATACAGCTGCTCTCAGGAGGTGCAGCTGCAGCAGCTGCACACGGTGAGAGCAGAGCAAGCCTGAAACCACCAGAAGCCCTGAGCCCATCCTACGGCTTCTCAGCACCAGTTATCACCACAGGATGGGATGCACCCTCAAGTCACAGGCTTAAGGAAGAGAGGGAGTTCAAACTGATTAGACTCCCTATCTGGCTTGCTTTCTGTCCCATCCTGGGACTTTTGCCCGTGATGGCACAACACAAGAGATGTTGCTTTAAGATATACTGGCACACAGGATTTCTTCACTGTTAAGGTCTCTCTGCCAGGAATATGAAAAGATGTGGGTGGTGCAATGGTCCTCATGATTGGGAGATCCTGGAATTTCCTGGAGTATCAGCATCCAAGAGTAAAACAAAATGGCAGAGCCCAAGCATGGAGCAACATGTGGCTTTCTTTGTTGCTTCCCTGTACCCAGCCAGTTTTGAGATGGAGCAAGTTAGATGGGCTGCACTTCTCCCTTTGAGGGCTTCATGGTCCTTGCTTCACTTCCTTGACTTATGTTTCCTACAGATTAGTCAGACTGGCTCAAAACCAAATGCCTTTACTGATGGTAACTCGGTTAAGCTTCAGATCAGAAGCACCACAAACAGCACGACACGTTCACGTGTCAGGCACTAACCTGCCTGCAAAGAGGTCACAGTTAAGTCTCAGCAACAACAAAGCCCAACCATGGTATAAATTCATTATCTGAGGAGGCTTCATTCAGTGAAGCTAAGAGGGAGGCTTAAGGGAGGACTCCAAATTATAAGAACTGTCACAAAAGACTGGTGCTAAGCAACTCACAATCGTGTTGAGAACTGCCCTTGAACCAACCATCCCCTGACATCACATCTGACCACAAATAGATGTGAAGAGTCCCACCCTGCAAACCGAATTTTCACTTCATGTATCTAATAACTCACATTAATATCTTCACCTGTGACAAGTTGGAGATATGTACAGTGTTTACTGCAAATTATTAGAAATGTCAGCTGGTTGTACAGATCAACAAATATCCCATCGCAGTCCCTAATCCCGGCATCTTCTACTGAGCATGAAGTGAAAAATAGTAATAAAAATCTGTGTTGATGTAACAAACTATTAATCTTTCTGTAGAGTAAATCTCTAGACATTTGACTTTTCTGTCTTGAACTGCAGTGAGCATTTTGTGAACACTTCAGTGTTCCCAGATAACCTTCGCTTTCAAGACACTTGCAGTTGAGAAGAAATATTGCTTCATGGGTACAAAGGGGTGCTGACAGGAGGAAAACAATATAGTATTCTCCATAATGTTATATGCTTGAGGCTTGCTAATGCACTAAAAGTTAAAAACTAAAGGCTAAGTGAGAAAGAATTTCTCCCTGTTCAAATGAGAAATTAAAGGTTTAAGAATACATTAGGTTTTTTTTAATTCAAGTGTCTAAGAAAATACTTTAGGTCAAAAACCATTGCAGATTTTTAAGCTATGCATCTGAAGTAAACCAAAAGAAAAGTAATTATTTTTCTTGCACTGAGTTTAAACAGTACTGTACAAACCCATTTCTATTTAGGTATTATGTAGAAACACAATCAAATCCCTAGAAAAACCTTCCGGGGCAAAATTGAATCTCTGATCAAAATCATTTGGGAACCAAACACGGTGTTCACTTTTTGTTGCTCTGCAGTTATGCCTTGTTTTCTTGGAAATTTGAAATTACTTCTATACATTAAAAATGCAATGTTATTTCACTGTCTATAGCTAGAGAGAAGAAAAAATACAGAATACTGGATATGAATGAGCGAGAACAAACAACCTCCAGCATTCTGCCACGTAATTAGACACTGAACTACCATAACCATTCCTTCCCCCAGAGAAAGAATTTCTGCTGCAGTTCCTGTAGTCAAATAAGGTAAATCCTATTTGCAATGCCAAAGACCCAGCTAAAAATCAATACAAGCTGACACACAGCAATATGGCTACGATGTGAAATGAAAGTTGTTTGGTGCTTTGTCTCTGCTGTATCTTCAAAGATTATTTTAATTTTTTAGATGTAGGTGCCCAGGAAGGGAAGGAAACTGACATCAACTCATTTCACATCAGATGCTAAACAACATCATGATGTAACAGACTTTCATCTCCCACCAGCCAGACTGTTCTAGATTTAAGCATGCAAGTTTTCTGGTGTAGTCTACCATGAAAGTTGATCTATTTATTGGCCTAGATATTTCTGCTTATATTCTAAATTGTGCCACAGTATCCTTACAAGTTTTGTTTATAAGCTGCAAGAACCTGTGATTTAATTTGGCTTTTAATTTAGTGCTATTAGTTGACAAAATACTATAACAATGAAACAGAAATAATTAAGTGAAATGCTGAATTTGTCTAATTATACTCAGATATGCAAGATTACAAGGCTGCTCATTGTATGAATAACAGAGAAACTACCAGAACAGTTAAAGCTTTGTGAGAAAAACAAAATGCACAAAGACTTGGGGGGGGATTTGGGGTCCAGTTCTCTGACGGAGCACCACTGCAGCACACACATGGTCACCTGCACTGGTCAGGAGGTCCCAGGAGTTCATGCACTCAAGTCTTCAGACCTGTAAAGCAGCCTACTTGTTTAGCTAGGAAACTTCTAGGACCCAGCTAACATCATTGCTATCACACCAAATTCCAAACAGCCATGTGCAAAGTCGGAGGCAGATCCCAAATACATGAGGAATTACAACCACCATGGATCAAGTTCAACTTGAATGCCCATTTCCTCTTTTCCCCAAACTCAGACATAAGAGTTATTCATGGTAGACACTCCACATATGATATTAAATTACCTAAGCTAAATATCTTTTCCTTTCAGTGGTTTGCAAAGATCATCTAAACAACTGAGAACATACTCAGCCCCTCAGAACTATCAGCTCACCTCATCATGTGTTTGCAGTGCACATGCATTCAATGAAGTTCCAACATCAAGTAAGGAATTTAAGCAGATTAAGGAAAAAGTTTGTCAGTCTAAAAGTGTTGGAACTGAAATTAAGCAGCCAAACCACTACTGACATATTGTATTTATTCCTTTGGAAATTAAATTTTGATAGCGGCAGTTTAGTGTGGGAACCTCGGGTGTTGGGGTTCAGCAGTTTCTAAACTCCAGGACCATTCATGACAGGGGTTAACTTTTGTTTGCTTTTAAAGATAAATTGGAAGTTGAGTTAATACAGCACTTAATGTAATGCAGTCAACAATACGATTCAACACCAACACTAACATGAAGAGAGTGAGCATATATAGCAGTTTTCTCCTTTTATAAAATCCAGGCCAACATTAAACTGCATTTTAAAAAGTTTACAATAAGGAATTTTTATTAAGATGTTGGTCTCTCAGATTTTCTAATTCAGCAGGTTTGTGAACTACAACCTTTTACCTTCCCTGTTTAAGCAAGTATAAATCATGCAAGCTTTTATTGTAAGAATGTGGAATTACATTCTACAAACATCAGGCCTACCTTTTTCACCTGCATGTAATTAAGCAGAAAAAAAAGTTCCAGTTATTCTTAGTACCAAGTCTAGCACAAATACCTACAGATGCTATGAATTATGCCATTAACTAAAACAGAGGAGGCTCACACAGTGGATTTAACTCTCCTGAAGGGGCTGATAATCAATACAGTGTCAAAGTGGAACACAGTGACAGTGCTTTGTTCAGCTGCATAATAACAGTGCAAGACTTGGGCCAGGGAAAAGGAAGATTAAGCCAAACAAGACAATTACTAGATAAGAGCAGCAGTGTTCATCTGAAATGCACTGATGCATTAAAACAGAGGTTTCCACAAGAAAGGGCCACAGAAAAAAGGACTCAAAAGGGCACTGAAAGAGCAGGAAGAGTGGCCTGGGAGATGGTTCTTGCTCTGTTTTTGCTTCAGCAGCAGCAGCAATCTGGGGTCTCTGCAGGACCAAAGAAATTTCTCTGCCTTAAGGGAAACTTTCTTTGCACACCTTTGTCCAGATATTTTCCTACTCCCTACTGGACCCTATGCACATCTCTAATATGGACAGTGAATTTATTCACTTTATGGACAGACTGCAGGGCCGGACAATGTGGACTTGGGCCTCTAACCATGCTGGAGCTGCACAAGCTCAAGAGGCTTCAGTCTGGCAAACCCAATCAGCCAACAGCACTAATGAGCAACGGTGTAATGAGCAAACAGCTGCACTATTTGTGTGCATACAGGGATGACACACACATCTGGTTTTGTAGTAGAAGGACACAGAGGGAAACAATGTAAGCACATGTTCTCTCCCAACAGAAGCGATTCATGTTTTGCCAGAGTTGTTCCCTCTTTTCCAACTCAAGAACTAACACCTTTCCTTTCAGAAAAGGAACACAGGCTCTGAAAGCAAGAAATAACTCAAAAAGCATATTACCCTCTTCGTTAGTAATATGACAAATTTATTTTATAAAGACTTAATTTAAATCATACCTAATTCACACAGATGAAAGATATATCCCATTTTAAACGGGATAATAAGAAAGCACGCACACATCATCAGTATGATCTACACACACACATCCCTGCACATAAACACATGCTCAAAAGGAGCAGTGCAAGAAAACTACTTAACAAGACTATGATTGCTTGCAGTACTTGCAGTACCGTCTCCCAGCGTTCAGCATTCAGGATCCAAAAACAAAGACCACCCTGGGTAGTCAAAGCCTTCTGATGTATTATTCTTCTGACAGAGGAATTAACAATCAGCTCTGAAATAACAAACGAAAAAGTTACCTCCAACCCCAGGAGTTTTACTAAGGTTTCTCGATTTCTAACTAGATACATTTAAGCAAGAGGAGAAAAAGCTGTAGCTGTGATTCCACAAAACTCCCAATAATCAGTGACATTTCAAAGTTTGCTTTACCATGCCAAACTCTGTTCTCAAGTAACAGGGTTTAAGTTGACTGATTATGCACCAGGGTAACACAGGACAGGATTTGACCCTTGTGGCTTCAAAACATGACCATATTGGCTTCATTTCCTGCCATTTATGTGTCATCTATTTTTATAGAGAACTTCTATTCCTGAACAGTTTAGCCAAGGTCTTATTCCTTCATGACTTTGCTATGAGCTGCAAACAATTACTTTCATAACTGAATCACATATGCACAGACTGTTAGAATACATCCATGTAATCAACTTCTCTTAAAACTGTTGCATGTTTGTTTTTTTTATCCTCAGGTCCAATATTATTAAGTTGATAGGATGGATCGAATTTAGGAGAAATTAGAGAAGTAAACTCCAAATCCTGATTCTAAGGCTGCCCTCATTAGTTACTGACAGATGTCAGCCTCACCTATATTATTGGGTTATGCTGGAACTCCATCATAACTAGCATTTTAAGGGATTCTATAATTGGGCCATAAAGTTCACTTCTGCCAGGGAAGGGGGATGGGAGAGAAAGGGAAACAACCTCATCAGCTTGGGAACAGTTCACCCAATTTTCCACTACAGAAATGCTTCTCCAAAACAAAGCCTTAAGATCTTGCTATACAAGTGCACACAGGCACGCAGGGGCTGTACACACACACAGACAAAACACAAGTGCTGTTACAGATCTTTTGCTCAACTCAATGCAAACCCCCACAATTTAACAGTAAATTCTTCCAGGAGCGTTAATTCAAACTGTAGGTGGACCCTCGCCACTAATTATTTCCAGGGACAAGTTGCACAACACATTTGTTTAGAAAGAACAGAATCAGTTTTGGAGACTGGGGGTGTACAGTGAATGGTACTGCCTTTTTCTAGCTTGGTAATTGATTTGGGGCCATTCTGAACATTTCTGAAACGATGTGGCTTGGGAGATGTTCCTGACATCAAGTGGCAAGACTGCTGTATATTTTTAATACTAAGTCAACTTGTGCTGAAATTTGTTTGATAAGTACAATTCAGACAAGTTGGTTTATTGGTTCAAATACCAAAGCTGACAATGTGTCAGCAGTTGACGCTCAGTATGTTCTCTTAAAAGAGTCAGGAAATATGTGATCCTTTATCCTTCAGTTGCACTGAAAAACAATACATGTTTTAAAACACATCAGAAGAGAAGTACTGCATACACAAGACCTGTGTAACAGTCAACCTTCAAATGCCTAAAACACACACTGAGCTAACACTAAAAACTGACCTCAACTTCTCACTGTATGGTCTTGGTTTTCATCCATTTTGTAATAAAAGCAGAGTTTGCCCAAAAAAAGTTGCAACATTTAAAAAGCTGCACATTCAACTATTACATATATTTTGTTTTAACCCCTGATTTGTTTATGCTATCCCAGCTTGCAAGCCTCCTGGCATACATCAAAGCCTTTTGAGTTTTCATCATATGGTTACTACAATAATGAAAACTGAAATCCGGAAACTCATCAGAAGTCTCATTTATTTAAAATTCCAGTTTTGGTAATACCTAAGAGTTTTATTGCAAAGCATGTGTGTCACCTTCAGCATATAAAGAACTGAGTACTTTCAAGTATAGGAATAGATATTTGATTATCTGCAGCTCACCTTAGCACTGAACCATGACCTCCCAGATCACCTACCTCCTTATTAACTGGACTCAGCTAAAAGTTGCATCTAACAGCAACTTAAAAAGAACCCCAACAACACACCAAAATGATGACAAATTTCTCTTCAGTTTGTATATACTTGAAAAAGCACGCAAACAAGTCAATATTTGCATTCTAATAGAAGAATTGACATCACTAAGTGATGTAGAGAAAGTCCAATCAGTTCATTTTCACAGGCTTGAGACACATATTCTGCTTTTATCACACCTATGCACCAGTACATACATGCAGCTGGAACTGATGTATGCAATGCAAGACTAACGAAAGACAAAGTGACAGTTCAACTTAGGACTTTTCAAAGTGGTTTTAAGAAACCTCTCTGCAGAGCAAAGTGAATCAGTTTGGTTCAGGTCTCTTCTAGAAAATGATGCATCAAGTTAGAAAGCAAAAAGCAAGGGAAGTTTCACAACAGATAATATTCAGAGTATGGAAGACCAAAGTCTCGTTTCAGAGCTAAGAGTCTTTCCATTCAGGTACCATAGAAATGCACTAATTTATTAATTTTATTAGCATGTTATTACAAGAATACCGAATATTTAAAGCACACTCTCCCAAAATTATCCTGAGTTAAATTCAAAGAGGTGTAACTCATTTTTCTAATATATTTTAAAAGATTACATAGGGATTTAATTTTTTGCCAAGAAATCTGAAAAAAGTTTCCATATCAATGATGAAACACTACTCAACACTTCTGCTAGCCACCATCTCTTACAATTCAGAGCAAGGGAAAAAAATAACTTAATCCCCTGCCACCTGCCAAAACCCAGATGGTAAAACCTGAGAAAAGTGCTCTCACCTCTTTTTAAACCCTCTGGTGCAGCTTAGGCACATTAACTATAAGTACCCTATATATAACACTGAACCATAGCTCTTAACTCAATATTGTATTGTATTGCAAGCAACATCACCAATAATTTTAGCATAATCCAATTTTCTGACAGGATAAGTAATAATTAAAATAGAAAGTATCCACAGCTGGCTGAAACCTGGCTTGTGAGTCCATAGATGGCCCCTTTCTTCTCTCATAATGTCAAATGCAGCTGGTCTGGTACTCATTAGCTCTTTCAGCAATGAATACTTATTGTGCATACAGGAACTTGCCAGAAAGGAAAAGCAACTCTGCAGCAGATATTAAGCTGCCTCCTCCTCTTATTAGCACATTGCTTACAGAAAAGTACAGCAGACATACAAAGCCAACTCCAGGTATGGCAAAGCACAGTGCGGAACAGCTCTGGAAAGCTCTGGGTATCTGCAAGACATTTGTTACAGAATCCATTTACAAAACAGGGGGGGAGAGACCTCCATCCCTAATGAGATTTCTCTTCCTTTACTCTCCTCAAGGCTTACACTCCCTCGCTGTCAGAGCACAGGGAACCTCCAAGCACAAGGGCTCACTTCATTAAATGCCCTTTCGGGCCCGATTTCACATTGTGATCTGCTCTGCCGATGCAAAGAAAGCAAAACGCCAGATGCTCCCTGCGCCTGCCACCTCAGCAGCGTTCCATTCACCAGCCCAGAAAACTTCCAGGCATCCATTCAAAACCAAGTACCCCCAGCCTGGTCTGTCCTGTCACAGGACAAAGTGCTGGCTTGTCTTCAGCTCACTTTTGATGCTTGCCCATCATCTCCCAGCCCGGCCTACTCCTACCTCCTTTCCTTCTTCCCAAGCCTGCTGGAATTTGAACTTTAAATGGACGCCCCTCCATGGCAACAATAGATAAAAAAGGAGCCTTTGATTGTTCATGCATTGCAGGAAAGAAAGGAGGAGATTCATCCTGGCTGTGACCTAGCAGGAACTCATCAAGCACGGCTCCCCTTCCATTGCAGTGGGATGCCTTTGCCTGTGGCTACTCATTCAAGCTCCCTGCATCTATGTTTCCATTCAAAGAGGATGAATTCTTCAGGTTTCCCCTGTTAAGGAATTAAATGTTGATCCTATGAATGAAGGGCAACACCAAGCTTGGAAAGCTGCCAAAAGGGTTCCATAACACTCAGCAGTTTGGAGTTAATTCAATACTTATTGATACCTAGCAGGATTTATAGCTGCATTATTTATGGGGGGGGGGGGTAAATCACAGAGCCATATTTAGACCCTAGTAATAAATTATTTTTAGCACCATCTGTTTTTCTAGTTTGTTCCCTTGCTTAGGCAAGAGCATACTTTTACCCAGTTCCCTCTTCCTTGCCCATTTAAAAGAATGCACAGAGCCTGAACTGAAGCACTAGATTAGGATCACACGGAATATTTATTGTGCAGCAATCCTCCTAATCATGTTCTGGAAATCAAACCTGCTGACTAAGGACAGTCTTGGGCTGATGTAACACTATATGTTGTCTTCACAGAACTGAGCAGATTTTTTTAACACGAGGGGCAATGTGCTTCACACAAAGGAGGTTACTATCTGGAAAGAAACAAGTGATCATTAACTGCATGAAGCCATCTGAAAAGTGTTCACACTCCTGGCAGTGCTTTTCTGGGCCATAGTTGCCAAGTTTCACCCTCATTAAACCCATAGATATTTTGTCACCAGTACATTCTGCCAGGCCAGGCTGCTGTTAAGAGGGGGAGACACAAATCATAAGCAGCTGCTGCCGGCACCTTGCCTTAGAGATGAGGAGTTTCAAGCTGCAGCTGCCACCCACTCAAAAGCTCCCCCAAACCTCAAATTACCTCTTCAAGCTTACATTAATATTCTCCTTTTAGTATGTGACATGACACTGGTGGCCTCTGCAGCGTGACAAGAGGGACTGAGTGAAAGGGTTGCCAGTTCCCTGAACTCCAAGGGAAGCAAGGCTTTGGACACTTGCATGCTGATTAAGTTCTCAGAAACGCATTTGATAGCAGCAATATATTCATCTTATCCTCCTGGCTCACAGAAGTTTCCTTTTTACCCAAAACAGTAGCACAAATATTCAAAAGCTTTACCGTTAACTGTGTCAGATTAAGAAATTTTACTTTAGAGCAAGGCAGGAGATTCATCCTAAATATGAGCTCGTGGAGTTCTTACTCGTTGCAAAGGGCAGCAGCAATAAGGGTTGCAAACTGGTTTACTAGGCCTTGCAGCACAAGTCAAGCATTCCTGGGAAGCAGACTGCATGCAGCAAAAAAAGCCAAAATAAATCCCAGCATGTAGCACATAGGTCAAGATTAAATTCTACAAATATACAACAGACAAACATACAGCCATTAGAACGGGTTCCAACTGAGTCCTGAGGGCTTTGAAACTTTCAAGCAATCCATATTATTGATTAATATAACATTCATTTGGCACTGGCATTATGGAACAGTAATTTCAGACTGTGAGGGAAATATAGCAGTGATGCCCACCCAGCAGCCCTTGGGATGTTTCCTTCCAGCTCACCACTTCTTTTGGTGGAAGAAACACGAAACAGCACTTTTAACAGCAAATACAACAAACTGCCAGGTAGATGGAAGGGCTCCTTGACAGCATGGTACAGAGTCAGGCCATTCCCAGGATCAGAGGCAGGATGCTCAAAGTCTGCTCCTGGTGAGAAGCATCTCCACACGCCCCAGCAGCAACCACTGCGCCCCATCTGTCAAAAAGAAGGATCTGCTCCCAACTGATGTGCCGAGTGGTCTGTCCCTCTCAAGGGAAAAAAAGCTCCAAATCTGTCCTGCTTTGAGAGGACACCTTTCAAAGGACAATCTTGCCTCAGCTGAGAGTTCAATAAAAGCTGTGCAAAAGAGAGGAACAGTCTGCAGTACTTTCAGTGGCCACATATAGCACATGGACAAAAGCCAACATATACAGTAACTGTCGCAATAAATTTAGGAGTTACTGCCAAGTATGTTTAAGAGTAAAAACTAAGCTTACAACTTGTACTTCAATTCCCTAAGGCTGTTGCATAACCTGAAAATACATTACAACATGAGAACAAACTAATACTGGTGATTAACCAGGAATATAATCAGAGGATCTGGAAGTCTTCAAAAATGTGGTTTGTTGCAAGCCTTGTACCAAAGCATCCAACTTTCCTGTAGGCAAGGATCTCACTTGTCTGCATGCAGTATCAGTCTTGCACATAACCGTGCACTTTTATGCAGATTTGGAAGGTGTAACCTACCTGACTCCTTTTACAAAGCTGTCACCCTATTAGCTAGCACATATGCATATTTACTGTGATTATGCATTAAGACAGGACTATGGGGACAGATGAATTACAGTCTCAGAAAGCAACTGACTGAAGAAGATGGCAAAAAGAGCCAGAATAAGGCCACCCTTCCCTTACACACCAGATGGCCATGGAAAAACAACAGTTATCTGTCCTTAAAAATCAGTGATCACAAAGAAAGGACTTTGTGATTAACTCTCAAGTCCATACCCATTTGAGAGATGGCTGGGTGCCAGTGAAAGGAACTGTGGCAAGTCAGAAGAGTCTGTACAAACTCCATTTATATCCTAATCCATTCAGAGGTCTCTCTCCTCCAGCAGAGTGCCTGAAAGGGGTCTAAGCAATTGTGATCCACAACTTCAACACTGAAACCCTTTCTCAGTCAATATTCTTACATAGCAAGCCTGTGTTAAAAGTGATCTACAGCTGGTTCTAACTGTATCGAATCATAGATTGGCATAAACCAGGAACCACTAGGAGATTTGCAATTTATCCTAGTTAAGTAGCTAATAATCCATAAGTGAAGTCTGAGTTTATCCTGAACCTCCAATTTCAAAATTAATGCTCCAAAAGAATCGAGGTAGTTTGAACAAAGAATGTGACTTTAAAAGAAAAGGGTCATACAATAGAAGTATTTGTTTAACCTCAAGAAGGTTGTTACCACTACTTAGCACTTTGAACAGTATTACTTCAGTCCTCATGGTGATCGTTATTCAGCAACGTTTCCATGGCAAGGCCTGCAATCTCCAAAAGCAGAGCACGGGGAACAAGGTACAGAAAACCCTTTATATAAATACATATATAAATTGTATATGTGCTCTTTAAGCAGCCACAAACAAATCCCTGTCTACTGATGCTAGTTAGAATAAACACAGCAATACTAGCCTACAAGAACACTTACATTAACTTACTCAGTGTTAACTCCTCTGATTTGGAGTGGTATCACCCTTGCTCCTAACAAGCATTTTCTTATGACATGTACACAAATTTCCTTGACCATTTCCAATAGTTCACCATTTTCTACAACTGCTGTATTTTCACAAGCACATGCTGGCTTAGGTCCACTACAAATGTCTGGAGGCCATTTGAACAAGTCTGTATTATACTTTACTCAAGCTAAAGGTGGGAATGCAAGTATGTAGTTGATAAGATTTAAGAAGTGGGTGCATACTTCAGGTATTGCAAGTATGCATTTACAAAAGGATTCCTCCTACCCTCATTGAACAGTGAAGAATGACACAGTAGACTTGAATGTACCCTAAAGTTTAATCAAATTGGTTTTGCATCAGACTGTATCACTGCAAGATGCAACAAAAACATTACCCTTGACATCCAGGTGTCCTGTTGACTTGAGGAGCTCACTTTTACCTTAAAACTGAATTCTTTCTGCTGTCTTCTCTTCCAGGGAAAGGACACCTCCTGCAGAGCTCAACCACCACAGAAAAGAGGTAAGGTAACCTGAATTTAGAACAGGTTTTTTTCCACGAGATAAGGTAGCAACCAGACAGTGTGGATCTCAATGAAGAATGTAATAGCTCCTCAAAAGATGGGAATCAATTAAGTTCTTTCCAGGATACTGAAGCCACTTAAGATTATTTTTCACTACTAAGGACCTATACTTTCTACAGTTGAAGTAGCTTAGGCTCAAGTACCAGAGAAGAGAGAAAATTCTTACTTTTTCATATGGTTATTTGAACTTTCTAGGAGGTATGTCCTCACCCTAGGAGAGGGAACAACAGAAGGAATTCAGTTATTTTAGAACATGAATAGCAGAAAATAGTATTTTTCAACATAGAGTGTATATATTCTTTAGTTACAAATCCGAGGTGAGTCTGAAAATTAAATACTTCACTGCAAAGTTAAGTATTTCTGTTCATATTACATTATTACATTCCTCCTCTCCTGACCAAGTATTTCAATTTAACAAGCTTAAGAGCCATTTACCAGCCCAACTGCCCACTTGCATGCCCTTAGAACACACCTTACTGTGCCAACTACGAGAGTTTTACAAAATTTTTAAAAGCAAGTTTTTTGCTCTGGGACATTCAATTTTAACAAGCCTTGGAAATTCAACTTAAAGGAACTTCTGGTTCTATAGAAACACATGCTCAAGTTACAAGGGTTACCTGATCCAAATGACATTAAATGTTAAACACAATGGCCACTGTGCATTGAGCACTTCAGGAGCATACCATCACCTGGTAACACTGCAGTCCATATTTTGATTTAGGTGAGTATCCTTAAAACAAGCACGATGAATAACATTCTCAAAAAAACCCTACTGGGCAAGCTTTTATGCAAAAGTAAACCAATTAAAAGCTGAAAAGAGAGAAGGGGAAAACCAACACACTAAGTTTACATTTTAAGGATTCAAAGCACATGAGGAGTCTCGGCCTCTGGATCAGTTTTATTATTGTGCACTAATGAAGAATTTCAGAGAGGCTCTATGCTGACTGTGCTTCAAGCACATCTGATTTCTGCCACTCTAAGCACACACTACAGCAGTTAAAGTAACCTTGAAGCTCTACAAAATAGGACATGACAGTTAAGCCACAAGCACCTGTCACATGCATTTTAAGATCCTATTTAAGATCTTTCATGCTACTTGTACATCACAACACTACTTCATATCACTTATTTTAACCTACAATTGCAGTCTAAATACCCTTATAACATTTATATTTTAAAAAGGACAAGTTATAACACTAACTGAAATAAGGCTGCCCAGCATTAGCTGCAGTTCAGAAAACTTTTACTCCTACTGAGAAATTTATACCACAGTATTCTTGTCTGAATGCTGCAAAGACCACAAAGTTCTCTTGCTCCTTACTGTTAACTTTCATTAGTCTAGAAGGCAGGCAAAGCACACACTGATCAACAGAACTGAAAGCTGAGAGTTAAAATATAACTAGACAAAGGAAAAAACCTCACACAGTATCAACAGCCAGGCCTAACACCACCTGGAATCTGCAAAGCTCTATCCCAGAAGGACAGTACCTTTGCAGGGCTTAAATTGCTCAACTCCTGGTCTTAAAGGCTCCATTTAACTCTGCATTTATAAAACCTGTAAGTGTAATTGGTGGCCCAAGCAATCAGAAATAGAATTTCTGAGTTGTGACAAACTTGTCTACCTCTTACATGAGAAAAGGGACCACATGGGCTGTGTGACTTCCAGTTCTACTATCCAGGCTAGGCTGAGGGAAGGGAGTTTCTTTAGCAGGAGGATAGAAATATTGCCAAGTGTGGTATTGCAGCCTCCTGTTATATGCATCCCTCCTGGGTAAGGACAAGGTGGAAGGAGAAGAGGCTCAAGACCCACACAGGCACCAGTGACCCCAGGTCACTGACTGAGCCAGGTTCTGATGCAACCTGAGTCTCTCCCAAGTGTGAAATCTACCACTCCTCGTCCCCCTTACACTGATGTGCACAGTGTGTTCTCTTCCTACTGCACTGAAACATTACGTCCTTTCAGTAAGGAAATAAAAGCTACCTCATTTTACACTTACATATAGTTACACATGCAAAAAATTCTGCACGTAAAACTTCAACGCTTTGATATTTCTGATCAAGGCAGACTGTATAGTGATGCTAGTGATCAGGGAATGGTAGGCTACCAAAAATGCAAATACTGAAAGTTAAACATTTTCAACAGGCCTCCAAAATATAACTCAATGTTTTATCCCACTGCATCATGGAGGCAGAGATCCACCTGTGTGCTGGAGATACTTGACATTCAAAACATTCTACTCATATGAGCATGAGGTTCCCATTTTTGCAAACCCCAAGATACCAAAACATGCCCCTTCTCCCTTTTTAGAGGAAAACAGACATAATTAAAGGCTTGCACTTACAGAGAAAGAACTGAAAAGAGGCACTAAGACAAAAGGGTCTGAATTTAGCTATTCAACAATAGTCACTGTCCTTCAAAACCCACACCCTTCTCACTTGATAACTGTGCTACACAGACAAGCCTCAACTCACTCAAACATACTTGGGGCCCTGCTACAACTTATCCACTCAAAATAACAAGTGTCAAGTTGTCAAACCAGCAGTCTGATTAGGGAGGAAAAAATAAAATTCATAAATTCCAGGCTTCCTTTGGTGATACTGCAAAACAATTCATGCCAAAGAATGTTTGTGCTGTTTTCAAATTAAAACCAGAGGGTGTTTCCCTACTACAGGAGAAACACGTTTGACAATCTAAAGACATCCTTTGTCAAATCATCCTGTATACCTTGCATTAATTAAGAAGAATTCAATTAAACACAAATTCAGTTCAGATGAGTTCATTGGCTTTCATGCAGCTGGAAGCAATGGTCCAAAGTCGAACAAAGAAATTTGTTCAAACAGCTGCAAAAAAATTAAATCCTCTCTCTCATCCCAGTTTCCAAAGTATTCTGCATTTTTGCTTCCCCTGTGATCCTTCTTTATAATGTCCAGAAGACAGGATTTTTGGACCAAAAAAAATAAACTGCCAAGATTACCTCCAAAACGTTTTACTTTCACCTAAAATAGTTGCTGAATTTATGTTTTAGTTTACATCAGTTTATCAGTTTTTGTATCATTTGAGCACTTGAGTGCTTAGTCACTTGGTTAAGTTTACAAGGTTGCCACATTAATAATGGAGTTATCAGCACACAGAACTCCTGTGCTGGCACTCAGTACACAGTGAGAGTAAGCAGAAACAGTTCCATTTATGAACTGAGGATACATTTGCTATTTTCTCAAAGCTGTATGAAGACAGTTAAAAAAATGAAAGTACTATTAAGCAAGCATTCAGATCAATGGAACAGTCATTTCACAGAGCTCTGAATGAACCAAGTTCATTTTTTTTAATTACTGCAAGTTCAAGACTCTTACAAAAGGCTGTTAGGCGGATAAAGCGTGCCATACCAGTATTGCAACTTAACCCAATAAATAGAAAGCTACCAGGGCTTCTGCTTCACACAGGGTGCTGCAGCTGAGACAAGCTCTTCACATTTTTGCAGTTTTACCATTAAAAAGTCAGAGTACCAGTTTAGCCATTACAGCTTTATCAAAAACACACTGTCAGCAAGACACATGCTTTGACAGCAAAATTAAGCTTAACACAGTGAGACCTATCTATTACTTATCCTGTTGATGACTTGTACTAGAAATTGTATTTCATCTCTGACTACCTTCTACTGCACTTCAGAGTTAAGAACTCCTGTTCAGGAGCTGCGTTTTGTTCTCCATCACTTCATTATTACAACAGACCTAATCTCCAAGGTACCACCTTATTTGCTAGCTAATGCTAATATTTACTTGAACTATTTAATTGCATATTTAAAACAGACAGGTGATGTCTGATCAAAGTATTTTCCTGAAAGTCAGATACACAACACAGCAGATGTGTTCACGTGGCAGAGCAACCTCAAAAATCTATGGTGGGATCTCCAACACTGGGAACAGTGCAGAGAAATTATAACCATGACAACAGTGAGTCGCCAAGAAAAAAAGGCTGCAACACCTCCTGGTATCAAAACAACAAGAGTCTTAACTTCATCCTGTGTTGCCCAAATACAAACAGTATTTTTCACTCCAAACTGACACTTTCAATCTTGATCACTGAAGAGCAAATTTGAAACCAGCTCCTTCTGCTACACATATGTAAAATAACGCAGATTAGAAACTAAGAAAACCAAAGAGTGCAAGACCTAAAGAAAAGCATTTAAAAATAATTATTTTTTGGTCTCTGCTTGCACATAAAGGTGGACAACTCCAAACATCTAGATATGAAGAAACAAACAAGATTTAAAGGAACTTTACTCTCATTTACTCCTCATTTTCTTTAAACGGACTTGCCAGAAAGTGACCATATTAATTTCTGCCATTGACAATTGTTTTCATTTAACAAAAATTCTTTAATCCTTTGCTTCAAAATGCACTGTAAAAACCTCATTCCTCTGATCACCTGAAGCCTGGTAAATTCCCACATGGAATCCAGAAACACTCAACACCCACACCAACGAACTGACCATCAGCACTGGGTGTCCTTCCTGCTGTTCTCTCCCTTCCACAATAAAGTCTCCAGATTGGAGAGGCTTCTTGGCACTGTTGATTCCCAGATAACTGTTCTAAAACAGAGAAGATTCCTCTTGCTTTTTAAAAACTTAAACCACTCTCATTTCAAAGTGGAAATTCCCCTCTACACATATACACCAGTCTTCACCCTCGTAATTTCCACAACAAAAGCTCATTTCATCTCAGGATTGCAGCTGCATTTGTTACAAGCCAATTTTGCTCTTTCACCCAAAATCCCCAGCAGTCATTATACTAAAGTAGTCTTACAGATACAAGTTTGAAGCAAGTTATTTTCTCTAATATGTTTATATATTGCACTGAATTCAAAAACTCTTTCAGAACATCAAAAACCCCACAAAAGATGAGTTTTCTGCACTAATCCAGCTTAAACCTGATACCTCCTTATCTTCTTCCTGTGTGTACTGATCTCACAGGAAGTTTCTTGGGTGGAGACTTGAGAAAGTTTTAAAGAGCCTCTGAACTGTATCTGAATTACTAGTTTGGTTCTCTTTCAAATGCCCATTTTTACTGTCCAAAGAAACAGACCTAAACCAGAATATAGTTCCAGAGAAAAACTTCAGCCCTGGCACATCTTCATCATCCCTTAAAGCTGAAGAGATCACACACCCCACTCAGTACAATGATTAACTGCAACTCCTAACGTATCTACTTGCTCTTATTGCCATAATCAAAGCAAGTTAAAAGACTTTCCCATAACTAAGACAGGCAAGGCAGCTGAGTGACCAGACTTCAGTCCAAGGAGGCCAATAACAGCAGCATGACACAACTAGTCTTGGAAGTTACACCTTATCCCAAAAGGAAAAGGGTTAGTTATTCAAAACCACACTATGACATAGTGACTTGGCATAAAAAGTCAAGATATAGTCTGCATTAAAAGCCCTCATAGCAACGAACTTGCACTGCCTACAAAAAAATAAACTAAGTGTTGAACCTCGGTTGCTCACCCCAATAAAGTATGCAGAAAAACCAGTCCAGAAGAGAATAATTGTTTCTTAAATACTCTCCTGAAAATCCATCCAGTGATCACCATGATCAAATGTTTTCTAAGAACTGTATCTCTTCTAGTACTTCAAGCCACACCTTGAGTA